>VZDJ01000057.1:1626409-1801139 GCA_008694505.1 Cyanoderma ruficeps | reverse complement strand
GTTTGGTTTGGTTTGTTTGTTTTCTGGGGTTTTCGTGGTTTTTTTCTTGTTTTTTGCTGTGCGTTTTGGGGTGGTTTTTTTTCTAATTGGGTTTTTTAATATAAATAAATAGAACAAGCATTTCTCTTTTTTTCTTTTTCCTGAAGTTCTGTTAAACTTTAGGATTGCTGTTCTGGAAGAAATATCTTCAGGTTTCCTGGTCCCTCCCAATACTAGGATTTAATACCCAAGGAGAAGACATTTTTATAGACAAAATACACAAAATACTACACTGATGGGGACCTTCTTCCTCAGAAGCCTGTGTATATGTGGCAGCCACAAGCCATAAATGCAGGAAAATTATGTTGCTCCTCATGGTGGTATAGGATAATGAAAGTGTTGAGAGTAGAAAAACATGATACAGGTATATAAGTGTCCTCGGAGTCTGAAGACATCATAAACCACTCATGTTTTTTCTCTTTTTTACTACCAGAACCTTATAATGCCTACGTAGTGGTTTATCATCAGTTTTTCCTCAGTTGGCTTTTTATATGTAATGGGTAAAAAAACCTCTCACAGCTACTGCTATAATATTCAGTTATGTAGTACCAGTAACCAAGAAAGTCTCATTTTGTCTCTTCTTCAGGGAAACTGGTGGTTTCTAGTCCTTGTTGCTCTTTGGCACACGTGAATGCGAAGTTAATATTCCTTTCAACAAACAAAAAAATTTAAAGTAAACCAAATAGCTACTAAAACAAATTTGGAAGGATTTCCCCCTGACAGAATGATGAATATTCCAAAGAACCCAGTTCTTCATAAGTACAGGAATTTTACAGCCATTCAACAATGCAAGTATAAAAACCACTGCAAAAATGAAGGCCAGAGAAACGTTGTACCTATCTGCTTATCACACTTCCAGATATTTTTGCCTCTTTTATGCTGTTGTCTTCTTTTTATGATTATTATATTCCTGTTGTTTCTGTATTTGGCTACTGCCACTAAAGCATCTCTTGTTTATTTTCCAGAACGTATTTTCAGTCTGAAGTAACATATGCAGCTGATATCTAGGTCTCCTAATAATGATTCGTGCTGTGGTTTGGGGGTTTTATTTTCTTACAAACTCAATGGCTTCTTTATAGCATTATACATCGAAACATGCCAGAATCTCACTTTTACAAATATATCATCATCAGGCTAAGCAATTGCAATTATATGGGTGCATGACACAATATCCTTCACCTTCCATTCCAGGAGAATTTAAAAGCCTGGGCTTTTGGTTTCATGGAGTTTTGGGTTGCTTTCTCAGAGGATTTTGTAAGACATTCCTCCAAGCCTAATCTGAATGTGATATCCTGGAATTTTATTGTTCACGAGCACATAAATAGTCTGACCCTAGTGAAACTCAACTGAGCTTGAGTTTATTCTGAATTCACATCACCTCTATCCAAACTTTTATATTTTTCCAGATATAGAACTTTAAACCGAGTGAAATTCAACTCACACTCAACCTACCATCAGTGCAGTCACCTGAAATATTTGGGAAACTCAGAATGGTGGAACAAGCACTTATACCTGTAAGCTTTAAGGTAACTTGAATACCATACAAAAGCAGTCCCATGGCTCTGGAACATTTCACATTCCAGAAGTCTGAACCACCACAGCTGAAGCATCACTTGAATTTATGTGTTTCCATTTGTTTGCAAACAGATCACACTGCTTTTCTGTTCAACCCACCCAGGGGGGACCCAAATTCCTGCTTGTGAGAATCAGCTGATGTCAGTGGAATTGGTTAATTTACACTGTTTAGTAATCTGGCCCTCAGGCATTTTCTATCATGTAGAGCCAAAGTAACAGTTGAGTAGCTAAGCATAAACTAGCAGATAGTGAACATATGTAAAGCAGTTGTCCATTCTGTAATTGGGAAAGTAAGAAATAGATCTTTCAGATAACACTTAAGTTCTTCATCTTGCACAAAAGTGCATTCATCTGAAATTTAAATGCTGAAAATACTGGACTATAACCTGCCTTAACACACAGAACTACTTCAGGCTGGACACACACAGACCTCCCCGGCACTTATGCCATGACAAGTCCCCTGGAGGGACAGCAGGAAGTGTTTCCCTCATCACTCAGGGATATGCTGGATTTCTCCTGCTGAAGTGGCTCTGCTTGTGAAAATGGGTTCAATACTAAATCAATGAGAAACCCCAGCTCAGGGAGATAATATCTTTATCTCTTTCTCAGTAATGGTAGAAACCAAAATCCCCTCAAGCCCTCAGAAAGCTTGGCATGACACTGGTGACCTCTCCAAGTGAGTCCAGAGGAGGCCCAGGATTGTGATCATAGACCTGGAATATCTCTCCTGTGAAGAGAGACAGGGAGAGCTGGGGGTGTTCTCCCTAGATAAGAAAGCACACCGGGGAGACCTTAAATTACCTTCAGTACCTGGAGTGACCTACAAAAGATCAGGAGAGGGATATTTTACAAGGGCAGATAGTGATATGAAAAGGGGGTATGGTTTCAAACTGAAAGAGGGCAGGTTTAGATCAGGAATTAGGAAGAAATTTTTTACAGCAAGGAACATTGGGCACTGGAACAGTTTGCCCACAGAAGCTGTGGATGCCCCATCCCCAAAAGTGTTCAAGGCAAGGTTGGATGGAGCTCTGAAGAATCCAGTCTGTTGAAAGTTATCCCTGCCATTCTGTGGTGCTTTGATTCATAGGATTTTTCTGCTTGTTTGCTTTGTCAGAGCAGGGAGGAGTTGGCCAGCTTTCACAGCTGTGCATCCTGAACACACACAGAGACCTTTCCCTCTCATTTCTGCATAAGCCATCTAAACATTTCTCCTGCTTTCTGCTGGGCAGCATAAACAGCTTCCTACTCAACATGCTGGTTTTTATAAGCCCCTATAAGTCTTAGCCCATTAAGAGATATTTCCAAATCCAGGTGGTGCTATTCAAGGCAACACAGGTATCAGAGGGGCTCTGGCTGTGTTATCACAGCATCCACTGATAACTGGGTGGGGCTCTGTGTGCCCAGGGAGGCTGGTGATCCAACATAGCCATGCTTTACCCAGTGCTCTACCCAGCCATCCAAACAATGCAAACTGGCACTCCCTCTGCATCATCTCCCTGCATTGCAGTACTAAGTCCACTGGAGAATCTAATCTTGCATTTTTCTATGATTAGAAGATGTTTATTTGCCTCCTGATGAGGCGATGAGTTCACTGGATGTTTTTTTCTTTTGGGGGGATCTGAGTCCAGACATAAAAATCTTTCTCATGCTCCAATCACTCCCTAAAACTCATTCTATGTGTCTTCTGAAGCTGTTTGTCTCTGCATCAATCATCACACCAAAATAACATGGTCATTTCCCAAGTGCCAACCGCTGCCATCTTCTCACTAGGAAAAAAAGGATCTTTGATCTCAGCTAATTATTCATCTTGGCCCACACCTACTACCACTGTTAAAAAACACAACACATCTGAGGTAGATTGTGCTATATTTCATGAGCATTCACTGCTGGCGCTAAGGGACATACCCCATCTGTTATTTGCTCTCAGCTTCGCTTACTGATAAAACAGGAAAGACAGATTGCTGATGGGCTCTTTGAAGCAAAAGGCTTCACTCTTTTACAATTAAAGTCTATAAATTATTTTTTTTTCAGTAGACAGCATGCAGCCTAGCTCAAATCAAAATTACTTCTACTAAATTAAAACTAAGTACTCTGTACTTTTTTTTTTTTTTGTATCATGTAACTTTGAGTGATGGAACCTTACAGCAGCATGACTTTCTCTAAATTGTATTGGACTTTCTCCCAGCACAATCTGCCTTTCTGTTATCTGGATTTCAAACATATGCTCTAGTCTGCTTTTCAGCTGTGTCATCATAGAAAAGTCTGTGAGGGAGTTAGTGCATCCTGGCTCAGGGGCCCAAGGAGACAATCAAGGGCAGAGGGCAGATGGACAATGCAGCTGTCTGCAGGATGGAGACTTTGATAGATATTGTCCTTTTGGGGGTTCTCTCTACTAATTCTTATGGCCATCACAGATCCCAAGAACTTCCCAGTACAGAAGACAGGCAGCCTATAACATATCAGGAGGCAGTCACAACCCACTGGTAGGAGACATGATGTTTTCCCCAGGCTGAACAAAGACACCAGACATGTGTCAGGAGCTCTTCTGTTTTCTTGTACATCATACTTCAGTAAGTTTTCAACTCCCACCATAAACTCCTCAAAGGTGCTGACTCAAAAGCCGCAGCACACCTCCAGCATCTTAATGGGGATGGTTTTCACCTCCAGGAACATGGAATAGGGGATAGAGCACAGGTTTTGTACAGGTGAATTGTGTTTTCAGAGTGTGAGTAGCTCCCTCCTTTTAGTCACTCAGAGCAGTCACCACACTGCCAACCCCCATCCATCAGTGCATCAGCTCAGATTTAATCCCAAAAGTGTTAAAAGTTGCCCTGGCAGATTTCCAGTTTTGCCAGACATGTAACCTGGCAGCAGGTCCTCTAATGCACATTACCTGTGTCACCCTTCATGCCCTATCATTGGATCTCTGGCCAGCACTGGAGTCCTCTTCATTCAGCACAGGAACACTTGGCAGTGCCCTCTCTGAAGAACAGAAATACTCAGTGAAAAGCGTCTTAAGTGACAGGTGACATACAGTTTCTCTTGATATACACCTCAAAGCAACATTTAAAGCTTTTTGGAGGAAAGTTAATTTTCTGATGATGATTAAAACTTCTGCATGCTGGTATTCTACAGGCAGGAGGTACAAAAGGAGCTGTCCTCTATGATTCACAGTCAATGAGTTCTGAGCTTTCAGGATTCAGATGCACTATCCAATGAAGTGCAAAATGTTTACTGCATCTTCTGTGTGCTTCTCACGGTATCTGAAAACAAGTCATTGTTCTGGCAAGGTCATTTCTACTGCTCGAACCAATTAAACCTCTTAAGGAGAAAAAATAGCCTGCTAAGCACAGAAAATTCAGCTCTAGGTTCAAAGTACTTGCACAGTTCAGAGTAAATAACCTTGTAACTTTGGGACAAATTTGCTAACACAGGCATCTCTGCACAATCAGTGTCATTTTTGCTCAATGTGATCAACATACAGAAATCCTATGATGTAGCCTTATGAGTATGCACCCTCCACATGAAATACCCAAAAAACTAGAACAACAAACTTTCTCTGTTCTTCTTCCCCACATATTGCCCCATTGTTCACAGCAAACTACAAAAGGACCAAAATCTGAGGAGGTCTGTTGGCTGGTGAATTCTTACTGCTTTGGGAGGCTGGAGGTCTTCATGAACTGAGTCACTGTACCACAGACATCATTCTAAAATATCCCAGGAAAACACTTCAGAGAAGAACATCAGTACTTCCTGGTTGTATTATTATTCTATCTTTCCCATACCAACGAGCCTTCAGAGAAGCCTGATGAGTTCTTTTTGCTGTCCTGACTTAACTCCATCCGGCAACTGAGTGCCATGCAGATGCACACTCACTCCCACTTCCCCAGTGTGGGACAGGGAGGGGAATCAGAAAAGGAGAAAAAACCCTCATGGATTAAGTTAAGAAGACTTTAATAATAGAAACTAAATTAAATAAATAAATAAAATAACAATAACAATTATAATAATGAGTGGGGGGGGGAAGAGAAAGATATAAAACCCATGACAGACAAATTGCACACGATAAATTTGCTCACCACCCACTGACCAATATTCAGCTCATTCCCAAACAGTGATTTCTCTCTTTTTGGGTAACTCTCTCCAGTTTATACTGACCATGACATTCTAAGATATGGAATAGCCCTCTGGCCAATTCAATTCAGCTGTTCCAGCCGTGGGATCTTCTGGTGCACCTTGTCACTGCAGAGCCTGGGACACTGAAAAGTGTTTTATTTAGGGTAAGCACTACTGAGCAACAGCCAAAACATCAGTGTAGTGTTATCCATGTTATTCTAAATCCAAGCCACAGCATTGTACCAGCTGCTAAGAACATGAAATCTATCCCAGGACACTTGCTAACACCAAGGGAGTGTTGTGAGATTCTTGAGGAAAAGCGTGGCTGAAGTGCAAGTCTCACAAGCAGCCAGAAGTTTGGGCATTGGACCTTGGCCAGCAGAGGAGCTGAGCAAGCAGAGCCCAGGTAGCTGAAGTCTGCCAAGAAGCTTTGCTGTTCTTCATGGAGGGATAGGCCTCACAGCTGTAGGATGCAGCTTCATCTGGTTGAACCCTAAAAAGTTAAATTTAGGTTGGAAAGCAACTGAAGGCAAATGGCATGCCAAGTGCAATCAGCCCCTTATGTGTGTCTGGCTGCAGGACTTGGTCTGCCTGAGCACACTGTACTGATGGGTCAGCTGGGCTTTTTTGGACTTTGGGAGCTACATTGGTGTGTACAAAGTCAGGGTAACCTCACAGTGCAAAAATCTCAACTGCATTACTGCTTTGCCTGCAGCCATCATTGTTATCTCCTCTGCAGGTACCTCTGTCATTGTTGCAGCTGAACATAATTACATGGCAATTTGTCTACACTTTGGAAAAAAAAACCGTGTAGCTTGCAATAGTGCGACCTCACTGTCATAGAGCGCCTTGGCTGCATTCTCCATGTGTTCTTCTCTACACAGCATGCTTGTCACAGGTTTGGGGTTGTTTCTTCCTCTTGGGCAGCATAAACAAAAGAACACACCACAAAACCTTTTCTGCTCCAGGCAATGTGTCACCTCCTCTGGAGACTGTGTTCATGCTGCACAGCTCCTCTCCCTGGGGGCAGAAAGGGACACCTCTCTCTACCCAGTCCTGCAGCATTTCTGAGCCACTAGAACAGAAAAAGGGGTTTGGTAACACCAGGTCATGCAATTCTGTGTCATGTGGAAAGGGAAACCTCTGCGCTTTCCCTTGTGTCAGAAAGTTAACAAAGGGAAACAAGGAATGTCACGCACAACAGAAGTAAAAAAATGTTGGTAAAAAGCAGGCAGGAATATCTATGCTTGTGTATTATTTACAATAGGTTAACAAATGGTTTTAGTCTCTGGTCATCTAATTCATCCCATCTTGAAATACACCTCTATGCATGTCTATGTACAGATATGGATATAACCTGGTCAAATTAGTTATGTTTTTAGCCTGTTGTTATGCCAAAAGCCACCTACTTTATGGGTAGTCTGAACTTTTCATTTCTTCCTTTCAAACAAGGTCTATGGATTATTTATCCATTCCCTTCAAGTGTGAACACATCCTGTCATCCATTTATTGCATGAACATCCTTAGGGACTACATCATGCAATTAGACCCCCTTCTGTCACCTTCCCTCTAGGCCTGGAGATAATGTACTATCCAAACATCACCTCATACATAACTCATTCATTTAATTCCCTGCAGTACACTCACTTCTTACCCTTCTTTGCACTTCCTAAAGCATTTAAATCCCATCTTCAAACTATTGTTATGAGACCAGCCCAAAAAACAGCACACGGGAATTAGACCAGGTTTTGGAGATGCTGTAGAGACGACTTCCCTTTGACCCCTAACAACGTTTTTCATGGTCTTCTGGCAGCTCAGTCCTTTGAGAAAAAGAGGCTCAAAACCAAGCCATTCCTAAAAGAGAACTGCAGCTTGTTGCTTTCTCTGGTGCATTTCAGTTGTTTTCAGGGCCTTACTGAGCATCCTGGGTCCTATGATTTCCTTCTGCTCAAGTGTGTCAACAGCATATCAGCTCTGTTCTGGTGGTGCTGCACTCAGCATACTAACAGTGCAGGCAATGCATTTCAAAACAGAAATGCTGAGAGCTACAGAGAATATTCTTAGTTTTTGAAGCACTGTCACAATGCTCAGACCTTGAACACCTAGCAGAAAAAAATGAAACATCTGCTTAGAAAAGAAAGGTTATAATTAATAACAGCAAGCGTTTCATTTGTAAAGCAAACAAACAAACAAACAAAAAAAGAAACAAAAAAAAATGGAGGGAGCAAAATATCAACAAAATATAAATTCCTCCTTAAGCAACCCTCTGGAGAAATCAGCTATTTTCTTACAAGAGATACCACTTAGGAGGGAAGCATTCTCCACTTTTCTTTCTCAAATTAATTTTGTGTTCAATAAAAGCATGAGCATGTGATTACATCATGCTTCTTATGCTTGCCAGTGCCTAACTATAGTCAGCCTGCTTCCAAAGCCTGTCAAGTTTACCTATTTTCTCTGTTGTTAAATAGGCTATTTTGTGCAGTTCCTTCTCTCTGCACAATAATGAGTAGGCTGGTGTGTGTCACTCCAGCACTGTCATTAACAGCAGGCTGGAATGAGGCCAGGCTTTGCTGGAGCAAAGCCAGACCAGAGAAGTGTCTTAATAAATGCCAACACTTCTCTGAAAGAACACCCAAAGCAAGCCAAGAAAATTCCAGAAAAATATGTTTTCATTGAAACGGATGGGATTTTTCCAAACATCAAATATTGTTTGAATTAATTTTAATAATTTATTAATTTAAAAATATTATTAATAATTAGATTACTAATTTTATTAATTATTTAAACGTGCTGATTTTGGTGAGAGGGGCTGGAGAAGCACGACTGCATTCTAGCCAGATGAAGCCACCCTCAGGAACCTAGGGTCTGTTCTGAAAATGTCATTACTGTTGACAGCCTAGAAATTATTCTATGATTCTCAGCCCAGGAGCAGATCCCACTTGCTGGCTGCCTCATGTAAGAAGCTACACAAGTTTCTCAAAAAGTTATTTTCCTCCAAGTTTTCCCTAGTTTTTTGGGTTTTTTTGTCACAGGTTTAACACATCTACTTCTCCCCTGCCATCCCCTCCCAAAAAAAAAAAAAAAAATCTCCAAAGCCCCAGGGCTTCTGAATTCCCCAAGACTGCAAAAAGAAATCTCTGCTTTCCACTTGCTCTGCTCCCCAGTGCTGACTTCTCCATAGAGCTCACAGTAAGTACAAAATGCAGGTCTACACAGTACAACACCCAGGGTGACCATGTGATTTAAAAGGAAATTTCTTTGATGACCATGTGATTTAAAAGGAAATTTCTTCGGTGTCCCTTCAAGCAGAAGAAAACCCCAGCAGTAATTGAGCAATGCTGCCTTCTCTTATGTATTTCTGGCATTTGTTTCTCCTTTGGTGGAATACACTGTATTTTAAATATTTCACTGGAGTCATCAGCAACACTGTACCGCCTCATATGAAATGAATTAGGTTCCTTGGAGAGCTAGTTTGAATTTAATGCTGGGTTTAATGGTCTAGTTAGTGTGGCTCTCTGAATAATCTGAGTGTCATCAAAACTCGCTCTGTGTGAAAAGATATGAAGATCCAAACCAGATGAATCAGTGCTACATCTGCAAAATTAGCGTAGTGTTGAATTCTGGTCCTCAGACTGTGCAACGCAGAGCAACTGCAGAGATTACTCGTGAGGCAATTCCTCTGTATTAATTTAGATGACATACTCTGCCCTGCAAACATAACTTAGGCATTCTTCTGTCCATGTCACAAGTACAGTTTGCTGAGTCAGCTTTCAGCTGGCTCTTGATTTCAATGCCATAAATTTCAGCAGCTGGTGATAAAATACATACTTGTTCTTGCTGAGGAGTGCCAAAAGTGAAAGTTTTACATTTCTCTAAACCTGGAGCTGGGCTTGGTATTACAGTGGTGCCTGGAGGTAAAAGTAATCAATTGTTCCTGACCAAACATTTCCATAGAAACAATTCACCTTTTTATATACATAAATTTACATGTGTCTGCGTTAAAAAAAAATTCAAAAGGTTTTAGCCAAGCCAAAAATTCAAGAGATGTGAAAATTTGCCTTGTAGTTGGGGTGAGTGGGCTGTACTGACAGGCCTAAAAAAAAAACTATGGTCTCTGTTTTAAAGTCCAGACTTGCCTTAACTATCCCTTCAGCAGCAGCACCTCTTTAATAAAATCACAGAATCACTTCAGTTGAAAAAGACCTCTAAAACTATGAGTCTAATTGCTAACATAGCACTACCTTTCTAAAATCTTTGAGTACCACAGCTACACGTTTTTTAAATATCTCTAGGGATGGCAGCTCAATCACTTTCCTGGGCAGCCTATTGCAATGCTTGGCAACCCTTTCCATGAAGATTTCTTTCCTAGTATCCAATCTAAACCTGCCCAGGTGCAACTTGAAGACATTCCATCTTGTCCTATTCGTTGTTACTTGGGAGAAGGTCACTTACACACATCAAATGCTAAAAGTAACATTTTGTTTTATCATTATCCTCAGTCTAACAGGAGCTTTGGTTGCTCTTTCTGCCATTTTAATGCTTTTATTTGCTGGCCCCATGCTTGCTGTCATGCCACACCGTGAGAGAGGTTTGCTTTCTCTTTGAGAAACTACAATCTCTGCTTGAAGGTTCACAGACCTTTAGTGGTAATAAGATCCAACATTCCCAGTTCCCTCTGTCCTACTCACACACTTAGTGCCAGCCCTGTAAGCCAGACTCCAGAATGGACCAAATGATCCATTGAGGTCCATTCAAACCCAATTTTTCTCATGTGATTCTTGTATGAAAATATAAAAGTCCTACAAAGAAATGAAGCAGCATACAGAACAACAGGTGGTATAAAGAAAGGGAAGAAACCAGGGCAGTTTTAATCCTGAGATGAATTCCTTTACTATTTGAGTTGCTTAAGTACTTCACAATCATCACTAGGAAAACATCCAGTTCCTAAGGTCCATTTATAAAATGCATTAACATTGAGAGAAGTTTTCCAGAATGACATTCTGCCTCTCTTCACAAAATGTGCTCAGATTTTTGATGACACTTCACACAGAGAGACAGCCAGCCCTGGAAGAGCTGATTAAGTGCTCTCCCTGTTCAATGGGGGTAGGAGAAAAGTTGGAATGCAAGCATCTAGCCTAGCAATACCAATTATGATTGCAAGATGACTAATGAGATGAGTAATGGGGGATATAATGGTTTAAAATTTCACCTTTGCCAGAAATGGAGTTAGTTGCATTTATGCACTAATTCATCCTATATAGAGAACAGGTGGCTTTTAGAATTTGTACCACTGATTTCCTGTATTTTTTTTCAAGTCTTATTTATTAACATTTCAGCAAGAGAATTCTTCTTTCATAGCAGCCACATAACTTATCTTTGCAGAGTTTTACAACATTTCTTTCTTCCCTCTTCTTTTTTCTGATCTTTTTAATAACTAAAAAGCCAGTTTTGCAAAGCTTAACTGTAACAGCAGTGCATGACAGAAACGTTCTTCTGCTTAACCTGGTTTGTCACTTATGCCAAACAAAAATTTGGCCCTCAGAACAGACCTTGCATGCAGGAAATAAATAGTGGAAATAAATGTACCACATGTTAAAAAATTTGCCTTTTATTAGACCCTTTGTTCTGTCCTATATTATCTGTCTAAGTCACACCTGGAAAAGCACTTAATTCCATACCTATTTATAGGAGGCAGAAGCAGTTTGCTAACTAGGAATGAACTGCTCAGCTGGGGACTGCATTTGCAAATCACACATTTATCAGTAAATCTGAGTAAGTATTTTAAGAAGAACTGTCTGAATAGCACACATGTGGTGCAGAAATTGCCATAGCACCAGAAAGGAAAGAGACAGCAGGGTGATGATAATCACTATTATTAATATTTTTATCAATGGAAATTATGAGTAAGGAATAATAATGTATCTCAGTGTTTTGCTTTTAAAGGGTTTTTTTCTGAGATTGTTTCACAAAAGTTTGCATTATATTTTAATGTATATAAGGCAATATTTCAAGAAGGAAGGCGGGCTCAATGCATGTTTTAGAGAGCTCTGAGCATCAGGATATTTAAACTCTTCAGGCTCATGCAAGCACAAATGTGCAGAGTGTTCCAAGGTGGCACTGCTAGATGACTATGCCAGGAGGTTTCCTGTTCCCTGTTGAATCCATGAGCAATCCTTGCAGCAATACTGACCGTGCTCAGTCTGCCACTAGGAGCCTTTCCAAGTGGAATTAGAGTATTGGAAAAGCAAGATATTTTACACTCTGCTTTAGAGTTTTCATCCATAGACAGTTATCCTGGTGAATAAATAACTTCCAAAGAATTTAGCATATGCCAAGCTCCCTGAAAAGGGAGATCTCCCACAACCTGTAACTCAATTCTATCGTATCTCTTCCCAGAGAAATGCTGAGATTGACCATAGGGAGTCACCTCCTGAGTCACTAAGAAACTTTTGAGGTTTTGCATATTGGGTCAGGTATTCCATTTCCACCAGTCTTCTTCTGCTACAATGGAAACCATGACAAATGTGATCAGTTTTTGATTCACAGGGAAACAGTGAGTGAAGGGGACCAATTGCCTTTACTAGGTGACTCAGAGTCTTCAGATCTCTGGACAAGAGGTCTGTCTCTCACTTTGGAAGGGGTTTTAATGTTTTCAATTTATTATTCTGAATTATTTCCAGTTGAATGACAGATATTCTGTTTAACGACTTGAATTTATAGCCCTTCTGTTAATAACTTCATCTGACTATGGAGTGCGAATTACAATGGTAAAGACAGAGAATAGGCTTATAGCAAAATACCTTCTGGAAAAATTGAGCTCAGTATATCCTACTATAAAGGAATAAATAAATAAAAGGACCTAGTTTAGGACATCTATACAGAGGAAAAATATCACAGCAGAAGTACTTCTTATGGCCTTCCTCACTCTTCTGTGCTGTTCAGTGACTTCATGCACTTCAGAGAAGTGCAGCAATGCCTAGTTTCCATGTCAGTGCTAAAGAAAAAAGTTTCAAATTCACGATGAATGTAGTGTCTTGCCTGTGCAATTTTTTGTCTTGGTCAGCCACAGGAGACACAGTCCTGATCCATGCATTGCCCACGGGAAATGGGAGGATATGGAAGTCCTCTCATATGAGAGGAAGATAGAAACCCCCACATGGAATGAGATCTTGTCTCTATTACACACCTCCAGGAAATATTTCTGGTTTCACTGGTGCAAGGCAGGCCAAAAACCACTGGCAGATATGTTGGAGAAAGGTCTTGAACATTTTCAGGGATGGGGTGGGGGAAGAGATGGGATGGAGTCGAGCTGTGGGACCCAGCAGCACAGGGCAGCGCATCTCTGCCTGACCATGGGGGGCGGAGGTGCCACACAGCAGATCCCAATGGGAGAGGAACCTGCTGGGATCTGACAGACCAAAATAGTCCTTTGTTGAAGCAGCCCTTCTTTAAGAGGGCAGACATGAGCCAAGGCACAGACTTCTTGTTCATCACAGCATGAAAAGGGTCCTGGTTTATTCCTCTCCACAGCTCAGCCATCCTGACACCAACCATTCACTGACTCTGTCTGCAGCAGCCCCTACTGGAGGTTTCCCTTGCAGCCTCTGACTGCTGGTGATTTCCTGCTGAGCTCTGACTGCAGGGATCAGTCTGCAGACTCTGACTGCAGGATTTTACCTGGCTAGACTGTGGCTGCAAGTTCCAACAACAGGTTCCGACTGCACACTCAGACTGACCTTACAGCAGGGATTCTCTCTCCCCAGGATCCTTCTTCTTCATGAGCCTCCTCTTCCTCAAGGTTCCTCCTCCTTCATGATTCCCCCTCACCAGTTAACCCACTCCTTTTTATCACACTTATTTTTATTGGATACAGCTCTGACTCCTTAGGGGCAAGGCTACACTGGGTAATTAACACAACTGTTAATTATCAGGGGTGAGGACACCTGTATTCCCTTCTCCTACACATGATCACCCCATAGAAAAACATTTAGAAAGTGTGTTGCTGACATGGCAACATGGGATATTCTCGCATAGTGAGAATTACCATGTCAGGAAATACTGTACCTTGAAAAAGTGTTTAAAACCATCTCATTTCTTTGGATAAAGGATTCAGATTCCCTGATGGTCCAGGTCTGTGCCTTGGTCGTTCACAATTGGGTGTCCCCAGCCTCCCTGGGCAACCTGTGCCAGGGCCTCACCATCCTCACAGGGAGGAATTTCTAACTAATATCTAAATTCTAAACCTATCCTGCTTCAGCTGGAAGCCATTCCCCCTTGTCCTATCAATAATCTCCTTGTAAGGAAATCCTGTAGCTGTTCACAAGAGCAAACGCTGAGTACCAAGGACAGCCGAATGGTGCTGAAGGTTTTGGCAGGAAGACAAAAAAACTGCACACTGAGATGCAGGACTCTGAGCATTACCAATTATTATAAATAAACGTAATGAAAACCAGAAAAAAATTATGAAAGATAAGATTTTCTGGACTAGAACTTCTAAACATAAATTGTTGTCTTAGGAAAAGAACATACTGAATATGGCATATTATAATAGATAGGAAAATCAACTAAAGTGGAGTCACAATCAATTTTTGTAATAGCAGAAACATACATCAAAAAGCAGCAGTATCATGACAATCATCAAACCTATATTCTGTTAATGAAGGGTAAAAGATTTCTGCAAAATAGGCTGTTAATGTAAAATCTGTAAGTTTGCCTAGATTTCAGATAGCTGCTTCTGGAATGATAGCTCCTGGTCTGCTGCTAGCATTGCCAAGAATGCAAAAATATGAACTGTATGGAAAATAAAAGCAGAGTACTTTTTTTTTTTTTTAATGAACAAAATCTTTTAGGAATGGATTTGAACTGCAAGCAAAAATTTCAAAGTACATTTGGAACCCCATGAGTAATATGAACACAGTGAAGAGGAAAGAAAAAACATTACCATTCCAAACAGGTAACAACTTCTAAATTATGGCTCTATAAATTCCTCTTACATTTGAATACTCAATTACTCAGTTTAAAATATATGAAATTAGATTCTCTAAAAGAAGCACAAAAGCTGTTGCTGTCTTTTAATTTCTTATTTTATTACTTCAAAAGCGTCATTGTAACTGAAGCTCTTTGTGCATGCTCTTCCTGTTGTCCTTTGAACATAAATGTTTGGAATAGAATCATAAAACAGTTTGGGTTGGCAAAGACCTTAAGGACCACCTTATTCCAACCCCCTTGCAATGAGCAGGGCCACCTTCCATTTGATCAGGTTGAAAGAGTCCAGGAATGGGACATCCACAACATCAATAGGTGCCCTAGCAGAACAGAAACAATATTATGTGCCTGTCTCAATTAATCAATTACAATTTCCCTATGGATATAATTCCTCAGTTGTAGACTAAAGATTTCAAAACAATATTCCTCAAATTATGTTGGCTATGAGTCAACTGTCAAGAAGACACAGGTAATTGGTACAATGTCACCCACACTCAAATGTATTTGTTCCCTGAATGTAAATGTGGGGGAAAGCATGGAAGGCAAACCAGATATTTTTGAAGGTTTATATGAACATTCATTCTCTGTTCATACAAACGAATGCTGCAACAGCTTGGACCTCTTTTCAGCTCAGTCATGGTCATTATACCTTGTCCCCTGCCCCTGGGTTTCGTACAGCAGCCACCAGGTTCCTCTGGAAGAAGAGACAGGTCTGTGTCTCTGGCATCCCTCTTTAAGAGGACTTAAGCTTGTAGTTTCCTCTTCAAGACACCAGGACTTGAAATTCACAGGGAGAAAACTGCCCATTCTTTCCATTCTTTCCTACAGGTGATGACTCTGTTGGCACACTGTCCCGATCCTCTCAATTCAGCCTGTCTCCCTACTGTTTTCTCCTTTTCTCCAGCCTCCTAAAATAACCCAGCTTTCACAACTGCCCTCATGAACTGAGCCTTCTTTTTTATTTTTTTTTTTTCCCGGAGCTGTGTTTACCTCTCCAGGGAGCTGAATTAATTATCCCCCACAGAGACAGGAGCACAGAAACAGAGCACTGACAGCACCTCTATGTTCACTTTGGAGCTCCATTTCTTTTATACAGTCTGTTGGAGCTCAGCATAAAAGACTTCACGGTTTTAGAGCTTCCAGTAAATTACATTTGTCACAAACATGGGCTTCTGGGTGGGTTCCCAAAAGCCACCCATTTCTTCCCAGACTTTGTTCTCATTATATTCCACAGTCCCACTGCAATGGGGCTGCCTCTCCCTGGCTTTCCCAGGTACATTGCACCTTTTTCACCACCCAGACAGTGGCAGCACCTGAAAGACTAATGCTGGAGGTGCCTGGGAGAAGAGACAGGAATATCAGTGTCCCAAAATTTTGGCACCACAACTGCCCTCCTGAAGCACTTACTACTTCCCCAGAATTTCAGGGTTAATACACAGAACATTGCTCTTATGTGTTCTCCCACCTGCAATGCTTTATTTCTTCTCTCACGCACCCACATATTTGTCTGCTTTTATTTGAGAACAAAATGTTTTATATGAGTCTGGAGAAATTGTTGGGGTTTTTTTAAAACATTTGCAGTAGTACTTCTGCACCATCCCTATCATCTGACAAAAAAGGGGAATTTAATGCAAACCCATATTTCCATCGCTTTCCCAATACTGCTGCCTCCTCTACTGAAATTGCTTTACTGACTGATTTTTTTTTAAAATAAATTTGGTATTCATGAAAGAGCTCAGATTGACAGACTAGAAGGCGATGGGCAGATTTCTGCACAGAACTCAGGTAAAGCAAAACTATCTCAGATTGAAAAAGGGTTCTGGTGGGATTTTAGTTCTAATCCACAGGGAAATATTTCACCCCTGTGCAAAACATGATGCAAGACAATGTTCCCACATCTTCCCAGGTTCCTTGTAAAGGTTTGCTACCTGGATGGGGTGCTGTAAAATACCTGGTGGCTTTGGGAGGCAGCTTAATGAGAGACAGTGTCCAATAATATGGTCAAACAGTGATTTAAATAGCTGATCCAACATTAAAAAGCTGATTTATCTATCGCCTGAGAGATTGAATCTTTCATCAGTTTAGTTAGAAACAAAGGAAATGGTTATATTTTAAAAGCAATGTTGAAACATATGGAATGGATGAAATACAAAACAAAAAACTTTTTAATTTTGAGGCTGAAGAATATCCAAAGTCTTCAAGTAGTGGTTACACCCTCCAAAGGACTTCAAAGTTTGCAGCAGCCTTTCTATCTACCCAAGGGCTATGTTCACATGATCTGGTATGCACAGTCACTTTGGTATGAGTAAACACAGGTGCAGATTTGCATCAATCAAAAAAAAAATCTGTTTAATGTTTTTCCAACAGGTCCTTTTTATTATCTTTCCATTTTTTTATGTAACTTTGTTCCAAGACCGAAATAACAAGCCTTCTTTCCATGCACAGTTGTAGTGTTTGGCAAACTAGGGGCTGGTATGATACCTTACCAAAAAGATGTTCCATTCTTAAGGAAGAGAGAGTCTGTGTTATTTTGTCTCGTTTATATTGGAGAAAAATAGTGTGAAGTAGGTTTGCAACAAAGAGCTTGAAAGTACCTCCTGACTATCATTCATTGCTTTATAGACCATTGTTTAATGTGTTAATTTCAATTATCTAAATGTTTTTCTGGCTGGTATGTCATTTACAATAAAATTACCAGGGCCAGATTTACTGGCCTCCACCATTTGACATGTGCAATTCCAGCCTCAGCTTTACAACTGTTTTGTGTTGCTGAAGTAGTGCACCGAGCTTTTTAATGATTGTGGCTTATTGCCTTTTCCCCACACATTCTATACCAATTTATTATTCCATGGTGGGTATCTGTGTGCTTGCTGCAATTTACTTGAGAAATAGTATTAAAAAAGAAGTTGGCATGCATTAAATAATACCTCATTGATTGTCTTAAACTTGCAGTGCAGGAGTGCAGCTCTGCATCACTTGCCCTAAAGAATGTATGCATGTATATGTGTATATAGAAAATCATTTCATTTATGAAGGAGAAAGCCAAATTAAAGCCATACAAGTCAAACATGAATGCATCTCAAATAATATCTTGAAAATTTGTGAGAAAACCCAATGCAATGTGCTGCATCAGTCTGTAGCTTGTATGCAGGCACTTGCATAACATGAATGAATTACAATTTCTCCATGACAGCAGCTTCCAGATGAGTTCTATTCTTATGACAGATACACAAACCCCGCACCAACAAGGCAGGACAGGGACACAGTCACAGGCTGCTGCTCCTTGCTCCCTCTGCCCAGAGAAATTTTTGGGTTTCAGATCCAAATTCAATATTCAGGACCAGAGCTTAGCTTTGGTGCAGAAAGAACCAAGAGCCAAACAGCAACCAAACTCAACTTTGTAGGACTAGAGAGTTTCTGATACTTGAGCAAACATTTTTTTCTAAAGCAGGAAGAACATGAGTGTTTGGGTGACCACGTAACCTTTTGACTAACACATAATGATTTCATTTCTAAAAACAGCGCTCTTAGTGAGCGCAGAGATGAGCTATTTTATTACCCACATGTGTCTGCTTTAGATAAAGGCTTTATGTTTCCATTTTGGAAAGGTCTTTGAAAACAATTTTTGTTTAAAATATGGGTAAAGGAATAAAAATGGGCCAAGATGGATTCAACTCAAGAGAGAATTATTACCATGAGCTACAACCTGAAGCATTTTAGCAGACACATGCCACTAAATAAATATGACAGTGGTGCAGCACTCTGTGCTGTCTTCTAAGCCAGCCTGCTTTTCATCATCCAGATGCCTCTATGTGATCTAAAGTAGGGCTGCATGAGACTTGCAGTCAAATGCAGTGCTGTCAGAAAGGAATGATCAATCATCTCTGCCAACCTGACAGTACAGGATCTGAATTATTCTGCCTCTGACTGCTGTATTTATTACAAAATCAAAGGTAGGGCTTAGCATTAGTACAAAGCACTGGAGTTTTGTTCAATAGTGAGCTGTTGCATGTGGAACAAGCACCAAATCCCCTGATGTTTAACGATTCATTTTAAATATATCTGGTACATGAATTAGCAAACAGAGATGGGAAATACTAACAGCAGCCAAAAGTAATTTATGAATATTGAATTGCACTGTGCAGTGAATGTAAAGAAAATACAGTAAGAATTCATTTAAAAGCTTCTATGTCTGCCCCAGCTTTCAAGCAGAACACCTGAGGGAGCTGCCCTGAATATAATGCTCAAAAACAAAGGAAAGAAAAATAAAATTAAAAAAAAAATAAAAAAGAAGCTATTGGTAATTGAAAATATGCAAGTAAATAAGTATACATACTGGCTAATCATAAAATTCATTACTGTGCATGTAGTCTTTCAGCTTGTACAAATCTCTCACTATCCCCACACAGTTCTCATAACCTTGAGTGGGCTTTACCACGTGCCCAAATTTTCTAATGCCAAGTTGGCCAAATCAGGACCTCTAATCAGGTTTTGGAGTGAAAGTGCAAGGATTCTATTAAAACACCACTTCCTTGATACCTGGGAGGACTGAGTATTCTCTGTGACTTTAAGAAACTTTAAGATCCTCTGGCTGCAACCTGCAAACAAAACAAAATTCTATGAGCCTGTGAGGAGGGATCTGCTTGGAACCACTTTAGAGTTTTATGTGACCCTAATTTATGACTGTTACTTTTTAGAAGTACTGTTACAGCTTAGAAAACCAGTTTTCTATGACATGACAGTTTTCAGGTGAGGAAAAACAGGAGGTTTAAACAAATGACAAGCCGATGGGCAAGAACAGCACCCAACTTAAAATTAAATACAGAGGTTTCAAAGAGCTGGCTTGCAGAAGAGATGCTGAATAGAAATGGTCTCAGTGAAAATGTATTTGTAGCCCTCAGCCAGGGTGAATACAGGAGAAAGTACTGGGGAAATCATCTGCCTGGGAGGTCAGGTTTATACCACTCAGATATTCCTCATTTTCTCCCAGAAATTTTGCCAAATGTGGAAAACATTTGGCAAAAAATATCTCAGGCTGTGCACTCATTGTGTCCTGGGCTGCCATAAACCCTTCTGAAAGCCTCCATCCAGTTTAAGCCAGAGATCCTGCCTTGATGCTTTTAAACAGCTTGATGCATAAACAGCATCAAAGCTCAGGTTCTCAAGAAGAGTCATTCATCTGCACCAGTCTGACTCTATGCTGTGCATATTCATTGATGAGTATAGTTAGAAATCAGCTGGAAGTCATAATTAAGAGAAGCCAGCTTTGCTAGCAGCAAATCATACACATTCTTTAGACCCAATTACACTGTAATGGCTGAGTGGCAAAGAGATATTGGCAGCTGAAACTGCATCAAGTGGCTTTCTTCAGGCAGAGCCAAAGGCACAGGGTAAAATTAGAAGATCCCATAACATTTAACTTCTCATAACTAACAGGGAGGCAGAAAAAATAAAAAACACACACACAAAAAAAACCACATTAAAAAAAACAGCACCAAAATTCCTATCTGAGACTTTTACAAAACATTTTAAGTACAAATGAGAGAGGTGATTGCAAAAGCCAGCTACCTTTTAAAACCCAGGATTCCAACTTCCCTTGAACAGGAAAAGCTCTGGGCTCCGCAAAGAGCCTGTCTAGAGCTAAGGTCACCTGCTAACATCCAGCTGTAGGGGTTGAGGTGCACCACAAATGAAGAGATGGCATTTCCCTTTCAAAGGAGATGTAGGTGATTTCCTGGATCTGAAAAAGGCCTGCAGAAAAGTTCAGCAGTGGGAATATTTTGTAACCTGAGTTGGGAGCAGAGAATGAGCTACAGGAGCATAAAACTGACTTAAGTCACAGCACTTTTATAACCATGTTGGATCATCGCCAATATCATATTTAGAAAATAGCACAGCTTTGATATACATCACAACACCATAGACATTCCTATTACAGGAAATATGAAGAGGATCCAAACTCTCTCTTGATAAAGTTAATCTTTTGTTGAAACAAGTGTTTTAACCATTTGGATCTTTGCACTTCAAGGAAAAATTTATTTCAGAAGTTTCTTTGAATAAAGAAGAAACAAGAAGGCAGATGTAAACAGAAATGGTGTCAATTGTTGACATGTTCCCCAAGAGTTCCTTGGCAAAAATATAATGGAAAACAAACTAAACATGGACTAGTACATAAGAAAATTCTACAGGGTTCTGAAGGCAACCAAAAAAATCCATTAGTTTGCCAAGTCTCAACAAATCCTCAGAGGTGTTTAAGGCATGGAGGCTTTCCTAAGTTACTTCAGACACCACCAGAGAGGAATGGTTCAAAGAATGCAGGGGGATGTACAAGGGGCAAAACAAAAATCACAGGTGATATCTTCTAGACAAAAGGCACAGGGATATCTCAATCTGCCATCTCCCTCTGGCAGTACCAGCCTTCCATGAGACTTATCCTGCCAGGGGGAGAGCCAGGCTAAAAGGGACTCCACAGCACCTTAGGCAGGACACAAACTGGAACGGGAACAAGTATATATACATTTTTAGGATGGTTGTCCTGCAGAAGAGCCTCCAGCCTTAGGCAGCTGCCCTATAACCAAATAGGGGTCATCACACATTGTCCTGCACTTCCCCTGGCCACTCCTGCCTGGGTTTAAATGCCAGACTTTGTACTTTGCATCCTTTGCATACATAAATACAGTTTTCATACTGGATTTCAGTGTGTTCATTACCTGCCCCATGCTCTGCTGTCCAAGCTATCTGTGCTGTTATTAAGCAGAATTATTTGATAAGTACATTGAAAAAATGAAATATCTCCATTTCTCAAAGACTAATGCTAACTAAAATCCGTTTGGATCCTGATATATTGCTAATTCTTAAATCAGAAATTCTGGAGGCACTGAACATGGGAAATCCTCTATCTTGTCACATCAACACAATTATGTAGCTTGTGGATATGACTAACTCCTACTTTCTTCTGCATATTGAATATTTGAAAACTCTTCTTAAATGGAAGCCTGATTCTTCTGTGAAAATCAAATAAGCAGGAGCGCACACATTCAGACAAAGATTTATATTTATATACATATAGTAAAAGGCATATACTGTGTGCCTTTGGCAAGCAAAGTTTTTTGGTTTGTTTTTCATTCAGATTGAAAAATACAGAAGGTTTAGAGTGGTCAAAAGAAGCCTCTATTGCAATTGGAATTGAAAATAAGTAATTCTTATGGGGGAATTGTGATGCTCCAGATTAGGAGAAGCAAAGGCATGTCAGCCCCTTCAGAGGCATCAGGTGCTGCACAGTTTCTCTGTGTTACACTAAACCCCAGCAGTAACTGCTGCTCACATAACATGTTCATTTCTCTTGCCTTCAGTGATACTTTTACCTACACCCCAGAAAAACAACAAATTCAAAGAAGAAAGAAAACAGCAACAACCACCTGAACAAAAAGAAAGATCTCTTTTGGCACATCCATTTGATACGAAAATGCAAAAGGCAAGAGAACGGACCACAGAGATTCTCCACAGAATTAGTCTCATTGGCCTGGTCACCTCAGGCCCTAATAAGAAAAACTATATATAAAATCTATCCTTCATTCTAGAAGAATTTCCTCTATGACTCTGAAAAGAAATACTTAACAATCTTACAAGACAACTTGATGCTTTAAGAAAAAAATGGTTTTCCTCACAGTTTCTGAAAATATGCCTCACTTCCAAGTGTACTAAAAGTCCTTAATACTGACTTTTATAATACAGTGGAAACCCAATTTCATTATTTTGTAATGTGCTGTGCTAAAGAAACTAAACCTGAAATTAAAATCCCAGTGCACCTTCAAAAAACCAATTTCCCTTGGGATAAATTAACCCTTTACAAGAACTAAACCTAGCAAGAACATGTTCACTGAATCAGGCTTCACAAACATTTCTAAACCTTAAAGACCACGATAATAAAACAAAACAACATTAGGTTTTATTTATGGAGCCCATTTATTTCTACAAGTTAACACTGCCTACAGTTGAACTTTCAAGTAACGTGGCACAACAGGAGTGAACACATGGGAAGGAAACAGTCAGAGGGGAAAAAGTCACATCCACTGTCTCTCTGGAAGTGGTTTTGCTCTGGATCCCATGCACTTTGCATTCATCAGGGGAGGAATGGGTTAGGAGCACTCCTGCAGGATGCCAGTCAGTTTATTTCTGTCAGAGAGAAGTAGAGTTTGTGTGCTTTGGAGATGCTCCATGATGACAGAGGCCAAACCCTGATGAACAGGGATGGCAGGAGGTGGCCTCAAAGGCAGTATTGTGACCCAAATGTGAGTACTAAATAAACACATCCACTGTCAACACACACACACCAAAAAAAAAAAAAAACAAACTCTCTCAAAATGTTAGCCTAAAAAGATTTCAAATAACACTAAATTACAGTAAACAGAAAACATTTAAAGAAAAACACTGTTTGCAAAATGCTTTCTGTGTCTTAAATTACTGCTCTTCTCCATAAGCAGTTACTTGCATTTCCCCACTTTTGTGAAATTCCACCACAGAGATACAAAATAAAATAAAAACATGTATACATTTAAGACACATTACCGTACCTTTAAAACCTTTAAAGCAGTAAATATTCTGGATATATACATCACATATACAATACACAGTCTCCCTTTGCTGTAGTGGTCTGGCTACTAGTTGTGCTTTTCTCCCAATTTAGGAAGTTAAATGTTGCTTAATTCCATAAGAATTTTCATGAAACATGACTTGCTTAAAGCAGACAGCTCAAATAGTAGTGCATTCAATAGTTAGGTGTTATATTCTTAACAGAGTGATAATAAACCTTAACCTTAAGGTTAGGTAGTCATTAAGAATATAAAACTTAGCTTCTAAGTATTAAAAAACTTTTTTAGTTATACAATTATTTTTTAAAAAGAGCAAAATTTCAGCTCATATTTGAGCCAGAGCTCAGCTCAAAAATAGTTCTGGGGATCAATTTCATTTTATTTTCTCAGTTTTGAAGGCCTTTCTCTGTTTCTGCTGAGATAAAACCCATGAGAAGACAGGAAAAGTACATGTTCCTCAGTGTTCCAAAGTCGTGCAAACTGGAGTGTGTTTAAATGAACAGCCCACAGATCAGGCACACATCCTACCCAAATCAGCAAATCTGCTGTAGCCTGCCTTATACCTTATTCATAAAAAAATATTGTCATGTCTTTACCATGTTCCCACCAACTCACACCTATTTCTGCCCACCAACTCCGATATAAAACTTTAAAAACAGGTTTGCCTGAGTGATAACTGTAGGACTATATGCTTCTTGATAGCAAATATTCATATAGCAGTGGAGGTGACATTCAAATATTTTGGCTCGTTTGAAGGTCATTTCTCAACTCACTGGATTTTGTATGCGTAGGTGCACAAACACTGGTAAAACCAGTGATCAATTCCAGCCTGGTAAAAAATTTAGCATGCATAAAATTACTGCTAAAATTCCCATGCTAAAATCTTTCTGCCCCACTGGCAGAAACATGAAGTCTCAAAAGATGTTTCTGTTGGCTATGGTCTAAGAATTCTGGAATGAAGAAACTTTGAGTTTGCCATCACAAAGGTCTGGGGAGTGGTGCTTCCGCATCAGTGTGCTGGGGCTTCCAGAGAGTCAAAGGAAGTCAAATCAGGCAGCCAGGCAGAGTGATGGGATGAATGTAGTATGTGAAACTCAGCAGCTTTATCTCACCCTTGCCCTGGTGAGAGTTGAGATCTCCAGGGACAGAAGGCAAGATAAATTCTTCACAGTACACCCAGCTCTTACACGTCACTTAAACCCATCTTCAGGGACAAAGCAAACAAAATCACTGCTTGATGAACTTACACTTTGTTAAAATAAGACACTGTACCAGGAGAAACAGTAAAGAGTTCCCTCAGAGCACAAGTGCTTGCTTTCTACCTATAGACCAACCACGTTAAAAAAAAATTTTTGCAACAGCATCATAAAGACAATTCTGTGAGCGACTTGTTCGGTGTCCATCACAACTGTGACTTGTTCCTCCAGGTTGCAGCATGTTAGGAAGGGGGATAAGCCTCCCTACTCTTTTTCTTTCAGGTAGAAATGAAACACCAAGCCAAAAGCTGTACATGATGATCATGATTTCTGATCCTCCTCTGCTGGGATGACTTCCAAGAGGATTTGCAACGTTATGGTTATCCTACCTGCAAAGATAAAAGCACTTGGTGACATTTTGCAGGAGAGATGAAGAAAGAGAAGCAGTTAGCAAAATTACCTTACAGACTACTTGCACATAGACTTCACACAGGTCATGTATATCACATATACACATATCATTTAAACTCAAAATTTTCTTCTTCTTAAGGGTTTTCTGTGCCTCTAATCCAAGGCTATGCATATACAATAATAATGGCAGTGTATGGATGTATAATCTTATTCAATATAAGTCTGCATGCTTTTAAAGGCTATATTAAAAAATGACTACTCTGCATCGCTGCTTAGCGATGTTATGTTGAAATAAAAATCTGGAAGAATTCAAATAAATTAATTTAGCTGTTGCAAGACCTGCCTAAACAAAAAACTTCATATTTTCTTTTTTTTACTCTGAACATTTATTTCCCTTTGGTGTTTTTGATGGTTTTCTTTTTAGGGTAAAGATGTGCAAATGACACCATTAATTCACATATAGCACGTACAGAATAGTAAAAGACCATTTTCTTACAATTCTTTTCATTTATCACTCTTTTTTAGTATCCTATTTTTAAAAAGCAGAAATTCCTGTAGAAGAAAGTTCTCATTTTTCTTGAACATCTAGCATGAATATTGACATTGACACAGTGCAAAGCCAGGAGGGTAAAACAGTGCAACTCACAGAAGATATGAGCTGAAACCGCTCCTCTGACCTCCCGTCTAAGGCAGATTCTACCATCCTTTCCTCTTTTCTCTCGATGTCACCAGCCCAGTGCAAAGCCAGGTTGCCTTTAGACTATAAACTGATAGGGGCAGAGGGGCTGAGAGTCTCCAGGCACTGCATTTCCTCCCATCTTCCTTCCCTACCCACAGTGGGGACATCAGAGCCGCGCTGAGCATAGCAGGGACAAAGGACAGCAGGAAAGCCAGCCAAATAGCAGGGATTTGCCCCTGCCATCCCAGCCCTTCCAGCTTCGAGGACAAGCAAAGGGAGAAAGAATTTTATGAAGCTGAGCAATGGCATGACAGCTCTTGGAAAAGGGGAATGGAAACAGGGAAATTCTGGGCATCTCTAGAGCTGGCTGTGCTTTTGTTTAAGTGGACAGACCCACCAGCCGACAGACCTTGCCCAGTCCTCCATTTCCACACAGCAGTTTTTCTCTCTCCTTGGATGAAGCAATAGCAGAGCTGGGGGAGCTGGCATTCATTTTTTGGTTGCAATGTACTCAGAATAAATCAGTCTAAGGAGCATTTTCCCTTATGAAAATGTTCCAATCAGTTTCCAGTCAGTACCTCCATCTTGTCTGCTTGGAGCAATACCTAGAGTTACAGGACCAGTTTCACATCAGTCACAAGACAACTTAACATGCCATGACAGTGCAGATAACTTCTCCAGCCCACTTTAAATCCTAATCTTCCCTTTTTGAGAGGAGAATTCACTGCAAATGGGTCCCAGGTGACAACCTTTATTAAAAAAATCCAGATCTTGCATTCACACAAGCACCACACAAAGTTTAGGAGAGGAAAGAAAGCAGGAATTTTATCACATATATATGACTAGACATGAAATTTGTAATAACAAAATACTGAGATAATCTCCCATGGATCCCACCACAAACTTGACAAAGAGAACCAAACTGAGCAGATAACACTTTGTCCTTAGTGAGCACGTGTCATCCTTTGAGGTTGCTAAATAACCCTAACAGATATATTTTGTCATATAAGGAGATCCCATTTCCAGCAAGGGCTCAGCTATGAAAAAAAGTAGGATTCAACTTGTTACCTCCTCGCAATTCAATCCACTGTAAAGAAATAGATGTTTTAAGTGTAAGTATAAGGTTGGGTTTTCAACTGAGGAAGTGTAGATAGAAGCATTCTCATGGTGGTGATGCATCCTTTTACACACTGATCTGCTGCTTAGGATTTGCTAGGCTCAACTTTTTTTCATTTTCACATTAGTTTGACAAAAAAGCAAGAATGCAGAGGTCAAATGAAGCCTGTACTAGCTGGAAATTATTTGTCCCAGCACATCTAGTGCTACGGCAAAATTCCTTTGGAAGAGGAGAGAACAAAATGTTACTCTCACTGCAAAATACCATCCCAGAATCTACAAACCCTCCAAGCTGTAAAGTTACCTTTTGTTCAGTGCAGCAATTTTGTAAGAAGAATGGGCAATGTAAATGCCATAAGCACAGAACAAAGACTCCCAGCCTTGGGAGAGGATTCTTCAGGTAATCCATTCGAGGGCTCTGCTAGTGTAATCAGCCTGAAACTCCTTTCAGAAATATATGTATCTTCAGGCTGACTCTTTCATCCCACTACTCATTCTGGCTGCTCAGTATCCCTTTCCTCTGATCCCTACAAATCTTATTCAGGATATTCCCTCTGGCCTTATGTGGGGCTGGTCTGTACCATGGGTATTTGCACCTTGTGGGTTCCATCAGCAACAGCCATCTCTCATTGTCAAAGCACAGCTGGGCAGCTGAACCAGTCAATGCCCCAAGAAGGGGACTTTTCAAAACCCCATACCAGCTGCCCATGAAGCAACTTGGGAACCGTATTGGTGCACTGTAGCAGATTTTCTGAGAGAAAGAAGGCATGATCTGTACTTTGAATGAGATATTGAACTACCTAGCTGAGGCCTGCGTGGCTGAGGCTTGGCCTTGAAGGCCCTGAGGCCTTGAAGCTGTGGCGCAGTAGAAATTAGATGTTAAGGTAGTAATGTGAGATAGTGTGTTTTCTAGAGGTCACTGAGAGCAATTATTAGTGGGCATGCTTTAGCCACCTTTAGACTAAGTCAAACAATGTGTGTTTGCATTTTTCCTGTGTTGAATGCCAATGAGAGTGTCACTCTAACTATAAACTATATAGAACTGTATATAACCTGCCATCTTAAGCAGAATAAACAGAGAACATGTGATTAACCATACCGATTGGATCTGCATGGCTCTTGGCTCAACCTCTCCTTATCTTAGGGGTTCCCTGCAGCAGTGCACTAGCAGGCTCCTACTTCTCCACTGGTACCACACACAATGCTTTGGTTAAATCTAAGTAGATTAGACTAATCACATTCTCCTTAAAAAAAAGTCATTTACCTTCTCATAGAGAGTTACTCTGGCAAAAATCTACCTCTTAAATGACAATCCCATTTTTTTATACTGTCCTTTACCTCTGTCTGGAATTAGGCTTTCATGCCTGTGTAAGACATACTGTTTCAAGGTTAGAATATCAAGTTTGCAGCTGCCCAATTTCTTTTCTATATCTCACAGAGGTACTTCAAGTTAATTTATCCTCATTCAACTCCTTTTGTAAATGTTCTCAGGCTATACAATGGGTCTCCCAAAATAATGCCAGCTTAATGACTCCACGCAGAAGGTTTATTGCTGGTTCTTAGAGAGAAGAAAAATCTGTTTATTTCACAAATAAATCTCCACTCTGCTCTACCTCAAAACTGTCAGCATCAGTTCTCTGTCATTACTGTTGTTATTTTGGGGATAATAATTGCAAAGCAAACAAGCTGTTTCCCTCACTGACTGGTTTCTGCTGCCTTCCCCTCTGAGCCAGTACATGATGCCCATCCATAGATGTGACGCAGGCACAAAGACTTCTTCCTAGGAGCAGAATTTTGTGTTATCTCAAAAGCTGGGAATTATTCACCTTCATTGTCACACCTGGCAGTACAATCTTCACATCTATCCAGTCTACCTTAAAGAGAATATTCTTTCTCTTGCCCAAGTAAAGTAGTTCAACACTGGCATCCCGTGGCCAAAGATTCAAGTAGCTGTATTCCAAAACCTCTGAGACACGACAGGAAATGCCAAAAAGCTCCTGGATTTGATAAGGGAAAAAATTCCTAGACCCTAAATGTCAAGACTGAGAAATTACAAACAGACTAAACCCCAACTACTTAATAGAATGTCCTTCTCCATACAACTGCTTTAATTTGTACTGAAGCATTCCCAGGACACTGCAAGTAATTTCCAGCTTTTTGGCCATAAAATTAAGATTTTGCTAGCCTAAACTAACATCTTTTTCTGTAAATACTTACTGCCCTATTTCCTATGGACTTCCCAGCATGTATTGAGAGGGAAATTCACATATTCTACAGCAGATAGGTTATAATTCTATAACATATTTATATTGAGAAAATACATACAGCTGGTTATACTGTAATTACATATAAAAGCACTATTCTTTTCTCGTTAGCAGCCCATTTTAAATCATCAATTAAGGCTGAAGCACAGAAGACAATATGAACTTTTGATTCACCATCTATAGAAATCAACTATTTTTAATTAAAGGTTTCACAGGTTGAGTTTTAGTTTGGCAGCAAAAGAAATTTTCTTTTTGTTTTGTTTTGTTTAATAAATTATCTATCATTCCCGAAACATTTTGCCAATAGCCTTATTTTATGTTTTGAAAATTCCCTTTATTTTGGAAGCCTGAGTAACAACAAAAACAAAAAAAAAAAAAAAATGAAGAGCTGTAATAAGTGATACTGACTTCTAATTGAAATGTTCCAAATAATCCTTCTCTAACACATCAGAACTTCTGCAAATCCTTTCAAAACCTTTCAGAAATGGTACAGAGGGGATTCTCAGTGTATTTCAGGCGTGAAATACTACTAGCCAAGTCACACAGAGGTCATTCTTCATGAAGCACAGAAATAATTTCCATAGAGGCACGTCAGCCATGGTATGTGTTGCTATCACCTTGTCAGCAGCCACTGCTAAGGACAGTATCCCCATGCCCAGCCTGCCTGAACCTTCCAGATACTTCCAGTCCCATTCCAAACACTCCTCAGTGGTCCACACACACACATGGGCTCAGTAGGGGAACACCAAGCTCAATCCTGTCATCACAGCTGTTTTGCCCAAGATTCCAAACAGATTCTCCAAGGAGTGCAGCACTGTCCTTATTAGCACAGAGACAGGGGCAGGAGAAGACGATGGTGATTTAAAAGGAATTAGGTGTTTGTAGAGGAGGGAAGGAAAGAAGCATCAGTCACTTAAAGTCGATCACTGGCTGAAGAACAGCCTTGCTGTGAATGTACCTCATTAGTTAGGGGACATTGATTGCCACTGGCAGAGCAATGCCAGAGCATGTGCCTTAAAGCCACTTGTGTTGTCACCCCCAGCTCACAGCAGCTGAGAGCGTCAATCCAAAGGATTTCACAACAGAGGGAGAGCTTTGAGAAACTCCTGAAGGGGAGAAGTCCCACACCAGGACTTACCTAGAAGCTTTCTGAACCACTTTGGCTTATTGTCCCACACAATAAAGAGGTAGTAGGCAGGAATTCCAGTCAGGGTTATTGCAAATCCAATCCCTGTGTTCACTGGGTCAGAGTAAAGTGACAGCGCAACCATGAAGAGGCAAGTGAAGGAAAACAACGCTGGGATAAATAGAGGAACCTGAAAAATAACCAAACAAAGAACCATTAAGTAATAAGGTCAATGTAAAGTAATGACCAAGGCATTTAACTTGCCATGAATTGTAAATTGGATAAGACCCAGCAGTTCTGGAGAAATAAGGGTATCTAGAAGAGGCACACAAAATGTCAGTGACTGCAGAAGCCAGGCCCTGCCAACTGCTCTTCAGTGAGTACCACAGAAGTCTCTTAATTACACTCTAAAACACTCCAGTGTTTTACATCCTTTGAAATGTAAGGACTGTAAATAAGTTACATTGTAAAAGCCCTTCCTCTAATCCCCCAAGATATAAGTAAGCAGCTCTAACCACAGTAAAGATTTCCGGGTTGATAATTACCCATTAGAAAACATTTTAAAACACAGCCAGGAGCTCAAGTCACCTTTTAAAACTATTAAGAACATATTGATTTTCTTCCTAAGGTAAAAATCAAAATCTAGCAGGAAGAGAGCAAATTAAACAGCAATTTGACTAGTGATAAAGATATTTGATAGTGTTATGCCCCTGATAGCCATTGAAAAAGCACTTTCTGACTGTATGAGTGATGGCATTGCCAGTGTCACTGTTGAAAGCATACAAAGTAACCATATCAAATTTATTTCCTCAATTTTCAAGAACACCAATGCAATCACACTCTTAGCAACTCTCTGAAGGAAATGCCTACAGGCATGGCTTATGAGACATTGAGTGTAATGGAGAATTGAGGAATTGAGAATTCCTTGGATATTTTTCTCTTCCTTTCATGCCTCAAAGCATCACTTGTTCCCCTTTTGTGCCCTGTCGAAACATTTTTTTTTAATCAAAGCAAAATAGATTGTACTGTTCACCTTCTTATTTACTAATATACCTACAAGAATGCAACAATACAGATTCTTAGTTCTTCACAAAATAGTCTTCTTGGCAGCATCTAAATAGGGATATATTTCTCAGTTTCTTGATGATGGATATTATCTTTCTGGATACACAATGGGACAACTTACTTTGTATGATGTTGCTTAAAACAAGCAAGAAAAATAACAGAACCAAGGCCAAAATAGCTACTATTCAAGGGACTGGACTATTAGCATTTTCTTTCTGGGTTCACGATAACTCTGTCTGCAAATCCACTGGAAGTGCCAAATATTACAGTAATCACACTAACCACTTATTTGCACAGAAAATTGGCATATTTGATATTGGATATGCAATGACATAAATGCTCTCTCTCATAAATTCTTATGCTTGACATGACTTTTTGGTGGCAAAATTATCCAGGTTTTTATCAAAGGCGATATTAAATGGAGGACTGGCTGAAAATCAGGTTGGCACATGTAACCCCAATATTTGCAGTCTGAACCCTCTGGGACTGTGGAGGGCTCAAGGTATTTTCTCACAGCTCACACCACACAGTCTGAACACAACAGACAGGCAAAACTGAGCAAATCATCTCAGTGAACACTGCCTTCATCTCAGCACAGCAACTTCCAGTCTCTGCCCCCCAAGCACAGGGAAGAAGCAAGAATCATTTCACACAGCTGAGGTAGCACTGGAGACCTTGCAGGAAAACTCTCAGTCTTCACTGCAAAACACTGTTTTCTCTTAACTCTGCTTTTCCTGAAAAGGAGGTTAGCTTGTTCCATCAGAAAAGGCTCCCTTGCTGTCTGCCTACAGGACGGAGAGGAGGGAGGATTCATGTAAAAGAGTAGAGAGCAGATGTTACCTTGAAAGGACGAGGCATATCAGGACGTTTATATCTGAGATAAATCAACCCAGCAACTACCAGTCCAATAAAAAGCCACCTGGCAAAGCTGAGGAAATTCAAGAGGCTGTAGAGATCCCCGTTGAATAACATTATCATTGTGAGAGGATGCTGCAAAAGAAATTCAGAGCATAAGAGGGGTTTAGTGGATCAATCTCTATTACTTTACAGCAGTGATGTCAAATTTTTCCACAGGGACACACCTGAGTGCCACAGACTTCAGGCTTGCCTTTGTCATGTAATCAGGTGCGTGATCAATGTCTTGCTGTCCCCTGAGACCACTTTGGATCAATAAATGTCTGTCCTGGGTGGCCACACACAGTCAATACAAATCTGTCCCCTGTGACCCAGACAAAAATACACAGGCACACGGCCCCACCAGAGTGCTGGAGCACCCTGGGCAGCATTCTCATGGCATATGAGCCCACTGTAGGTTTACTTGCTCATTACTGATGCAAACAATAAGAACAGTTCAATTTTGGTCACATCTGGTCATACAAAAGCTGAGGTTTCTTGGTGCTTTGTGGAAGAATAAAGCCTTAGTCCCCCAGGCTTCAAAGAGGACATGGCAAGGGGCAGTTCCACACCATGAGATGCCAGCTGGGCACATGGGGTTGCCACCAGCTTGGGTTTGCCTTTCAGACATGCAGCGTGTAGACTTATTGAACATTGTAAATGCAAATATTTATAAGCAGAAGGAAGAATTTAGCCATCACTCAGGCAACTACTGAAGAGCAAGAAGGAGAGGCGACATCAGAATAAATACAGTTCCTCCTAAAAAAGCTAGTCTGAGATACAGGGCTTTTGTGAGGCAGGCAGAAGGGTATGTATAAAATAGAGTGTTTATGCATAAAATAGAGAGTTAGATAGTTAGTGAAGGCTACATGGATCTATTTCAAAGTAGTCTCTGGACAAAAAAACATCCTTGCATTTGGGCATGAAGCAGTAAGTCAAATTCACCAAAATTCACCATATCCCTCATTCTTCAGCTAGAGGGGAGATCCTGGAAATGAAAGCCTTTAGGTTTATAACAAGGCAATAGGTGAAATCAACTGCAGATGCAGTAAAACACTGGACTAAATCTTTAAACAGAGAAAACTAACTTGTATTATTTATCTAGATTCACAGCCTCTCTCTCCTGTTCTTCAAAGCAGTGCAGACAACATGGATTTGAATCAGAAGGATCAATATTTCAAATGCAGGTCTCTGGCCTCCAACCTCTAACGACTTATAAAGTACTTGGTTCCTTACACACAGATATTGAGCAAACCCCTATGTAAATGTCAAGGGAAACTGAATTATATTGGGCAAGGTTTGCTCTCTACAGGCTCAGCCTCTAAAAGTTTAAAACCCCGGTTACAACCATAATGCAAGCTATATACAATAATGCAAGTGCAGAAGAGCTATCAAGAAAATATACAAGAAAGCAGGATTACAATCAGATTGCATGATTTCGATGAGTTACTACACACATCTATCAAATTCCTCACATTGGTGAGGAATACTTCTGGTCCAGGCAGCTCAATTTACAAATTGAGATGCAGATTGAACTCTGTGTGGATTTCTTAATTTCAAAAAAAAGTCTTGGTTGTTTTGCTTTTTAATTTAACAAGCCTCAGACACATGCTCATTTTCTCAGTTTAACCTCAAGACTTCTTTCCTTTCTTACAGTGTGCAGAAAATGGAAGGAGAAACAAAATAGGGAAATGGTAAAATTACTCTTGATGTAGAATATATCCTGCCACTGCTCTATTTGCAATTAGGTGAGCTAAAAAATCGCAATCTTTGAAGGAAAGCCATCTTCATATGAGAATCGGACTCTCTCAAAGGAAATCAATGCACTGGTGTACCATATGCAATAGCAGAAAATGTCTGCCAGGGGTAAAAAATATGTTAACACCTTTTGTGCGTTTCATTCCACATAAAACAGTCAATGCAATATACCCACATGGTATGACTAGACCCAAAGAAATAAAATGCAAACTAAATGTTTATGGAAAACTGTTTTCATTAGAACTTTCCACTTTGATCACACTGCCTAAATTTCAGAATTTCAAAGCCTATGGTTATATGGGCACGTATAAAAAGTCAACAATTCAGCAGTGAGCTTACAGGCATCAATAGCAAAAACCAATCCAAATTCCACAAGCATTTTCTCTTACTAGCATGGACTCATAGGTGCATCTTTTATTTTGGCTGTAAGCCCCTAAATATGGCAGAGGCCTATCCAGATACACCGCAGCCATTGATCCCAAAAAAAGGGCTGAACACCCATGATTATGAAGACTGCAAGTTAAGTGAAAATCTTCCTGGCACTATGAAAACTGAATTTTGAAGTTGGTATTTTGACATTTAGTCCTAACATTTTACCATACAAATTAGTCTGCAAAGCTGACACATGGCTAACATTTACCTTTGCTGCTTATTTTAGAAGTCAGTAATAGGATTTCCACTAAAGCACCAGTGGTTTTCCTTAGAAAATTCACAGACTGTTTCCCAGGCAAATGTTCTCCCATTTTTAATCACCACTATGCTGAACAGCTGAGGGTTCCCCCTCCATTATCTTAGTGCAAAACTGTTTGCATTTGTCACTATAAGGTAGTATACTGAGCCTTTAGGGTACTCCTGGATGCTGATGTTTAGTTCAACTTGCAGTTAACTTAATCCCTTTTCTGTTTGTTTAACTGGAATTTGTTTCTCTGAAAGGGAACTAGCTCATCACTAGCAGGTCCTTGGAAATTCAGAGCAGTAAGATATGAATTAGATTGCAGTGACAGTGAAGAAAGCAAGGAGGAGATGATAGAATAAGAACAACTCCCAAATATCATTCCTCTTTCTCCTGTCCTCCACCCTGCCCAAAGCCCATGTTCACATTAATAAATGAGATTCAAACAGTGTCCAAATTCTGTTTGAATCCTCCAGAGCAAGCCTGTAATACGAATTCTAGTGCAGGAACATTTGTTTGTATGATTTACCAAAACAATGACAGCTGGCAGAGGAGTGTGCTTGCGGACATGAATCATGGAGAGAATTTCTGGAAGGTGACCCTCACGGGATGCAACGAAGAACATCCTGGTGGGAAATAAATGTGGACAGACTTTAAATGTGCTCATTACTGCGAGTAGGCAAAGCAGCTCGTGAAAGTCACAGAGCAGGGCAGCGCTTCTTCGTCTTGTTTGAGGTGTTCTACATGAAAGCACTGGCAGGAGAAACCCGCATGCAGAAATCAAAACCATCTCTGAAGGTGTCCCTTGATTGGTGCTTGGAAATAGTCAATATTTTCCCTCCAATTTTTCTCCTTTACATGAAAGAAAAGCAGCTGTTGGTTAAGGGCTAGCCTCAGAGATATTCATATCCAAACCATTCAAAGGATTTTTTTTATAAAGAACCCTAAACAAAGTGAGAAAAAGCTTTACACCTGGTAAACAGTGTAGTCATTTATCACATCCTGCTGAAGGAATGAACCCTTCCTTCCCCTTGCTTCCAAGCCCTCACCCCCAGGAACATCAGCAGTGCTCACCTGGAGACAGCAAAAACGCCTCCATTCATAGATCCAAAGCAGGAGAGAGCAACAAATACTGGCACAGCTAAAGAAAAGTTTCCCATTAGTCGTTCGGCAAAGGTCTGTCGGGAAAGAGAGAGAAAAGCACAATGATTTTTCATAAAATGGGAAGATAATTGTCCTCTATTAACAAATTACCATGGTGTGAGTTACACCCCTTCTCTGCATCCTCTACTGGAAATTTTGCTGTGCGTTTGTTGTCTCTTTTGTGGGAGCACAGCTACTACAGCTGAGGGCATGTAGAAGATCTCCAGTGGAAGCAATATGAGGAGATGGAATCAGGCCCTGACTCTTGCCAATTTAGACTGTTGTGGCTCCAAAGAAGAAGACCAAGCATGAATGGATCAAGGTCTGATCTGTACACCTAATATCCTTTTTCTACAGCCTTCATTGCACTCAGCTGGTACTACCCAGTGGTATAGTCCATCCATTCACGCTTTAGTGTTTTAGGTTAGCAGAAGGGCCTTAACTGGAGTTTGGGGCACCACAGGCAACATGCATAGTTTTTGTCATGTTTATAAAATGTTTTCTTTCTAGACCTCCCATTAGCTACAGAATTTGGTCATTTTTCAAAACTCACGTCAGTTGAAATAGCCACGGGCAATGTGGAAAAGAAATGCAATTATTCATTTCCTCATTGTGACTCAGATACCATAAACATAAAAATCAGTGTCATCACCACAATTCAGCGAGAACAATCAAAGCAGTATTTCCTAGCCAGGTTGCCTTGCAATTCCTTCCCAAATGAGCTCCAGTATTCACAGCAATCCCCTTCCCCAGTACTCAGGACACACATCATGCAGAGACAAAGTTACAGTATTCTGCTACACAAGATAGTTCAGAGCTCTCTCTTCCATAAATATCCTGCTTCCCAGGAGCTGAGCTTACAATTTAGTACTGAATTTTTCAAGCGTGTACTTGGCTATGAAATGTAAGCCCTATTGACTTTGTTATAAGAGATAAATAAATACAGACCAATATTACATTATAAATGCTACTGATGGCCTGAAGTGATATCCCAGTCATCAGTCAAAAATCAAATTTCACTGGGATGCTAACAAGTGCTGCCATACTAAAACCTGGCTGGATGTGGCCACCCAATCTTTTCCCCCCTGAAAATAAGAATAATATCAACAAGCATAACTGCAGCAGGAATACATCTTTGTATTTTTCTTCTGTAACTTACCACTGCTACAGCTTTTGAAAGCAGCAATTCCCCAGCACTGATTGTAGTGAAATAAGCCACGTTTGTTAACACATAGCCAACTGTGACGATAATCATTGAAATGCATATTGCGAGGGGTATGTTTCTGAAATACACAAGGCAGCTCATTATTTTGCAATCTGGTTGCTAATCCCTGAACATGAAACAAATAACATGAGAAGAAGCCACTAATGATGGTGAATGCACATTTGGTGATCCTAAAATATCATCATTAGAATCTACCAGTAAAGAAAAAGGAATAAACAAAACCCTCTAGACAAAGGAAATATGTTTATAATGAAGAGATAAGAAACCATTTGAGGGGGGAGTCCTCTGGGGACACCAAGGGGTTTGTGGCCCCCAGGCTTCCCATTGGTCCCCCACTTCTCATTTAATTTGCCTACTCAGATTGACTTGCAAGCTGAACCCAAACACCTGGAGGTGTTGGACATCTTCCCCTGGATACCAAAATATCCAGCATGCAAAATTCTGCCCTTTCCTCCTGGGTGTATTTCTTCCTTTACACATCTTATCACATCCCAGGGATCTCTCCCACTGCTCAGGGGAACACGAGAGCAGAATATGAAACATAAATGGAAACAGCACAAATGGTATTGAAAAGCACAACCCCCCTGCCATCCTAACTAAAAGACAGAACAATAACAAACAAATATATAATAATGCCAAACATTTCTATAGCATGTCCTTCTAGTCAGAAAAGCAGAATTATTTCTGTTTTTAAAAGGAGGAGCAGAGGCACAGTGAATTTGCCCAAAGCCACACTGCAAGCAAATGTTTGAGTCAGGAGAAAAATGCCTCAATCGTTACTCTAATATTATTATTACTTAATATTATTGATATCTATATCACACCAAAAAAAAACACTTGGAGCTGAAACTAATCCTTTAGTTCCAAGGCTGAGAGTGGCAGTATGCACCGTGCCTCTGAGGAGAGCTGAGAGCTCCTCTCTCATGGCTGGTTCCCTCCAGCTGTCTATATTAAGGCTGCTTTTGGAGGGATGCAGAGGTTGCCATATTTAAAGAAAGTCACCCCAGCAGGTGGAAGAAAGGAAAGACAGAAGTAGGAATTCTGGTATTCCCGAAGAGATCACAAGCACATTTCTAAAGGACTATTGTAATCACCTCAAGGGGAAAGGCATTTTGAAAACCAGCACAAAGATCCATTCTTTTCTGATATTTTCTCAAAGAAACACAGCCGGGTCAGAATTTAAGGATCTTCTTCTCTACCAGTCCTTATTTCTCAAACAGATCCTTCACATCAGTATGCCTGTATGGAGCTGAAAACAAGCTCTAACCTGAGACTGAATAAATAAATGTATTCATAAATAAGTAAAGCAGAACAGTATCACTGTTGCACATCTTGCCCACCTCAGAAACCATTTGGTGTCAAATGCTCCCATTAACCCAGGCACACAGCTGGGTAAGAGGATCATGCCAGTAATGTAACACCAAATCTGGGTAGACATCATGATACTGTATTAAGTAGCCACAGCTACCTCTCACACTCATCTCAGGTGAAGAAACCAGAAAAAGGGAAGCCAGTCAACTTGGTTTGTCGATGGAGAAGATGACAGTAAGGACTAGAGCCCAGAATACAGGCACTGTATTGCTGGAAAACCCATAGTTACGGACACAAGAAACACTGCAGCTCTGTGTGTTGATAATATATGCCAAAATGGGGTTTGGAGGTCAGTTGCCAGATGTATTGCAATCAGTTGGGTTAAGCTTCTTACCTGACCTGGGTGTAAATTGAATTCAATCCTCTTAGCATCTGATTCAAGGTAGGGATACATGTATTTAAAGCCTTTCAGAGCAGGTATTTTATCTATATTTTCTGCATCGTAGATTAATGCTTCAACCACCAAGCTCTTGGAAAAATCAGCCCTGACTCCAACCTTAAAAAGAGGGTTTTCAGCCGAATATAGCAAATTCAGGCTTTTTTCACAAATACCGTTTAAACGACTGAAAGCATATTGCTAAACTTAACAGAAAATCTTTGTTCTAACTCTTACTAAACACCTTACATTCACGGCTAATTTAAATCCCAGTTTAATTTCTGATAAAACAAAACGGCAACTCAAAACTGGGGCAAGGAGCTTTGGGAGGGTGAAGAATCGCGCTTCAAACGTGACCATTATCTGAGCACTGCAAGTCCTGCTTTGTTATGCTGAACAGTGCTAACGCCCTTGGATAGTAACAGCAAAAAAAAAAAAAAACACACTCAGAAGAACAAAACCCCTAAACAAGCCAGAACTAGTCAGGAAGCACTATTCATTAAAAAACCTGCAAATCATAACCCAGCGCCTGGAGCAGCACAAGGGATGCTGTGACTTCTAAGCTCCCCAAGTCCCTGCTCTTGAAGGAAACAAGTGCTCAGGCTGCACTGCCTTTTGTCTCCTGGCAGCAGTGAGCTTTCAGAGGGCTGTCGTGTGCCTGCACAACCCTTCCAAGTGCTGCTTATTACCCACTGCTTCCAGTGACAGATTTAGACAGAAATAAAAGGCCAGTTGCAAGATTTCAGGGATAAGCAGTACAGTATGGTTCATTTCTCACTGACACCTCTGCTCGGATTTGCGCTTGGTCCTCAAATCACCCGAAAACACAGACAGACAGGTAGGAACCATATGCAAAACCACGGAGTGAGAGCTTTAATTGTGTCTTTTCTATCCATCCAATTTAAGAGACTGTTCCCAATTTGCAACAGGATCCCATTATCAGACTTTCTGCTGTGAACTACAGCCTCCATGCTGGAATAAAAGCTCTAATGCCATTAGCAATAAAGACTACCTCCTTTCCCTAGAGGATCACTGTACCAATTTTCTTGGAATATTTTAGATATTTTCCAGACTTACAAATCTTGTCTCTAAATAAGAAAAAACATACCTAGGTCCTATTCTCCATTAAATTGCCTCTATTTATGTAGTTTCCACCTTTTCACTTCTGCATTCTATGCATCACACACAACACAAGGTGTCCACAATACTGATAAGCCACGTTTCTGATGTAAAACAAATTTACAGCTGCCTCACAGCTAGCCGAGACTTTTAGACTAGAGAGAGAAAATTCAAGAAAACATATTTTGCACTTTTATTTTTTTAAAGATTTTGATTCATCAAAGCTAAAACTTCTGATGGGAAACTTGACCATATCAGTAGGAGATTACTTTGGGGGGGGAAAAAATCTTAGAAGCAAAACACAGATCTCATCCTATTGATAAAGACCTCAGAACAGTCAATGGCTTAAAAACCACGGCGCTGTGAGTGCTCAGATACAGGAGGCTGCAATATCTCATTTACTTAAAGCAAGCCCAGGACTTCAACTTGCACTGAAGTGGCTACTGGTTACTATAGGGCAGTGCTCTTATTTTTCAACTTCATTTCAGTGTGGTATTTCAGTAGATTTCAAAAGAAAGAACAACTCTTTTCAAACCACCTGTTTCCCTGAATAGACCTTGAGGTGCTGATCACAGAATCATCATGGTTTGGGGTGGAACAGATCTTAAATACCGTCTAATTACAGTCCCCCTGCTATGGGCAAGGACAAATTTCATTGAACCAGGTTGCTCAGGGCCCTATCCAGCCTAGCCTTGATATTAGCTCCAAACCTATGCAATTATTTGAAAATTTCTTGAGCATTAGTGTCAAAGATGATATTCAAGCAGGCTGCTCCTTGGTTAGAAGGGAAGCAGCTGCCAGGAAAGTCTTTTTATAATACTCGTGTCTTCTCCCAAAACTTTGAAGAAAAGCAGTATCAAAAGGAATCTGAGGGAATCTGAATGACAAAAATATTGACCCCATAATTAAAAAGCCTTTTAAAAACTGGGTGAGAGACAATTAGGACTTCTAATTCTAGGACTTCAACTTCTATGTAGCTGAATGTTGACTAAAATTGAATTGAAGCTTCATACCTTTTAAGACTTATCCATCCCTAGCTGCTATTCAAAGCTAAATCTTCCCCTTCTGCCCTATATACAGAGCAACTGTAATGAAGAATCACACTTGAACAAAGAGCACATTTACCTTGTGATTCCCAGGAAAAGAGTCACCAAGGAGCCTACTTTCACAGAGAAGTTCAGTGTTGGGAATACAGCTAGCCCATCCCATGCTATACAGGGCTGAAATGGTTGCTAAGCAATGCTGTATATTGCTCGGGAGCAAATTTCTTTCCTCTAGAGGCTGTAAAAGGCACCAGAGCCAGGGCATATGGTTCATTTAATCAGGATAACCACTAGATTTTGCATTTAACCTTCAGGGTTGCAGAATCATTGATCTTCTGATAATCAGCTCTAGTACATCTCTACTCCTACAAATATTTTTACAAGAAAAGCTTAAAGCAGAGCAATCAGGAGAAGGGGAAAAAGGTGGAAAAATACAAGGAAAAAGAGAAAGAAAGCCAGAACAAGAACCTGAGGATGAGAAAAACCATGTCAATAAATCAGCTGAGGAACATTCCTAGAAATGTACAGCACATATCCCAGGCTAATGGCAACTTCTATAACAGCAAATGGTGAGCCCTGAGAGCTGTGACCACTGGGGACTGTTCTTTCTTTGAAATGACAACCACAGAGCCAAAGACACCCCTCCAAGCCAGCTGAGTTCACAAGGGTGAAGCACCTTGTTGCCACACTCTTTGCTTAGAGGTCATACCAAAACCTTTTCCTTATATCCATATCAAAGCCAGGTTTTACAAACACTCATCATAGTCAACTGTCCTGGACAAAGCTGCCCTAAATAGGACCAGCCAGGAAACATAAATAAAAAGGTTGAAATATATCACCTAATTACTGATAAAGTTACATGAAACTACATCTTTACTGTAGAAAGGAAATTGTGGAAGATAATTTTACATATAAATTTACAATGAAATTAGGAAAGAAGCAGAGATCCTATTCCCTCACATGATTCACAGGCAAGTATTTGCTTAGTGTTCATGAGCATAATGCTATATATTCTGTATTTCCTTAGCTGAAAATTTACCACCAGAGGAGTTTCAAAAGTTCCCTTGTGCAATAATTTATTCACCATTTGCAATCTGCTAAGCAATTTTCCAAATGAACTCTCCCCAGATTCTGGCACTCTTAAAAAAATCTAATCATCCACTGCACTGCCCATGGCACCAAAGCTTGACAGAAAAAGAGCAAATTTATCACAAGTGCAAATTTATCCAAATAACCTGAGACTAGGAAAAAAAAAAAATAACCAAATACAGGAAGTGGCAAGAGAAATTTAATATTGCCAGGGCTTCAGTGCAAGAGTAGAAGACATACAGGCTGGCCTTGGTAAGGACTGTGTTCCAGAGCCCAAACTATGTCTCTCACCATCCCCAGGCTGTGGAATCTCTAACATTCCGTGAGCTGTGGCAATCCTAAATCCTGGACATCAAGCAGTATGTTTTGATATAAACTCACTTATCCCTGACATGTTTTTTCACATAAAAACACATTACACTGAAGGAATCAAGTAGTCCTGGCCGTGTCAACAGGTGAAAAAATTACAGTCTCATCCATCTGCTAGGAGAAAAGGCAGATGTAAAACTTCAAAGGAGATCACCTCCCAGGACTGAATCAAAGCCAGGAATAGAGAGACAAAAGGGATGGGAATCATCACAGCACCTCTCAAATCCACCTATTTCCAGCTGCTAACCAGTGTCTCAGCAACTGCTGACTTCAGTGACAAGCTATTATTATTTTGTTTATTGAAGTGAAGATTCTCATCAGCAAATCATCTCTTCCCTTCACTGCCTCCTAATATGTTCTATTCTTATGTTCCAGATCAGAGGAACTTGCAGTCTGTGGGCTTGCAGCTTAGACAATATTCAATTACATAACTGCCCTTCATCGTCCTGTGATCTTTTTTTTTATTTTGAGAGGAGGAATGAAAGAAAGGAAAGCCCAGTCATTAAGCTGCACTCTCATTTACACCACCACATGCTCCATGGATGCTGCTGCTAAAGTGAGTTTTAAGGGCCTCCCCTTCTTCATTTCCATGCTTTGGTTCCATATCTCTTACTTCAGAGACACAGCAGCATGACACTGGGATAAAAGAGTGAAGAATCAGGCTACAGTCTGCATTTAAAAGCCTTCTTGCCTTCTACCACCTAGCAAGAGAAGAAAAGATCTTCTGCTGTGCTAATTACTTATTTACTTCTCAGTGTTTGACTTCACTGGTTCAGATTAAAATTGCTTACAGCGTGTAAATAGGGTCTTGCATGACCAACTGACTTTAAAGGGTCATACTGTGTTATCAGTGTGCTGCAAAAGGCAGGAAATTTTCTTCTCAGATGTTTTCAGCACTTTTTCCAACAAGTTTTCCTCAAAAATTAATTAGCATAAATACTGCCTTGTCTTAAGACTTAGGTATTAATTGCACAAGGTAACCCTGTTTTCCATAAAACATCTTCTTTCAGACAAACCCTCCCAACCCAAGTCTCAGGAAACAAATCTGTCCACACCCCTTGAAAAACAGAATAATTGTTATGGTCACAAGGGGATTTTGCTTTATTTTAATGGAGATTTAAAGCTGGCTATATGTCTTTGTGTACAAACTCAGGTTGCCAAGCCAGATCTGACCAGAGCCCTCATTTACGTCACGGCCCAAGCCCAACCCTGTCAAGTCAATACCTTTTATGAAAGATCTTTCTTGGAAGAGCAGAATGGATTGATCTGAAACTTGGACTACCAGCCAGAGACACCCCTCGTGGTCAAGCAGGATCCTGAATGATGTTGCATGGAGTAGATAGCACTACTGGCATTCCCAAAGAAAACTATGCCAACATAGTTGCCAACATCATATCAATGATGACAGCTAAGTACACAAAGGACTTTTGAGATTACAGCACTAAATATTAATCTCTCTGTCTCTGCTTAGCCATTTCTTGTATAGCAGGCATGTGAGCACTGTTAGGAGCCAGAAACTGAGCACAAGATGCAGCACACAGAGCTACTATGAGGGGTAATTTTTAAAATCTCTTTAAAAGAAGAAATGGAATACAGACTTGAAACATAAAATATTCATCACCTCCTGTGATTTCTCAGTCAACTCTATTTCCTAAAGTACATGAAGTGCCAGTATTCAACATCTTCATGCTATCTATGTTGCAAACCTGTTATACAAAGTTTATGACTGTTTCCAAAAGAATAACCAAAAGTGACTTTTATTTTGCACTGTAACTTGACCCCAAGTTACATCTCTCCCGAGAACCTGAAAGTCCCAAGGGACTTGCTTTTCTTTCCTATTGTTATTGTCATACCTGCTGGGAATTAGGCCTACCCCAGGGACTCAATTGTGCTTTTTGTTAGAGTCTGGGAGGCTTAACCAGAGAACAGCCAGGTGCCTGAAAAATGCAGGATCTCTAGCAAAGGATCTGCATTTTGCATTTCAGAACCTGAAATGGTAGTGAAGATGCCCAGAAGACAATGGTTAATTATCTATTGTATTCCAACAAAAGCGAGGTTTAGGTTAGACCTGTAATTAAAAGCTTGTCTGCCACTCTCACAAAAGCTTACCTTTTAAAAAGCAGCATAGTCTAAATTCAGAGGATTCAAATACAAATATATTGTCACTCCTGAGTTTGATGAACGACTTCTATGTTTCTATCTTACATCATCATTTAACATCACTCTCCTTTTATTTCATTTGTGGGAAACCTTAATGTCCTCAAGAATTTTGTCACCTTTTCCACCAGAAGGGCAAAACCTCAGATTTTACCTTTATTGCCCACCTCTCCTCCAACCAGGAGTGGAAAGGAGCACCTCTGCTCTCCCAAAAAGCTCCAGCATTTTATTTCCTTCTGAGGTCTATTTGTTGGAAGTGCTCCCAGTACTGCCAGTGGTCTAGATTACGGTGAGAAGCACAAGTAAATCACAGTGCTTGCTTGGAGGCAAGGAAGCCAGAACAACAAACCTGACACAGGGCCATAAAAACAAAACATCTGCCTGCACCCAGCTCCTGTATGGAAATGAAGGGGAAAGGGGCACAGGCACAATCCAAAGCACTTCCTCCAAGCTGCTTTATTTAGCATGTGACAGTGGGTCTACCTTCCTCTTAACTGCTCCATGCCAACACATACCTCATTGCCAGACTTACATAAATGTAGAGGGGAGGAAGTGAAGTAATTGTGTATTAAAAGTAGTTTAATGTATTCCAGTGGGCTCTCCTGAGAATTTGAAATTATTAATTCCCTGAGCACCTGATTTATGACCAGCATTTACTTTCTCCAGAGAGGATCACTTTTCTCTAGGAAAGATGGAAAACTGGCAGCAGTTGGCAGTGGGGGAGTGAGGGATATTTAGAAGTATAAACAAGGGAACCTGATCTGGGAAATGTGCCCATCAGGCCACATAGCTGAGAAACCCAAGCCATCATCTAATGCATAACGATATCATGGCCAGGGAAAGAGAGCACGGTGGTTGTGAAAGGAATCCCGCTAAAAACCTGTCACGGCTCCCTCCCCACACTCCTGCGAGTACCTCAGTGTTTGCAGGGGGCAGGGCTGGGGTAGAAACAGAGTCCTGCCTTGACCTGTGTGTATTTCTCTTGCCCACACTGACCATATATGTTTCTAATTCAGGCCAGGGCAAATGACAGAGCAACACTTGGAGAATTGCAAGGCTGCTATCACTCCCAAAACGAGCTACTCAAACTCACAGCCTGGCAACAAGTAGCCTGAATACAAAACACTTCACTCAGTTCCAGTGGAAGGTAAGGGAGGAATGCTACCCCCTCAACCCCTCTAAAAGCTGGACTTTTTGGGAAGTATCACTGGCAGTATATTAATGACTCCTTACAGCAAATTATAAAGGAAGGTAAATGCTTAGGTGTACAGAGCACGGAAGGAAGAGCGTATGTCTCTGTGTGTATGTGCATAAAAGGAGGCAGATTTTTCATACTTGCTAAATTCCTTGACATTTAATTTTGAGCAGGAGAGTTTCCACAATGCCAGGGATCATAAAGGAGCAATTTGCTGCTGTATGTTACCATTGATATTTCAGCATGAATGAAAATTGCACCGCTTGGTGATGAAAAGAGCAGCTATTTGTAATAAGGAGCACCATGGAAACTGAAATATCATTTACCAAGACAGGGTCTTCTTCTGAAGGAATTCAAGACGAGAAAAATGGTAAATACAGGTGCCTTAAAGCATTAGCATTTTTAAAGACACAAAAAGATGTAAATGAAATTAAAAGGAGATGTCTTAACAATACTGCATTGCCATGAAGGCAGCTATCTGGCAGATAAATTGTTTTCTCTGCAGAAAGCAGGGAAATTATGGTCTTGCTAAGGACAGCCCAGCAGACCATCTACAGGTGGGGGACAGCCCAGAAAGCAAACTGAAATAACTCTGTAGGAGTTCTGACATAGAAAAGAAATCCAGAAAACTCCAAACGTGAGCTTAAATGTGCCTTTGCAGCACACAGTGACTGGAAGCACTTGAATGGAGTTCAAATGAGAATATCAATTTTTTCTATTTTATTACCTTCTGTTGGAGTTAGGAAATAGTAAGCTGAAATCCTCTCTCACTAAGCCTTCATAATGCTGAAACTACAATCGCAGGTATAGGAGAAAAGCTTATCCTTCTCTTTTCTGATGAAGTGATATCATGAAGGAAAATATGCACAATTTTCAAAATTACCAGTAAGGCTGAGGTTTTTCCTGTGTTCAAACTGAGAAATCTTAAATATTACCTTAAACATAACCTTAGAGAGTTAATCCTGAAACTCTGCTGCAAATCAAGTTCCCTGCAGTTGGTAGTGACATGAAATAGCCAGACTTATTAACCTATTTAAATTATCTTGGACAGTATAATCAATGAGACTCAGGATTTTAAGGCTGACTCATCTGTGAAATTTCACATTGTTCAGTGTACCCTCCGTCAAAAATGCCCTACTCTTCCATGCTAAAATCTTAAAATGAAAGTGATAACAAGGGTTTATACAGAATTTACCACACTCTCTTATCCTGACCCATAGCATCAACTTAAAAGGACCATGTACTGGTGCCATCAAAAATCTCTATATCCTGGCACTCCACAGCACCAGCCTCCCTGACATCTGCATTTGAAAGTAAACCTAGATAATCACAGAATCATTGAAAGGTTTGGATTGAAAGGGACAATTAAATGTCATCTAGTCCTACTTCCCTGGGAAGAGCAGGGATGCCTTCCACTAGATCAGATTGCTCAGAACCCCACCCAACCTGGCCTTGAATGTTTCCAGGGATGGGGCATCTGCCACTGCCCTGGGCAACCCATTCCACTGCTTTACAATCCTCATTTTAAACCCCTTCTTCAATGTATCTAATCTAAACCTATTCTCCTTTGGTTTAAAATCATTACCCCTTTTCCTATAGATTGAAACAGATCCTGCTAAAAACTCTGTCTTCATTTTTCTTGCAGGTCCCCATTTTAAAACACCAGATCTGGGGAACAGGACAAATTTATGTGTTAGTTTAGCAAAAGTGCTTGCAAGATGTTTTTTCAGTAACCAAAATAATCACAAAACAAATGGCTGGATTTGGGCCTCTGTGGGCAAAATTATGTTCTTAAAAGCAGAGAAAATATGTAATTCACTGAGCTCCAGGTCATTCTAATACAGCATCGTGGCTCTGTCAACACTTAACACCAAGCTGAAGTGTCCTACAGCTTGGATCTATTCATGTCTGGGATAGCCTGCAACTAAGAAAAAGCCTCTCCTCCTGGCCTTCACAATCACCAAGCAAGAATCCTAAAGCTTTTCTGCTTATTTTCACATCCGTTGAAATATTTCTTCCTTAGACTCACAAGCAGCTGATTCTCTAATGGGAGGAAAAGCAACTTCACAGTCTTCTATGTTCCTTGTGGATAAATCTTTACTTTTATCTGGTTTTGCTTAGCAACTGTTTTTTCCTCTAATAAACAGATGTGATAAACTAGAAGTGCCTGTCATTCCTTTACAGTGTTGGATTAATATAAATTTTCTTTCCTTTAAAATATCCCCAAATAGAAGTTAAACCTCTTGTCATATCAGAGTGCTCTTATTCATTGCCCGTTCCCTATGGAGGAGGTCTCTAAATTGCTGTTAGATCTTTTCAAATGATGATATCAAAACTATTCTTGTAAGGCATCTTCCATTTCATCATACTTCAAAAAACTAAATACTGTTATTATATAGTCCACTTTTTCACAATAAACAAAATATAATGACAAGGTGAAGATGCAAATAACAGCACTTGTTCAACAGCAAGTGTTACAAGTGAATGAGGATTGACATAATAAACCACAGTACCACAACTTGTGAAATGCAGATTATTTACTTCATAGCACCCCTGGAGCATTACGAATCTTATATAAATCCTCTTAGTTTATGTTACATGGATATAGGCTGTACTGTAACTTGAATGACTAAAAACCCTAATGGTCACTTAGTTAACAACAGTCGTTCCATAAATAAAATATCACTCTTGCTATGTGTTTAAAATTCCAAGATATTCACAGCCGAATATCAACATGTAAACTACACTGTGAGTGACCAGAACCTGCTCCCAGAACATCTGCACACCCATAAACAATCACATAAAACAGCCACCATGCAGTGAAGGGGTGTGCAAGGGAATAAGAAGCTTAGCATTCACTAGCTAAGATCAATGCTCCTCTGATGGAAATTCTGCTGTAAAAAAACCACAAGAAAGGATGTACTCATCTGCAGGAAAGGTGTACAAAGCCAAATTGTCTCATTTTGATATGGCTATTACATATCTGAAATACAAGCCAGCAATCTCACTACCTATTAAAGACAAACAATCAGATGAGAGAATCCCATTTAATGTCTCATACAAAAAGACTGTGTCAGAGTAAGTTACTGTGCTGGTTGAACTAAGTGGAACATATTCCTTTTCTTGTGTGCGGCAATACCATTACTGTTGGAATTTTGACCATGTTGTTCTAAAGAATAGTTACTCATGGTGGCATGGCACATGTTAATGGCTCTTTGTGCATTATAAAACTTCAATCTGATGTGCTTGACTGCAATATTGCAAATTGCTTTGCAAATTTTGTTGCCCGTTGCTTTGTTTGTATTTTATTCTCTGATTTTGTATCTTATCCCAGTAAAAAATGCTGTCTGGCTTTCTGTGACAGTCATCTCACCATCCCTGTCAAATGGTGCCAGCCAGCATCAGCCTCATGGTTCTCCAATAAAAGATTTCCGGTTAATGGAAAGCAAGATGCTGCTGCATGAGCTTACCTTACACTCTGCTATTTCTCATTTTTGAGGTTTAGCCTCTCAGTTAAAGAGAAAAAGAAATCAAAAGTGGCAGAAGAGGGACATCCCCTTCTGGCTCCAGGAGAGGATGCACCACATACAGATCACAACATTGCACTACAAATTAAAGTGGCTGTCACTACCCTGTGTAACTAACCATAGGTACTGGGGGTGCCCTGCTTTCACAAATACTGGGATAAATAGCTGTGAGGCCTCTTTTCCTATACCCAGGCTACAAACCAACACTGACAATACCCATGAGAAAAGGCTGATCTACAGTTTCATAAAGAATTTCATGGTTTTGACTGGGGTTTACAGTGAGATTCCGGTGCTGTTTGAAACACAGATTTAAATCTCAGACCAAAACATTAGGGCGAGTGCTCTGAGTCACCTCCTTTCCTAGTCACCATTAGTCAGCTAATGCTGTTGGTAAATACAGAAATAAGAGCTTGAACATCAGACAAAACCAGGTTCCAGTTTTAAAGTGGGAAGGAGAAAACCTGGGGGAGGTTTGCCTACAATGAATGCAGAGCAGCACCCACAGTAAAAGTTCTATAAAACACACTTGCTTTCACAAAGAGTGCAACACCTCTAGGACCCAAGACAAGAGATGTGAGGTGCAGATGCAGTGACTGTTCTGAACCACCTCAGCTGGGCTTGTCACCCTAGGGAATTTATTAATTTGTCTATCTACCCCTAATACATTTCTGCCCATCTCCTTTCCAGTAATTTCAGTCAGGCCTCCTGCTTATGAACCACCAAAAGAGAATGAAAATGTCTCATTGTGTCTCAACCTTCACTGTGGCCAAGAGAAGAGCTGCTCAGTCCTGAGAAACCCATCATCTCTCCAGTAAAACACACTCTCTTCTACAGCTCTGGACCTTCAGCAGAACATCGGTCCTGCAAGGGATTTTTATTCCCTCCATGAATATTCTGCTGAGCAGCTCGGGTTCCCCATAAGGAGGATACTGTCACCCCTCTGTACAGGTACTGCTGTGTCCCTCAGTGAAACAGAAATGGATGTTAGAACAGTTTTGCATGTGTTTCAGCTGGTGGAAATGAAGGAAAACCCAGGGCCATGGGAACTTTGAAGGTTACAATGTTTTGTGTTACATTACATTACCCTGCTGGTAAATTACAATAAAGATTACAATTTTTCCAGCTACCCAGAGAGACTGTGGATAAACATTTGTTTTACTTCCTTAGAAGAGCTGAATCATAGTAACCATGATTCACGTAAACAAACAGAAATGATTTAAAAAACAAAAAGGTAAAACCAGCAACAGGAAAGAAAACAAACCTTGCACTCATCGGGTTATCACATTGGCAAACAAAATGAGCCATGAGGGCTAGAAAGGAGCAATCTGCTGTGCAGTGCCACAACACCATGCACCACACAGTCACTTATAAAAATCAAAAGATAGAAATCATACAATAGTTTTGGTTGGAAGGCACCTGAAAGATCACCTAGTTCCAAACCTCTGCCATGGACAGGGATACCTTCCCCTTGACCCCTTTGCTCAGTCCACATCCCCTCAGGAGACATTAGCCCAGACCCTCCTTTCTCTACTGGCCCTGGCTAAAAAAATAAATAAGAGTATGCATCACAGCAGCCCAGGCATCTGCATGTGTCCCTCATTCTTCATCTATCCCTCATCTGAATATGTTCCTGCATTCCACTCATCCAGTGAGTTTGCAGGAACCTCTCCCACCCATCCCTCCTGCAATAGGATCCTGCACCAAATATGCATTTTTAGAACTACCAAATAGTTCTAACAAATAATCTTCAAAAAGTTTCAGTTGTCTCCAGAATTGTGAAGGAATTCATCCACTCATATTCATTTCAGGTTAGTTCTTTTATCTTAAGCCGCAGAATCTGCATAAACAGAAACAAACATATCAAAGCAATGGCTTGTGAAGTATTGCCTTAATGTAGATGCTTTCTTAGAGGTGGACAATCTTGCAGGCAGCATGCACTCCCACCCAGCTTTACCATCCTCCCTCCCAACAGCACACACAGAACCACCACTAACCCATGTCCTGGTTTATAGCAGCATGGTGTTACACTCTCTGCCCTTGCAATTTTATCTTTTTCCTTCCATCCTCCACCTGTGTTTGCTGAATAGATTTGATTTTTCAGGTAGCTGACTACCCTCCTGATTTCTGACTAATGCCTTGGTGGTGTCTTTATTAATTTTTTGAGGCATAAAAGGGGCCAGAATCAGATTCTATATCAGACAATTAGGGGGGAAAGAGCAGAGGTAGCACTACTAATTTCAACACACATATCAACAAATAAAACCCAGCACAGCAGTACTGTATCTAACCACGCACATATAGCACTCATTTTTATTCTGCCATTTTCCCACTCACTCTTCGCCAACAACCATGCCAGGTCTGTGCTATAAATTAACTCTCTATGAAATAATAATTCGGTCTATAAAAATCAAACAAATACATAGAAAAAGATAACTACTGTGTTTCTTTACTGTGCCCTCGAAGTTTAGGTATGAAAATGGCATTGCCTGGTCCTGAACATTTCCATGGCCTTCAGCTCGACTTTCATGTGAGTAGGAGTATTTTATACAAGGAATATAAATATTAGAACAGGCAATTACACAAGTGACCTTGCCTTGCCTCATTCGATAGCAAATTACTAGTCTTCTCAACTGCAGTTTTATAAGACATCCTTATTGTCTTAATTAATGATCAAGGTGCATCTTTGAAATCTTTACAGACATTATAGATTACATCAGTCTCTTTTTTAATTTACACATATTGACTGGCATATCAGTTTAAACCCTGCCACTTTTCACTGCAGTCAATTTCTAAACAGAATATCACCCTTTTTTTTTTTAACATAAAACAGAAAGATAATGAAGTGGAAGGAGGAGACAGAAAGACCTGAAGACAGCTGAATTCAAATGCTAAACTGGGGTTTAGAAAGCAACTGCCAATGACAAAGATACAGCACCAGGGGGTCATCTCTCTCAGGTGTAGAATTTCACCACAGGACTCAGTAGTGATATAAGCACCAAAAAAAGTGGGGTAGGGGGAAAAAAAAGCAAGCAACTGCACACGGGAAAAGGAAAAATAAATAAAAATATCTGACAAAATGTGTTGAATGTGTGTCATGTACACATCCCTGAACATCGTAGACTGGAACAGCATCCATTAGGTCAGTCCCTAACTGAAGGAATGCATAAGGAAAACATGCAGCCCCTGGAAAGTGGCAGGCACACACAGTGGCTGCCTCTGCCTCTCTCAGAGGAAAGGAAGAGGAACAGTGCCCAATGAAATCGGCAGCCCTTTTGTTATCCCTGCTGCTGAAGCCTTTGCTGGCTGTGATCACCCAGATGACAGGTGAATTCATGCAGTGAGCCATCTTCCCAGACCCTCTGCTGCCTGCATCCATTACTGGGGTGAATTCAGAGCACTGCTCAGGCACGAAGTTCATCTGTCAAAGACAAGGCAGGGGGTTTGCAGTGCTTTTCTCCATACATCTGGATCCCTCCAGACTCAGACTGCACAGCACACTGTGCTTTCCAGCTGTGCTCTCTATTCCCTCTCTCTTGTGGCACAGCACTGCTGCTCAGTAGGACCCAGTGCACCTGTGGGGCAGGGGACACTCAGGTGTGGCAGGAGGAATTTGTGTCCAATAGCCAAGAATAAGGAAAATAAGAACAGAAGGACCAAATCTGCATCCTCAGTTAATTATATTATATATGGTGGCTACTGTGTTGAAACTCAAAAATTACAGGGCCAAAGAAATGTCTTCACTACAAGACAACAGGACAATCCACATTATCAAATCCAAAAATCCAGTCCAATGTAATTGAAGTAGACAAAAAAAGAAATAAACCAATTATTTGGATTTTAGTTAGGGTTACCATTCCAATTCCATTCTGACCTTTTCTCATTTTAACTCAAGCTGCCAACACAGTTAAAATCACAGTTTCACTTCTTCCTCTGGTTGGAAATATTTTGTGGATTCAGTGATCCCCAACAAAAACTATCACAGACACACTCCAATTAGGGCTCACAAGCAAGTTGCAGCCCTTGAATCATTTGCATGTATCATATGTGACTCAACCACATTTCTTCTTAGCAGAACCAACAGATTGTCAAAGTTAGGGCATTTATGGCACATCTCCTGGGGACTGGGATGGAGAGTTGTCTTAGGTTACAGTATAAGGTGGGGCAGTGTTCTTTTTCTCTTCCATCCTCCCCCCAGGGGATATCTTCTGCTAACAGGCCATCAAAGTCTGACTGCATGACTGATAAAATTACACCATCCCATTGTGAGATGCTCCACCCAGGGGGAGGAACCAAACATTCCTACCTGGATATAATCTGAGGTTTGGAACACCACAAGCAACCTTATCTATTGGATTCCCAGAGGACAAGAGCTACATAACCACCACTGGACCTTCAGAGGAGGACCAACCACGTCTACAGGATCACTGCTTCAACAGAACCACATCTGTCACTTCAAGAGGACTGCAGCCACCATTTAATTGGACTCCTACCCCAGCCTGGCCAACAGGGTGTCAAGTGACTCAGGTTAAGCCAGTGGGGAGTTTTGCATTTATTTTCATTTTCCTGTTAAATTGTAGTTCTGACTGATTTGCTTTCAAACAAGTATAAGAGTGAAGAGGCTGGAGCCAGAACTCAGGAATGTTCTAGGTCAGGTTGGATGGGGCCCTGAGTAGCCTGGTTTAAAATCTCCCAAACTAGGAGTGAAAAAAGAATATAAATAAAGGCAAAGAAACTCAGAATATTCGGGTCCCACTCATAAGAGAATTTCCAACTTCCAGGAAGAGTGTCATCTTTCAACTAAAAATAATAAAAGAAATTTATGAAGGGAAAAAAGTTAGTTCCTATACTGAGATTTCAGAAATCTGAATCCATTAAAAACATGCATCCAAGACTGAAGTACTTAGTTTCAGAAATGAATTATTAGTAATTTATAAAAGAAACAAGAATTAATGAGCTGAAGATGTGAGTAATGCAAATAGTATGGAGCTAATAAGGTTAGCGAGAAAGCAAAAGAAAGGGAAAGATCATTTTATTAAGAACAGTCTCATGCTGCTTAGTCAACTCCCCTGAGAGCTAGTAATTGTCTATTTGTCCCTCTCAAACACACACAAATACTACTGAATTACATTCTTATTTAAATGCCTTTCATGCGTTTTATAAATAGCAAAACCCGTGCTTGGTTTTGTGAAACTGCGTTTGAGCTAATAGATTAATTTGTTCTCCTTATTTGGTAGATTCAGCTCCTCATTAAAGGATTGTATACCTCTGAAAGCACAATTTTATCACTTGCAGAGGGCAGAAATAAACTCGAAATTGTTGTTGAATTTACCAGGTTTGGACACCTCATCTGAGATGCCTCCCAGATCACTGAAAGAATTTAAGCAGACTGTAATGCTATTAGATACAGCCAAATCTAGAAAGTATAAAACTTCTACTAAAGAGACATAAAAACAGCTGTGGAGAAACTAATTAGAACATCCTCACTCTATGATGAAGAATAAGCATTCAAGTGCAAAAATATACCAAGACACAAATAATATATAGAGGAAAAATGCAAATTCTCACTTAATTGACCTGGTATTCCTTAAAGTAATCTGGTGAATTCACATGAGCAAATGGGCTTTACTAAATACTGGAAATATTAGCATTTGTCTCTTTTGATTATCTTCAGGTAAAATATCACAATGTAATCCTATAATTTTGCACTGAATATTTGGCACTGTAGCCTGACATGAAGAAAATTAATTGGAGTCAAATGTATCTTTTAGGAATAAGTAGAATATAATGACATAAAGATTTCAAACTCTGGGCAGATAAACCTTTCTATTGTCTAAGAGTACTGATATTAATATTCCTCTTTAGAGTAAATCTTGTCATTAAATTATAAAATAAAAAAAAAAAGTAAGAAGCAGAGAGACAGAAATATCAAAGGCTTGCATCCTCTCAATTAACAATGAAAATATTTTTCACTCCTTGGAGAATCTGATCCCTAATCAGTGGCTAGATTGACAATGAGCAACTGTGCAATTCAAGTTTCTGAATGACTTTGGTAGGGGGCTGCATTTTAATGGGAAGCACCAAAAATCAGAGGACTACAAATAAGAAAGGAGCTGGGAAGAGTTGGTGCATCTAAGCCACCATTCCCCTCCCATCCATCTGCATCTCTATAAGGTTCAGATAGACTGAAGAAAACATCCCTAATACTTTATTTCTCTCACTCAGTCCTCATAGATGCAGAGTTGACTCTATAATTAGAATGAATGGGTGGCACATATTAGCTAGACATGACATTGACATTATTTAAAAACAGTATAAAAATAGCTCATATCAAACATTTTGATATCCTGGTTTTACAAAATGTCTGATGACATCAAGCTCTGGTGACTTGCTACACAGCTACTGTTTCTTGGTGCTTTGGAAAAGGAGGAATAAATGAAGTGAGAAAAACACTGGAAAAATCTAATAGACAAACTGACTAATCTCAGACCTCAAGGTCACAGCAAAGCAATTCATTTCTTGGTTTAGCAACAGTACATGACATGATTTATCAATCTGAGACCACACTTATAAACACTATACATCTCAATAATATGTTCTTCGCACTGTGTAACTTTTTAAACAATGATAGATTGCCTGGGCTGGACCAAAGTTATTTTACAAACAGAAATGAAATATTTTCAAATGAAATGGTTCAATAAGGGAGGTGGGGAAGAAATGGGAAAAAAAAAAAAGAGAGAGAGAGAGAGAGAGAGAAAATAAGAAAGGATTAGGCAAAATAGCAGCTCTACTTAACTGCAACTGAAAAGTAATTTATGCTGTAAAATGTTTCCAGAAACCATGTCCTTTGAAATTCTATCATTTTTATCCACTAAATGAAAAATATTTCCTCAGTCCAACAACACCAACAAAAACCTACAATGCCAAAGAAATAAAATTATTTAGTAAAACAAGGGCTATAAATTAACATCTCTCTCTCATGTTTCCCACTGGATGCCAGACTGCCTTGAAGTCAGTAAGTAATTTGAGTCTAAGTTTCCCTCCTCTTAAAGTGGAATAATATTTTCTCTCTCTTCCAACACAAGACTAATCTTCACAACTTGAGGTATTCAGGCCAATCATCTACTCATGGTGAGAATGGAGCACAATTTTGTTAAAGTGGGATTCTCTTTGGCCAACATCTGACACAACCTGGCTCTGACTTTGACAAGATGGCTCTGAAGACGTTGCTGTAATGTGAAAACACTCCTGGTGTTATCTTCTCATCTGGAAGCTGCCAAAACTCTTGATGAACTACAGCACTGATCCCAGACTCTACTCAGCCTGGGAAGGGAAAAGGGAAGAGCCCTTCAGGCACGAGCTGCTTTTAGGGTCTTGATTTTGAAAAAACTCAGCCTGTTTCTTGAGAGTACATATTGGGTGCTCAAGAATACAGATGAAATCGAAGACTATGTACAAGAAATAAGTCTGAAAGTTCAACATGCGTGATTTCTAGTCCTCTGAATTTCCTGCTCCAGACAACATGGCTCCTGTCAATTTTCAGGTGACAAACTCTCTCAGAGATCTAGCTGTTCCTTTGTTCACCTATTGTTTGACAATGCAATACAACAAAACCTCAGTTTGAGACTGATCCTTACAGTGTAAGACAATCAAAAAAATCAAACCTGCATGTGGTGTAGCTGCACAAGTTTGTTTTGGTATTTTATTTGAAACAATTTATTTATTTTGTTTAGGTATTTTATTTGAAACAATTGCTATTGAGCCAGGTCTTACATGCAAAGCATAATTTAAAAAAAAAAAGAAATTTGTTGTTGCACTGTAATGTTGTTCCACATTCTTGATAATAAAATTATCTCGGGCTCTTTTAAAAAATTGTACATTAACACTGCAACTACAACTCCTTTTAAAATAAACATTAACTTCATGCTTCTTCAGTCCTACTAATAGCTGCATGAGAGAAGCACTTGAACAAAAAGGAATAAAGAAATGAGTTCAGCCTTAAAAATGACACATCAAAAGGGAGTTTAGCAAGAGACAGAAGCAGCTACTTTTACATCTTATGATAATTGGGGTTATAACAATGTCCTTACACAGAAGAAGGAACGGTGGCATTTCCAAAGTGAGAATTCAACTACTTTCAAAACTCTGTTCATTCACTTTGAGATTTTTTTTTTTTTTTAAGTTTTGCTGTTCTCCCTTCTGTAATGTAAAGGGTGCTTGCTCCCTGCTTTGCTCATTGTCTCTGTCTCAGCTCTCCCCCTCTAGGGTTTCACATTGCCTCAACACCCAGAGTATTTATCCTACTTATAGACCTACATGTGGGATTTACTGTGCCTGGGCAGACAGCTGCCCCTCCCCATATTCCCACAGCCTCCCAAGCCCGTTCTGCCTCCACAAACAGATGCTTGGAGCACAAAGGGGACTGGGCAAGGACATGAGCATCCCCCTTTCCCTGCCTCTCTCCTGCATTCCCAGTGACACATGCCATACTCCAAAAGGTTTCCCCCCTCGTGCCATACACCACAGAAAGAAATTCAACCCCTATCTGGGAAACTTAATGTCTAATGGCAGATGTTTCTGCCTTCCTATGCATCTCAGGATATATTCTAGGGCCCCCCTCCACAGAATGCTTTGGGTTGGAAGGGACTTTAAAGATCACCTTGTTCCCTAGGCAGGGACACCTTCCACTAGACCAGGCTGCTCAAAGCCCCATCCTCGCTCTCTGCTAGAGCATTCCTGCCATCCCCCTGCTGTAAACCTGGCACATCCCTTTGGTACATTCACTGGGGTTTGCAGCCTGCTGGTTCACATGGGGATGGAGATGATCATTCACCTCAGTTACTCCCAAAGCTGTTGCACACCTGGAAATGCACAACTGTGACTGATTCTCAGGCAAATATTTACTTTGGCAGGTGCAGGGCAGAAGACCTCACTGTGGTAATTTGCATCCATCCTGACCATTGACAAACATTACAAATTGCACACCTGGACCTGTTACAAGCTCTAAGTGATTCAAGCCTGTACTCTCCTCTCCCTTTTTAAAATCAGCTACATCATACCTACATAGAAGTACATTACCATGGGATCCCAGACTGGTTTGGGTTGGGAGGGACCTTAAAGTTGTAACTCCAAGCCCCCTGCCCACGGGCAGGGACACCTCCTGCTAGGCCAGGTTGCTCAGTGCAGCCTTTAACACAAGGCTCACAGCAAGAATGAAAGACAGCATTTTAATTAAAAAAACCCTCACACCTCACCCAAAAAAGCCCCACTGATGAGTCTTAATAAATGCCTACAACAGCAGGACAATTAGTGGTTCATCTAACATTAGCACTGCATTTAGTGGGAGCTGAGACAGTTGCCACTGAGATTAATCCACACTATTCCCTTGCCCTGTACCTTTGGGAACAATTGTGGAGCAGGCTTTGGTTCAGGACGTCTTTCCAACAGGGCCACTCATAGGTGGCAACCAAATAAAAAACATGTTCCAAGTGTTTCATTTAAAACCTGTTCCAAATGTTTCATTTGCTTATTTCAGCTCAAGGGAGTCCAGAATCCCCATTTACAGGTGGTGCAGAGGTCTGTCAGCACAGACAATGACAATCCATTTGTCTCCACCATCACCTGCCATTTATTTAGCAATTTTTAAAATCCCACTCTCTTCTATTCTATATTACACCTTGCATTGTAAAAACTGGGCATCTACTCATCCTCTCAAAGTGCAGCCTCAAGAGGAAGAGTGATGAAGGGAAACTTCAAGAGCCTTGTGATAACATTGCACATGTAACATTGAACTGGTTTTTTTTCCAGTGCCATCCTGGAATACACTAAACCAGCCAGGTTATGTGGTTTGCCCTCCAGCACTACATCCTCACTAGCAGCACAAATAATTTCAGCAGTTCTCTAAGGATAATCTGGAGAACAGAGAAGCTGGGAAAAGACAGGCTTCTTCCCTCACATCCTAGCTGCAATAGAAAAAAAAAATCAGAATTGAACCAGCACCACTTCTCTTAGCTAAGATATATCATGCTTCAATGGGTGCTTAGCTTTTAAAAAAGAGAGGAACTGTGCATTTCTGTCCTATGCAGCAGAGAGCAAAATGTTCAAAAATAGGCACTCCTCTGACTCAAATCACAAAAACCTCAGCATATATCAAAATAGCTATAATGAAAATTACCAAGAATTCCAGTTAAAAGAACTGCAGAGACGCAGAAGTGTATGAAAAGTCCCAAAGGGTGAGGACATCTGCACATTTCAAAAGATCACATATATTGTTGGTAACCACATGATAATTTACAAATTATATTGCTTCTAGCTGAATTTGATCACGCCACCAAGACTCTGGCTCCTAACCTATCTCCCCAGAACTTCCTGAAGTAGTAAGTGTCGTGGATCAGAATCCCTCCACTCCTACATTTAGTTTCACATTTAAAATCAGTCTGTCATACAACAATTCTCCAAAAGTAAAAAAAAATAAAAATTGTAATTTTAGATTGTCTTTTGGTTTTAATGTCTGCCTCTCATGGTTTTATAAAGAGCACAGATCATTGGTAATTAAACCCTGGATCACCCAGCTTGAGTTCATGTGTGTGCCAGGCCTGGGAATCTTTAGCCAGCTGTTCTCCACTGACACAAATTACTCAGAAGCACAGAAGCTTTCAGGTTTAAAAAGACCTCTAAGACCATTGAGTTCAGCCATTAAACCAGCACTGCCAAGTCCACCACTAAACCATGTCCCCAAGTACACATTTTAAATACATCCAGAGTCATGTTTTACTAAACCACAACTCCTAAAATGGTGTTTTATCAGAGCTGAAGATTACCAGTGAGAAACCCATTTGTACATAGGCATCTGTCATAATGATTACCCATAAATATGAATGCAGCATTTTCTACCTGCATTTGTTTGGTTTCAGATTCCAGTCACACAATTCTCGCTCTACATATCCTGAGCACACCAAAGAGCCTGCTAACACACAACACACCTCAAAGTCACTGAAACAAAGGAAATCTGCCAGTCTTTCTACCAGCCTCATGCTTTATTATCCATTTCCTTGTAATGATTTTTTCAGGCCTCTGAAACGGCACCAGGTTTGGTTCAGGCTTTGAAGAAAGCAGCAAAAACCTTCTTCATGCTCCCAATCAGTGGCTTGGGGTTTTCTTTCCCCATATGTCTCAGATTCATATTATCTGAGTGTACAGTGCTGAGGATCCTTTTAAAACAATAAGTAATTTGGTACCTAGACAGCTATCTTATTTTTAAAACCTAAGAAAACTGTATTTAGCCATTGATTTCTTTATCAAGTAAATAGTTTCTTTTCCTTCAAAGAAAACAAATGGATCTGAAAAGGCATATTTTCTCTAACTTTTAGAAAACATTAGTAGCTTTTTATTACTGGCTCCATGTACCGAAACATATCTACCAAAATAGATGGGACAAATCGAACTCTCCCTAACAGGATAACTTTTGTTTCCATGTTTTGCAGGCAGGTGATGTGAAAGTATTCATCTCTGGTTGGAAACAGGCTCCAACCCACATTCCCTGTTCAGTTTAATTGGATTTGCTGTGTGATGTGTATTCAAGATCCTGCATTCCTGAGACATCTAAAACAAGTAGAAGAACTAAGTATTTGATTAATATTTAAACACAGCAAAACTGGCAAATATTGCAGCAGATAAGTTTCTCGGGCAAGATTTCCCTGACAGGATATCAGTAACTTCCACTGAAAGGAGCCACTGATAGTTACTCGTATCCTGAGGGGGAGAACTGGAGCCCCAGAGATCTACTTAATTTTCTGCTTTCTGTGCACATAAAAGCAGAATACATAATAAGGTCACAACAGACCAAAAATAGCAAATCTTCAAGCAGTTGCAATTCAAATAGATACCAGATCTGCTGGAAGGCAAGCAGCTTGACCAGCATACAGAACTTCTGAAGATCACTACTTTTTAAAACATTTTAAATTTTAAAACTATTTTTCAAAAGTCAAGCAAAACATTCAGTACATACTTTTCAGGGTTTTCCACTTCTTCCGTAACAAAATTGAGGTAAAACCTAGAAAATAGTTATAAAATGTATTATAAGATTTATTCTTGTATTCTTATATTTTTATTCTGTATTTCTTTCACTAAGAACCAAGAATATGCTTTTAGTTAAGCACTGCTGTTAATTACAGTAGGCTTTGCAGGCCCTTGTTTGGATTAAGGAGAGAGTGATATTTAACCTTTCCTTATCCACATGCTCAGGAAGGGAATTCTCAGAAAAGACAGCAAAGCAGAAGAAAGAGACAATAACTATGTAAAGTCAGTGTGTAATTAATTTATTTTTTTCCCCTGACATACTGCACAGGTAATGGTTTACCCTAATTCCATACATACACACACACACACATGCACTCTTCAACCTCTATATTCCATTTGTGCTTGTTGCCCTTTACAGCTTCAGGTTATATTGGCAAAAAGTCCTGTTACAGTACTCAGCAAGGGCTTCTTAGCAACACAAATAACTGAAGCCTTGGAAAAACCCCTCCTAAACCAAGAACTTTCACACTAGTTTGCTGTATAGAATCTCAAACACAGGCTGCATGCTCTCGCACCACCTCCAGTACAGGTCGCACTCTGATCATATTCCAGCAGCATTCAAGAGATGGCTCTGTATGGGAATTCAAAGGAACTGCTCACCAGGCACAGCCCTGCATACAAAGCAACCATAAGCCTCAAGGTCACTGAGCCAACCCTCTGTTCTACATTTATTAGCACTAGGCCTGTGCCTGACTGCATCACAGTTGTGCCTGGCTTGGAGACAGGCCCAAAGTCAGATCTTGTCTAATTAAACAGAGCAGTCAATACAGTGCCTATGCTGGTCCTCTGCTCTTGTGCAGAAAGACAAATGGCACCTCAGCCAGCAGTTCTGCAGTGAATAAGCAACTGGTGACTGATCTGGCAGAAAGTCTGGAAGCTTTGCCCCATCACAAGTCTTGGAGCAGAACTGGGTCAGCAGAACAAGTTAATGCTGGCTCATGACTTTGTAAAAATAGTGATTTCGTGACTGAGCCTGAAATTTTGTCACCTTATGCAAAAACATCAGTACTTGTCTTTAAACTTTCTAGAGGATTTAGGTTAGATATATGGAGGAAAGTCTTTTACAGGGAGGGTGGTGGAGCACTGGTTGCCCAAGGAGGCTGCAGATGCCCCATACCTGGAAGTGTTCAAAGCCAAGTTGCATGGGAATTTAGCAACCTGGTCTAGTGGGAAGTATCCCTACTCTTGGCAAGGGGGTTGCAACAAAATGATCTTTAAGGTCCCTTTCAACACAAACCATTCTACGATAGCCCAGCACTAGTCCTTTTATTGATGCTTTTTGATGTTTCCTTGCATTCTTTTCTCCACTTGTCCTTTTTCACCCAGCATTTTACATACCAAATAGTCTACACTTGCTCTTGACAGGATGAACCCACACACAGAAGACATACTGCTTTTCTCTGCTTCTTCGAAGCTGTAGCATTAAAAGTTAACAGTCAAAAGTTAACAGTCTCATGAGCTACGCACAAAATTTTGCCTGCATCCCAGGACACATCACCAACACTTGCAACACTCCTTCATATTCGGCTAATTGTATTCATTCAGCCCCATGAAACTGATAGTGCAAGGATATTGCCACCCCACTTAATGGTCTGCTCCTCCCTGCTCTGAGGTGATGGATTTTAGCTGATGACAAAGAAAAATAGACAGCTTGAAGAACCACTAGCCAAATTAGGTCTTTTGCCTGCTAATTTCTTTTAAAAGTGGCAAATAAGAACCTTGAAATAAAAGTCAGGAGGTGTAAAGGGAAAAAAAAGAAAATTTTTATTGTGAGGCTTGGAACCGTTATGTGAAAAACGGGAAAGAAGCAACAGAATAACAGTACTTTTGATTAGGCATTTTGCAGGAAAGAAACTCTGAATACTAGTAAAGAGCTTTTAAAATTGCTTTCATACAAAAACTTAAGTTAATATTTAAAAAGTGAGAAACCATCGCATTTATGGGTATGAAAGACAGTGGCAGTTATAAGAGAGAGGGGGAAGAAAGTAGAGATTGTCCACGTAATCAATTCCATTTCTTTGAGGCTTCAAAATGCCAGGCTCTTTTTCTTACATATCTATCCCAGATAAAGGCTTTGGACTCTCTTGGGTTTCTTCCCCCGCTGCCATTTAATACATAAAGTTCTGTTCATACTTCAGTGTGCAGATTTATAATGCTCCTGCAACCAGGGAGTTACAGATGGGCAGAGAACTCCAACGCTCCGGCCCATTGTCCCTCCGAATTAAATGAATAAACCCCTTATCTTGCAACCCTGGCCTTTTGTGCAAGGTAAAAGAACTTGGCTGCCTGTGAGGCTGTGGAAAGCAAAGGGAAGACCTGCAGACAAAGCTATCTCAAGATAAGCCCACTCTGTTCTCTGTAGTTTGCTTTCTTCCCCCCACGCCGCTGCTGCTGCTGCAAAAGCCCTTTGGCACCGCACAATGTGGGGCTCTCACGAGCCTGAATAAATTGTAAAGGCAGATTCAAGAAGAAGCAGCACCTTTCAAACCAGCTGCTGTGTACTTTGGAGGGGAAAGACAGAAAGAGCTTGAAAGTTCTGAGCAGAATTCCTAAAGGTAGATTCTCATACCTTAGCTCACAGTCAATCATGCTTGACTTTTGTGGGAGCCAGTTTGCACTTCTTGCCGTGTGGTCCAAATCTCTCGGAGCAAGAAGTGCAAAAATCTAGAGATTTTTATTCTGTTTTGTGGTCCATACCAATCTCATTGATTCCTACTTGCCAAATACTGCTTTTGCCAAGCAAGGTTAGACACCACACAACTTTGTAACAAAATCATGGAATCATTTGATTTTTTATATAATTACTGACTTCTTAAAAAAATTAAAGCTTCCTTAGTACTTTTATCCTTTTTATTAAAATATTTAATGAAAAATGAAGAATATTCCTTTCTTGTGGTGTGATTATTTTGGTGGCCAGTGTATGTTTATGTATTGTACACTGAAAAATAAAAATCTTTCCTTTGCAGAGCTGCTGGCACAATGACCACTGAGCATGTGGAACAGTGGTGAGAACTACCCTAGCTGTATGATGTAGCTTGGCAAAAGGTGTAGAATGTGATACTCATGGCTTCGTATAAATAAATGACTTTGTTAGAGCATATTAGTGTTTGTTTTCAAAACAAATACATGTAAGTTTTATCCACTTACCAGCCTGAATAGGCATACATTCCTGAATAGAAAGCAAGTGGTAATCCCATAATACTGGCATCATTCCCTGCAAAGGCATTTTTAAAGTGCTCTGTTTCTCCTGCAAAAATCAACAAAAAAAAGTTCAAAAATAAGCTCGTTGGTTATAACTACTTTTAAAAAAATAAATATAACACATCATGGAACATTTTAATCACCCAACAGTTCAGTGGCATCAGGTTCTCCCCTTGACCTTAAATTCTGACCCAACACTTGCAGCAATAATCTGCCAGCAATTGTAAAAGGCTTTATTCATCTTATTATTAATACAGCAATTGTAAAAGGCATCTTTACTCATGCAATAGGAGAATTTGACCTATTAGTTTGTTTTGAAGCATTCTGAGCTTGATGACACTCACTGCTCTGTCATTTCCAGCAGTGACTTACATCAACATGAAAAAGCAGAATGAGCTCAGCAGTTTTTGATGTGGAAAAATTACACTTGTTCAACATTTTAATCAGAATGAACTTTGTCGGCACTGCGTTCAGAAGCAACATTTAGAAGAGAAAAAACCCAAAATCTTAAAGATTTCTACCATATAGAAATGAATTTAGTAACTCCCTACCATGATAATCAGTACTGTGTTAATATCACATCAAGTAAGAATTACCTATATATCTATATGAAAGAAATATGGAAGACTTTTGTTATGCTCTTATTCATTTACAAAGTGCTTTATGGTTTGGAAGATGCCTCCACCATATCCCAAAATTCCTGAGAAACAGTGATGATCCTCCACAGATACAGAGCAGGAAGAAACTTAATCAATTCAGAGTTAAATTAGCAATGAGTCAAATCCTCTACCCTTTATTCTGTTTTTACTGAGCCCTCAGTCAAAATTCCCATCGAGGCAGAGGCTTTTCGGTTAAGGGAGAAACTGAGGCCAGAGGAAGGTCCCAGTGGACAATCAGGGAGACTAACTGAGCTACTTCAGGGCAACAACCCCCAACCAAACCTGAGTTTGACCTGCTCCAAAGGTCTAGGAAAAGGGGATGATGGGAACAGAGAGAAATTTCTGCACATTTCACGTGTCATGTGCAACAGGAAACGGCATTGCAAGTGCCAGGAAGAAAGTGAAAAACAAGAAAACAAAAACAGTGAATCAGCAGAGTGCTACACAGGAAAACTTCTATTTCGGAGTCTGTATTAACCACAGAGAGCCACCTGTCCCTGAGAAACCGAGCTCACTGCACAGACCAACACTGTGCTCTTCACTTGGGTGGGAGGGTTGGGAACATCAGATGAGAGCATCCCGTGGGACACACCCAAAAACTGTGATCGTTTTTGTTAGATAAAATCTGCCACCAATGCACTCAAGAGCGCTCCCTACTCTGCCCCTCTGTGCTGAATGTAGTAGTTGCTGTAGGGAGGGTGACCTGCAGTAGGGATGACTTGTGACCACCTCACACCTGCTGCTCAGAGGGCTGGAATGAAAACATCTCTACAGGTAGCTGAGCATCTGTCAGTGAAAAGAGGGCATGTAGTGATAGTGACAGGACAAGAGGAAATATACACTGACAGAGGGTATGTTTAGATTACATGTGAGGAAAAATTCTTTCCTGTGACAGTGATGAGATTGTCCAGAGAAGATGTGGATGCTCTGAAAGTGTTCAAGGCTTTGGATGGGCCTCTGAGAAGCACAGCCTGGTGGAATATATCTCTGCTCATGGCAGGGGATTTGAACTAAGTGATCTTTAAGGTCCCTTCCAACCCAAACCACAATGGGATTTTGTGGTTCTGTGAGTTGTGAGCCCCCTCTACGATCACACACATGCACCATGGCTAGAGCAGACATCCTGCCTGGATGAGGCACGTGCTCTGGGGAGGAGTATGCACATGTCTCTTTAAATCCCATCCTCCCCCTTCCACAAAGTTCAGGTCAAAGACAGATTACAGAGAAGATCAGTCCATTTGCTCCTTTGAAAAGCAAGTCTCACCGGAATAGGCTCATTGGCATGCTGAAGGGAACACCAGCTCATCCCAGTGTAGTTCCACTTCTAATCAATGACATGACAGAACAGAGCCTCAGTTAAGCAAGCATAGACTAATTAAGAGATTTTGCTGCTATAAGCATTATGTGGTGGAGGCAAGTGGGGAAAGACTGTGGAGGGTAAAGACAAAAGCTCTTTAAAACCATTTACTTTTCATTTCATACCTTTAATTAGCTGAATAACTCCAGGGACTATAATTATCAGAATTGCTACAAGCTTGCAAAAGGTAAGGAACATCTGAATGCGGGCGCTCCAGCTGACACTTGTGCTGTTCAGGACCATCACCAGGGCTGTGAGGGGGAAAAGAAAAGCCAGAAAGGAATAATTGTCACAAAACTCTTTGCCAGCAGAGAGGTCACACAAACAACAGATCCTGATGCATTAAAGGAAATACACCCTGATAACCTTCTCCAGCTCTTGTCCTCCCACTTCTCCCATGCTCCTTTACCACACCAAAGGCTTGAGCTGAGCCCCTATGCCTCACTTACTGCACTGACCATCCATCTTTCCCTTCTCTGACATCCTTCACACCAGATTACAGCTCCATTGACCCAGAATAGTCAGGTCTTGGTGGACAGCTGGCTAGCAGGACCCTGCTTCGGATGAGAGAAATTAATTGCACAACTCTCGTCACTCCAGATTTCTCTGTGCTGCTTTGAGTAGAGATTTGTATTTTTCATAAAACAATAACAATGAATAACCATAATAAACTTTCTCACCCTGGTTTAGGCCATGCATAAATTTGTAGCTGCTTTACCTCTGGTCCTCTTTTCCACATTCTCCCCCCTTTTAGCTGTACCAGCAGAGATGCAGGAGAGCCAGAGTGGAAAGTACTGTGTCTACCCTTGCTAGGAATCAGTGAAGAAACAGAAACCTTTTACTTCTTGAATACAAAGCCCAGGTCTGCAGCTCACCAGCATGTGGAGAGATCAGTGAGAAGGGTTTTTACATCCTGCCTGGTCAGCTTGCATCTCTTTCTGGGTCAGGCACAGCATCTCCTGGCATTTCCTACAGCACAGACTGACAGCAGGAGGGCAGGTCTTGCCATTTTAGAGCCACTTATTCTAGTTTACTTAAACAGAAGGAGCTTAGATATTAAAAACAAAATTAAAGTTTCCCTAAAAGATGGAAAATGGGAGCCATTTTAGGAGATAAAAAATCTCTTTCCCCTGCTGCTTCAGGGAAACATGGTCAAGCATGTTCTTCTCTTTCTTGCCATCATATGGAGCTAATGAAGTAGCTCCTCATCTCAATCCTCCCTTAATTCAAGCTCTCTCAAGAGCACCAGTTTGTGTAAATCATCAGTCACATCACACAAAAGCACAGTCTGCTAGCTCATAGGAGCTAGCATTGTTAATCTGGCATGGCACAGGCTTTCTGGGAAAAAAACCCCACTGATTTATCTCAAGTTGTTTATACAGTTTCTCTTCACCAGCAAGGTTAAAAAATATTACAAAATGTCATTTCAACTGAAAGTAGTTTGAGTTTAATGGAACAGGGAGAAAATTCCAAGTAATCTGGATCCAAATGTATTTTTATATATTTTTAATAAAATAAAAATTCCAGGGGGCAAAAAAGAAAGCATTTTTCTAGAACTTTTATTTGGGAGAGAGACAGTCCCACTCTCATATGAGCAATTTACGAGTCAATGTATACTCACAACATCACCTAACACAATTTTTTGACTAGAAAAGGATCTTGAAGATCAAAGTCTTTACTGAGTTCTGTGTCTCACCATATTTCAGAGCTGAAGTGTTCTGAAGTGACAAAGAAATTGCTTGGACTTCTGCAAAGTTTCACTTGAGACCCAAATACCTATTGTTTTTTTTGCATTTTTACTTCCTTGTATACCTATATTTGGCAGGCAATGGAAAATCCCAGGGCCCTGATTCATTACTCTATTGTTCCAATATTACACTGACATATCTTGATTCATTTGAATTTTGAAAGGTCCCTTTAGGTTGCTGATGAATATTAGTGGTGTTTGAGTCTCTCCTTCTTTTCCTGGGACTTGATTACCAGCAAGACTAACAACTGTCATTTAAGCAAAATTTATTTAAAATATTAATTTGACCAAAAGTGTTTAAGTTATAAAAAAATCTAGTGCCATAGACAAGCATTAGTTTATTTTAATTTTCCTAGAAGACTCAGGATATCAAACTTTTCTCCTGTGGAAAGTGAAGCCCAGGCATGGATCAGAGCACAAGAAAATGTCAATGAGGAGGGTTTTTTGTGTAAGAGAATCTGCAACTTGATATCCAGTTTACCCAGAGTTCAAGCTGACCGCAGCAATCAATCTGTCACCTTACAGGAGAGCAGGTAACACGAGTGGGGAGAGCTCCTCCAGGTTTTCTAATGCATTGCTTTCATCCTCCTGATACACACATGAGAATGGTACTGGATGGTGTGGCCTCAAGCATTTCAGGAATGGGGCAGCCACAACTTCTCTGGACAACCTGTGCCATTGTCTAACCACCCACATCAGAAAAATTTCTTCCATGTATCTAGTCTAAACCAGCCCTTTTCCAGTATGAAACCACTTCTCCTCATCCTATTGTCATGGTTTAAGTCCAAATAGAAATTAAACCTGGCAGCTGCTTGCTCAGCTCCCCACTTTTGCCCCCTGCCCACCACTGGAATGAAGAGGAGAATCAAAGTAAAACTTGTGGGTTGAGATAAGAACAGTTAAATAATTGAAAACAAAGCAATAATGGTANTAATGTTTAAATAATAATAATAATAATAAAAAAAAGCAACTGCTGCACAATACAATTGCTCAGCACCCACTGAACAGAGCCAGGCCCCCCCTTCCCAAACCCAGATCAGATGCCCTTCCATTTAAATCCTCCCAGTTTATGTTCTGTGGTGTGGAATATCCCTTTGGTCAGTTCAGACCACCTGTCCTGGCTATGCTCCGTCCCCGTTTCTTCTGTGAACCTCCTCACTGGCAGAGCATGGAGGCAGGGAAAAAATGTCCTTGGCCATGGATAAACTGGACATGGCAAAAAACAAAAACATCGGCCTGTTACCAGCACCATTCTCATTCCAAATCCCAAACACAGCCCTGTAACAGCTGCTGAGAAGAAATTAACTCTAACCTGGCTGAAACCAGGACCTATCACCGCTTGCCGTTGTAAAAAGTCCCTTGATACAAATGTCCTTTGATGGTCATTCATAAGAGTAAGTGCAGAGTTGGAGGACTGCACTAGTAGTAATTCAGCCAGTAATTCAGCTTGGAGGGCTGAGACCTTAAGTGCTTCCAAGTACTTAGAAAATTTGAGACCGGTTTTATAATTTTTAAATTTTATTTTATTGTACTTATTAGGCTATAAGAGTTTACAGCCTTCTTTATAATATAGTGTAATATTACATATTATAAATATATTATTGCTTATTATATACTATTGATAATAGTAGCAGTATTTTATAATAAAATATCTGGTCTTAATGGTTCTATGTGCATGTCATTTGTTCTAGAAATGTGGGGCCTACACAAGTACCAGCACCATAGTACTGGTTGTGTTAGCAACAGGGCCGTGAAAGGCAATGGGGAAGTGGAGTCATGAAGAAAGCTGCTGAAAAGCAAGGAAAGATGATGACAGCAGCGGCAGGATTCAGGAAGGACATTGTATTCTGGGACTATGGCCCTTAGTCTTCAGAATGGGGCCTATTGGAGATATTTAGAGAAAGTGATTGCAGACACTTTGATAAGGGATGACAGCACATATCAGAAGGAGCGGCAGTTTCTCAGACAAAGGGCAGTGAAAGGAGGATTCGGGTCTAACTTTTCTAACTGAAAGTCAGGCGTTAAGTGTGGCTGCATCCTCAAGGAAGGCAGTTAGCTCCAGAGGATGAATAACAATACCTCTGTGAGATGCCTATCCCGGATGAGATCGTTTACCTTCAGGAAGTTCCTCTTTTCCTCTTTCTCCCCTGACTGTATGGAGAGCACAGATTACTTAAACTAAATACCTCGGTAAAAACAAGATGAATCCTAACCAAGAGGAGTGTGGAGGGAGAACAAAACGGGGCTCACGAACAATCAAACACAATGGAGACACCAAGCATGTTTTTCACAATCTCTTTCCTTCCCACAGATACAGCTGTAGGCGGATAACAAAACCTAAGGGGAGAAGCAGCACAGAGCATTACATCCTGGCCTACTTTTCAGAATATATGTACCATTGCCTCAGCAGGAGACCAAGAAAACCGCTCTCCCATAACTTGACAGACTTTTAGGGTGAGGGAATTTTTAAAAAAAGCCAAAAAATACCCTCAATTTGCAGACCCGAATGAGCCAATTAAAAGTCATAGGAAGCACAAAAGCACCTATCAGAGCATATTTGCAAGAGCATATCAGAGTATAACCCTGTTAGCCAAGAGATATTTTAATGTAAATTGCTTGTCTGAAGACTGTCAGCAGTAAAGAGTGGCATCTGCAACATCTGCCATGATGAGTGAAAAAAAAGGTATCTAATCATAAACTCACAGAGACACCAATAAAACTTGGGGCTGGAGCATTTGCCAGCAAGCAATAGACCTGTACAGCTAACCTCAGTTTTCAAACAACTTTACCTCTAACAGCCAAAGTCTGCGGTATTTGAGTTTTTTGGCAGATTTCTCAAAAAAATAAAAAAATATAAATAATATAAAATTAATAAATAAATATAGAAAAGAAAATTATATGTTACTGCAGTGTGAAATGCCCAAATAAATATATGAATTACTGCAAAAACTCAAGTGAATTGGTAAATAGTTTTCAGTCTCACCGTTTTTAATGGCTGAAACCTGTTTATCTGCTTTCTGATATGGAGGCCATGTGAAAAGTTTGGAACAGGCTCAGTTCCTATTTGGGCTACATACTGATAGAAGAGTTTGATACCTTTGCACAGTGCAATTTATCCCTTCCTGTTACCATTATATTTAAGTTTATCATTAGGAAAAGAATTAATAGATACAAATAAAGCAATATATGCATGTAGGGCCTTTTTTGCAATGACAGGCATGGTGATAAGATGTTTCTTCACGGTCAAGAAACAATAAATGTGGAGGAGTCTATCAACTTTCGCCTCAAGAGAAGAATGAGTTTTCACCTCTTTCTCCTAAAAAGACTACCCTCAGCATCAGAACAAACGTAGACAACACCCCTTTGCCTTGTGTCCTGGAGCTATTTTGTCCTGCTGGAACAAAGTGGGGAGTTAGAGGGGCTAGTCTCCTGCTTGCATTTTCTTCATCTGTCCTGCTCTGTGCTGGAGCACACCCAGCTTCTCTCTCCTCTACCTGGCCATTTATTTTCATAAAACTGTATTAATTAGATATCCTGTCTCTGGAAGTGTTCAAGGGCAGGTTGGATAGGGCTTTGAGCAACCTGATCTAGTCGAAAAAGTCCCTTCCCATGGCAGGATGATCTTTAACATCCTTCCCAACCTAAACCATTCTATGATCCTGTGACTCTATGAAATGTATAGTGTAACAAAAATCTTTGAGATATCTGCTTTCTTTCACATACAGTTAAATTAACTGAGTTGAGAAAAAGTTTATGGCAGGCTGACAAATTGAAATCTGCATATCCAGTATTTGATCTAGGCTTTTTCCTTGTGAAGGTTTGCTTAAGAAACACCAAGTGAATGCAAGTGATTTCTAAGCTTGAAAAGAACAGGAAAGTTTTGCTTCAGAGGTTCAGAAAGCTGTGGCATCTGAAAAGAGACTCCACACAAGGATCCTTGTCTCTACTGAGACATTGAAATGTTTGGACATTTTGGTTGATTGGTCTTGTTAAAAGGAGAAAAAACATAATGAAGGCAACTACAAATGAAAGCAGCATATTGTAGAACAGAACATTTGTTTTTACAGTTTGTTCAAGATTGCTCTGAACAGGTGATTTTGAGGGGAAGTTTGTATCCAGCATATGTCTTTTTCCTATAAATAATAAAGCAAGAACAGGGGGTGTTTTAAATGTCACCATGTCCAGTAGTTGCATTTTAACTCTCATCTGATCTACATCTCCTCTGCACTATCATTTATTTTTCACTGAAGAAGCACAGAGGGGAAATGGTGGGGAGCAGAATGGTTTTAGCCCCTCTACAAGAAATATTTTTTGGTGGCTGATAGAGAAGAAAGAGTATTTGCCACTCCCCAACATAATCCTGGTTGCATCCATCTCAGTCAACCTTTTAATAACAGGATTAAGATGCATCAATAGAGATTCAGGTGGGGAGCAAGAAAAAAAAAAAAAAGAAAGAAAATCTGTATTGTGACAAGGATAGAAAAAACTGGGCTACAATACTAGTGAGGATTTAAAAAAACTCTCACGCTGCAGATTTTAAGACCAGTTTAGACAAACATCTGAAGGAAATTGTTTAGATAAGACTGATTGTGTTTGGGATCAGGGGATCACCTGAAGATTTTTCAAAATGTCTCCCTCTCCTTTCAAGTACAATGAGAAATGACAAGGTAAAAACAATGGAACAAAGTCTCAGCCAAGGGCAGAGTTCAGTGGTGCATCCCACTGCCTTTCCCTGTGCAATAAAGACATATACACAACCATGCTCTCTCATCAAGCAAGGAAGGAAAAGGGATAAGAAAAAAAGGCATGTCATTTCACTTTCTGATTAACTTAAAATTTGAAGTGGAAACAAATACTACTTTTTGCACCATTATATTGGATTATAAGATCTTCAGGGTTCCAAAGTGTCTGTTCAGCTCACCAACTTAATCTTACCTATCACTCTGCCTACATGGCCAGTACCAAACACTCCTAACAATTACCACCACAGCAGCTGATTCTTACCATACAAGGAGAACAGCCAGAGTCAGACACTCTGGGATCACTGAGCTTAAGTGCAGCAGAAGTTCTAAGAACTACTACAAGTGAAACTCCACTGTGGAGTAAACTGCAAAGAATAAAGCCTCAGTCTGACACATCACTGTTTTTTCTCGGCGTCATCCCATTCACAAGTTTGCTACAAGATTCCCTTCTTGCAGTGAAATGCCACTTCATCCTACCTGTGCTGCACAGACTCACTCTGTACAGGAGCATCTGCTGTGACCTGCCCTCTCCCTTTAGGCTGTGATTATTTGAGCCTAGCTCCACCTCCCCTGCTATGCTCCTTATTTGTTCAATTATTTTGCCAGTGGCTTATCACACAGATTTTCACTCAAATTAAAAGTAATAAAAACATATTTCAGTTTGTTCACCTATTGTGCTTGAATCACATGCAATTAACAAAATGCTCTGATGGAGTCCTCACTTAACATTCTTTCTGTCTCAGTGACCTTAACGTTACTGAACATCTGTTTCACTCTTACCTTGCACTGAAATGTTTTAGACAGATGTAGCTGCAAAAAGTCATTGACCTCAAAATTCAAACCCCTAATTAAATTACTCCTATGAAACCTATAGTTTGTGCATAATTAAGTTAGAAAGGAATGCAGTCACATACTGATTTTTTAACACTCCCAGCAGAAAGGAAATCTTATCAAGAGAGCTCCCACAAAAAGCCACAGTAACCTGGAAACTGGAAAATTCAATGTCAACTGAACTCCTTGCCCCAAAAAAGAAAAAGTCATCTGAGCCTATTATTGTGCAAAAGTGAAGGGGTCTCCTGTAGGCCTTTGATCATTTTGCCTGTCTTAATTCCTTTTTCCAGCCTTTTTGTTTCTGATATGTGCACTGAGCAAATTGAAAGGAACAATCTGTTACTAATTACTCAGGTCTACTCTGCACTTCCTCCCAGTACAGCTGAATTCCAACGTGTGCCCACAAGGAGCAGCCTCACCAGTGACCAGACAGACCTGGAAACAAGCCTCTAACACTACAAGCTCCAGAGTCCCATTCCCATCACCTTTTGTGCCTTCCCATTTCATACATCCTCCACATCAGCCCAGGTACACTGTAAAGCCTCTGCTCTCAGGGCAGTGTCCTTCTTTCCACTGCAATATTGGCTTTCTGAAACCCTAAATGATCCCTTTTACACTAACTACAAAAGTTAACCAGTGTAGGACAACAAGCCAGCAACAACCACGCATCAGGCTGTATGTTCTGCTCCCAAAACTCAGTTCCTGCTTTCTGAACCACAAGTGCCTCAATAAGGATTATTGCCAGGATGGAAAGAGTGGGACTGGGGAAGATGACCTCATGTTGCCTGTCTGCACTCAAGAGAGCCACATTTCTTCATGACATCGTACTTGGCATGCAATTGCCTCCTAAAACCAAGGTGGAGCAAAGCACTTAAAGCAGGTGATCATTCTTCCATATCTCTGGCCGTCTCTTAGGGACTGAAATTGCTTCTACAAAAATAATGAAAATTTGGCCATTTATTCCAATAGATTTTCCCTGCCATTGATAAAGTCTGCTGTTCCTTTTGCTCCCATGTTTGTTCACACACACACCCAGGCTAAATGTAACACAGGTGCCCCTGGCACTGGATGATCCATAATTAATGATCTACATTAAACAACTACCTGCTCAGTGTGCTATTTTTTTTTTCAATTTATATCTTCTTTACCCTTCCCTGAAACCTAAAATTGCATACTCACTGATGCCCACAGCTGTAATAAGCTTAATTGCAAGTTCTGGGATTTCACACTGCATGAAGAAAGGTTCCAAGATGTAGCGTCCAAATGCCAATGAAATCACTGCTGTGGCAGCAGGGCTGGAGTGAAAAAAAGAAACAAAGTCACAACATTAATCTGCAACAGTACATATTTATTGTTCTTACTGGATCGTGCTGTAACTTCACTATCAGGGAGCTGTGAACCTTAGTTTTGGTGCTTTCTTGCAGCTTTGCTGACATGTACCAAAGTTTCTGAATGTAGCACTACTTGGTGATTCTGATCTCGACAGCAGCCCCTCTTACCAGGCTGGCTCTTATAACTTCCATGTGGCAAAGCAGTCATAATCAAAAAGAAAAGTATCAACAGAAATATTGATTCACTCACTTGAAGTGAACATAGCCAGAATCAGATTACATGGGCAATACCCTGCACAAAAGTCAGTGAATTTTAGTGGCCAGATATATCTCACCCCTCAGAGACACAAGCAAATGAATTCCATTCAAGCTGAGAATTCTGGTTTACCAAAATAAGTATCCAAAATCTACCCAGGTCTTTTATTAAGTTCTGAGACTGCCCAAAAGGGATTTTCTAAACTACAAACAGAATTTGTTCCTTTTATTGACTAACAATTTCCTAGCACTGCAAGTGAAAGCAAAAACCCCTGTACTACACCATAGAATAGCATAAAGCAAAGGAAAATGAAGAAAGGCATAATGTTTCTTTATTTGGTCAGTTAGTGCTTTTCAGAGTAAGAGTTAAGTTCTCCAACACCCCACAAAGTTGTTGCATTTACAAATTTGAAATGCTTATAATATTCATACAGCCTTTCTCTTTGAGAGAAGCTAATTGTTTGACAGAAGCCTTAGCAGTGACACACATTAGTAGCAAATTAGCCTTTGCCTGCATATTACTGTTCATGTTCCATTTGGGAGGATACTTTCACCTTTTTTAGGACAGCTGGTGGCATCTGTGGTTTATCACATACACATTGTAGGACAGAAGGGCACATGATTCTCAAAGGATTTCTAAGTTGAACAAGAATCCGTGCAAATTTTTTGTGAAAAAAAATCTGCAACACGTCACTTCACAGAATTTTGATAAAAATTCTATGGAACAGGGTAAAAATTCTGCAGAGATGTTGTCATTCTCCATCAAACAATAAGACAATTTTCCACAAGGGAGTTGCACTTTGGAAACAAAACCTACTTTCTTTGTGTTATGACTCAACCCAGAAGTCACACACTGTGCTGGACCAAGCTGCAGCGCAGCAGAGAACAGAACAATCTTCCCCAGTAAGTTTCTGCATGGACAAGCAAGGGTTTGCTCCACGTGCATTTCCCATGCACGAGGATGTTCCTCTCACCGGCCAGCAAATAGCTTTGCAAATTTTGTCTGGATTTTCACAGACATTTACTGACTTTACCTCAGTGCAATATTTCTAATTCACATCAGAAGATCACCAGTGTTCTGGTTTTTAAGCACTGAATGCAGCCTGCCATAAGTAGTTTTGGAGTGCCCTGGATCAGATGGAAAGATCAGATCTTTGGAGCTGTCCCAGACTTTTTCCTCAGTCCCAGCTCCTTTCCCCAGAATTTGGATTTTGCCCTTCATTTCAAGGAAAAGCTTTTTCAAAGAAGCAGTCACTGCTATCCATACCATTAGGTTTCTAAAAACATGGTTCCTAAATTACACCTATAAAAAATATCTCTGCCTCTGATGTTCCTATGTCTCGGGGGGGATGTGGCTGGCAGTGCAGTCAATCAGTGGAGGGGGAAGTTCAAAGAATGGACCAGTATTAAAAAATTACACAGATGGGGTGTTTAGGGAGACAGCTCAGTGGTAGACTCAGCTGAGTTAATGGTTGCACTCAATGATCTTGGAGGTCCTTTCCAACCTTACTGATTCTACGCTTTTCCTTTAGAGTACAGTACTACAGGCAGGCTGGCAGGCCTCAATAGCTGTGTGCTTAGGAGCAGGTAGAATAACCAGCTTTCACTGAAGGGCAAGGATGCAGGAAGACACCAGCTGAGGACCAGGGCAGGGTCCCAGCACATACCACAGGTGAGTCAGGCACCTGGCAGCACACTCTCACCCAGCCTTTGTTTGGCAACCACCACAGTGAAGCTCTACAAAGGATGCATTCACACTGCTGTCTTCACTTGTTTGAAAAGTAGTTGTTGGGGGTTTTTAAAAGGTATATAAACATACATAAAATACACACAACCTGGCTTTGGGAGAGGAAAAGGTTTGCAGTTGCACTGGGTGAGAAGCAGTGCAGTGTAAGGCAGAGCTAATCAGTATGTGGGCAGAGTAGTTAAGTGTGTCCTCCACTGTCAGGTAGTGGCTTTACAGAGATAAATGGAAAATGGAAATGCCTATTTCGGTTGTGACTCCTCCACCAGCCTACAAGTGTGATAATACTGGAATTTTTCAGAAGAAAAACCAGCCTAGCAGAACTCTGGGTGTGCAACATTATCTGCTGAAAACAAAAAATAAACACATATGAGGTGTCAAGTTCTTTGATAGTAGCAGTCAATTAGTTTCCTGATGCAGGAATCAGATATAAAACTCTACACAGAGTTTCAGCAGTGCTGCTCTGCTCATCACAAGTTACAACATGTATGCCTTCCTCGCTGCCTCTCAGATTGGGTGATTAAAAAATCCACTGATGTTCTCTCCCACGCAACATGATTATTTTCTGGGTGTGGGGCAGATCACTATGACTTAGAAGAATTTTCACAACACTCCTGGGACGCTGTCATACGCAAAAAAAAATATTTATTTCATGAGGAAAGGAATTTATGATGCCTGGTTTCTTATAGGTGTTTGTCCCTAGGTTAATAAATTGCCTCTGTCGAACAACGTGCAGATTAAGAGGGGGATTTCTAGTGCTTTTCCCTTTTGTTGATTCTCTGATGTGAAATCATATAGTGCTCACAGCAATGTGAAAACATAGGTCTCATTCCACTGCCTGATTTTCCTTTTTGCCAAAGGGTTCATACAGTTGAGACATCTGCCCTTTCATCACGTTTGACGGAAATTATGCGGTTAACTCAAAAGGTGCGTTTTGGTGGGGAGGTTGTGTCGGACCATCTGACACACAAAGTTATTTCCTCTGGAAACAACGTAAGGATTATAGATTCATAATGACTCAGCAGCGTCAGCACTTTCAAACTCCACAGTCTATGCTAGAACTTGTCAGTGTTATGTAAACAGAGCTGTGATTGGAAATGAGGCTTGTGCCTCCTTTGTGACTAATCTGCTGATTGCGGAAGAGAAAGCAAGCCGTGCTAACCAGCCTGAGGCGGGGATGGAGCATTCCCAAAGTCAGTTTGTGTGAGTGAGTTGCCCTGTTCTAAGCCTATCAAGATCACCAAACTCAGCAAAACTGTAAAAATAAGAAGAGAGGCTGCACGTGAGTTTGATACGTTGATCCATTTACATTAAGAAAGCTTACTTCACGTGATTCAACATCGTCTTATCGTAATTGTTCCGCAGAATGTCAAAGGCTGCATGAGTCACAGGCAATACCTTGGATATTTTAAGTAAATGAAGACAATGTTTCTTTATTTGGTCAATTAGTGTTTTTCAAAGTAAGAGTCAGGTTCTACAACACCCCACAAAAGCTAAAATTCAGGGCCCAATCTGACATATAAAGCACACATGGTGCCCCAACTCTGAAAACTACTGGACAACAGTTCCACCAGGAGTTATTCCTCTACCCACAGACAACAGTAATTGCTCCAGAAGGTAGTGCCAAGACTGAGAAAAGGTAAAAATGACTTCCCTCTTTCACTGCACTATATCTAGGTGTGGCTAACAACATTGTTAGTGACATCAATGGACATAGTAACCTTAGCAAAATTAAGGCAAGTAATTGAATTTTTGTGGCAGGCAGTTTTCTTATTTCCCCCATATATGCACTTGTGTCTCTTTGAACACTTCAAAGCTGAGGAGCAGAACAGCATTTTTCAACCCTCTAAAGCAATTATAGTAAAAGAACACAGTTAATTGACCAAAATATATTTGAATTTTTTTATTTTTGCCCAACCTATATCAGAGATTTTTCTTAATGACCGACAAGTGCATTGCCATCAGAAAAGAAACAGAGTCATGACACACTTACCGAATGATGAGTAGCTCAACCCAGACCCTCACAAATGCAGGCAATGGGCCAAAGGCCTCCAGGATATAGGTGTAGTGACCACCAGATTTCTTAATGCATGTTCCTAGCTCAGCATAGCAGAGTGCACCTGTGAGAATTCAACAGTGTCAACATGAGACATATCCAGAAATACCTATCAAAACATTCATAGCCTAAACAAACAACAGAGCTGCCATGGTATAACAACTACTTTTTGTATATTTTAATTTTTTTCCAGTGAATGTTGTAAGTTTTAATTCATTCGGCTAGACATGCTAAACTAACCATTTATCCAGTTATGTTTTAAGTCACCGACAAGCTATTTGCAGTGTTACTACTCTGCACCTTGTGAAGAGAGACAACAATGGAGTGTCACACCAGCCACCCTACTTCCCTGTCAGCGAGACTGCACCACTAAATGAAAGATTTCTGACACCTTTGCTTGTTGTCAAAGGCTGATCTACTCCTTTCAGCCTTGGAGATGCCTGGATCAAACTCTGAAGGTCTGAAAACTGTATTGGCTCTCCTCAGCCATGGACAAAAGCAACCAAATGCCCAAAATTTGGAAGCAGGATCTGCGGAATAAGAATTTTCCTCAACAGTACTCCTAACATCTTACGTAAAAAAGCTCGGGGGGGTGGCTTAGTCGGCTTTTCAACACTGGTGGAGTGTTTTTGTGTGCTACAAATTCAGTGAAAGGTCAGGAACCATCAGCCAGTTACAAAGCCGGGGATTCACAGCTCCACAGGTGGAGCACATCAATAGTGTTCCACAACCAATAAACATAGGCAGCCCTCTTGGAAGACTCTGAGAAGCCAGCAATAAACAGCAATAAAGTTTGTTAGCACTGCATCACACAGAGTTAAGATCAGCAACGCACACGAATTCATTTCATCTCTCTTCTCTGCTTGCCTTTAGGTCACAACACTTTCACTTGAAATTAAGAACTACAGTTGTCAAAACCACACCACAAGTACAAGCCCATTAAAGCTGTACCACATGATGACAAATTCTCCAGCATCGTTCATTTGGTTTTGTTTGGGGCTTTGCAAAAATGTGGCAACTTTTATCCTCTACTCTTTGGCTTACCTGAAGATGTGTTTAAAGGAACTCTTACAGTCACATTTTAAAAAGTTGTTTCAGCATTTTCTTTTGCCACCCCCTTCTGTTGAGGTTCAGGATGAAATGAAATTGTGTTTCAATATATGTTATAAACACAGCCTCAGCAAGGCCTTGTGTGATCTCTATATGTGATTTAACTATAACTGAGTCATGCAGGGAACTAAAACATTAAGAAAATAAGCAAGAACAACCAAAAAAAACCTAAACTGCAACAGGTTCATTCTGAGAAAAAGATACTACCTTTTGCTGTGCCAAATTACACACTTCTTCATATCTAGAGGTCTGGAAAATTACTTAAAAACATCTGTCTGATAAAAGAGAGAGGGGGTTTTTTTGTTTTGGTTTGGGTTTTTTGTGGGGCTTTTCTTTTTTTGTACAGATCTAGTTTCACATCCAGAAGATTACTACTACTAAAGGTACAGCCATAAATGCAGTGCTTAAGCAAATTCTAGGTTAAGTAACTCAAAAGAACAAGGTCTTTTGACAGGGTTACAAATAGCATCTGAGATTTCTCTTGACAGGGGAGTTTTGTTGCAGGCAGAACTTCCACATTTGTACAAGAGATTATGCTGCACATTGTACCCGTACCTTAACCATTTGACCCAAATTGTTCCTAACTTACTCGGACTGTTTGTTTGTTTGTTTGTTCTGGGTAGGTTTAGCCTGTAAAGAATATTTCTTTGAAGCTCAGAGCCAATTTACAAGGTGGCATTTGCATGTTTCGCCTATTAAGTAGATACTTAGTACCTCTTTGTCCTCTTCACCTCCTGCCAGTAAACAAGTAGTTTCCCTTTTAAATAAAGCCAATATTCATGTTAGTTCTTCAGTTTCTTTGAGATTAACTCATTAAATAGGTCAATGAGCCCTCTGTCCCACGGAGGCCAGGGTGGGGTTTTCCTCTCTGAATGAGGGTTTTGTGTACGGAACAACTTAACTGGACTTCTTCAGAATCCAACACTCTTCAAGAATACAAAGAACAAGCAAAAAACTCCCACAATAAGCGGGCCAGCAATAAAACTCACAGAGCAAATTTGCTTCCATCACACCGTGTTTTGTAGCCCAGTCTTTCAAAGCAACACCGTGAGTGAGGAAGGAAGAAACAAAGCTGGGAACAGGGGTTATTAGCATTATTGTCTTGCTGCCCTTCATGCCAATACAGCTCGCATACAGTGGGAATTACTCCTCTCAGACCTTGCTCTAGCCTCTCGGGAACTAGGTTGAGCTGTCTAAACATTTCAGAGGTCTTCAAGCAGCGTGCTCATCCAGCTGCCGGGGGCTTTACAAGCAAACCATAAATTCGTTTCACAGACAGGAGAAAAAATACACATACAGCACATTCTATAGGGGGGGGAAAAAAAAGCACATTTGGTTTTCCTGTTCCTTTAGGGACCCATTAAAAAAAAAAAAACAAAAAGGTTCCACCTTTCACCGGCTGGTGCCAGGAGTGGAGGGACAGGGGTTGCAAATCTTTGCACTCCACAAACCCATCGCGCAGCACAGACCTTCTGTAGTCCCATTGGTGCTCCAGCTCTGCACTCTGACTTCCTATCCAATAGCAAAATCGGAGAAATAATCGCAATAATTCACCGGCTGCCCCTCTAGACCAATTAGAAACTTTTCAGGGACTTACCAAAAAGCGAGAGGATACCACACACTGCCCAGACAGTCAAGGACATGCCCACGCTGCCTGTGTTCTTCAGGATGCCTTTGGGAGAGATGAAGATGCCAGCTCCAATGATAGTGCCAATTATGATGGATATCCCCCTCAAAAGCGTCACTTTCTTCTTCAGCACAACTTTTCCCTCCCGGGCTGGCTGTCCGCTGTCCATAGAGGACAACTTGCCATTAGCTTGTCCCTGCAAGTAGCTTCCATTAGAGACCGTGGGCACAGCAGCTTTCCTAAACATGCTACAGTGCCACCAGCACACTGCTGGCAAGCACAGGCAGAAAAGTTTTCAGCAGAAACCGAAGGGGGTTTTTTCCCCTCTCTATGTAGCCAACTACTTTGTCACTTCCTCAGTCTTCTCTTAGCTTTCCAACTACTCCTACACACAGGTAACAAGCTCCTGAAGAGTGTGTGAGCCCTTCCTGTGATCCAAGCCCAGCTCAGGAACACCTGCGTTTCCACACTGTGGTACTGCCCTATCACTGGAAACCAGCTCAGCTTCCGCATGGACTTGTATTTAAGCTCTTGTCATACCAAGTTACTCTAGGCTGAATGATGATGCAAATTCTCCAGGTTTGCATCAGCCATTTGAGAAACCGCTGGCATTAGTCAGCATTTCTCTTTTTTTTTTTTTTTCCTTTTTCTTTTTTTCCTTTCTTTTTCCTTTTTAAACCGCAGGGGCATGTTGTGCAACTGACCCGGGGGTGGTGAGAAGAACAAAGCGCTCGCAAGCAGCCCGAGCTAACCCTCGCCAATCAATGCAAGACATCACCCTCAACGCCCCGAGACACACTCCCAATTTTTTTATCTTTTTTTTAAGCAGCTCAGAGCCAGAAACAAAAGCCTGCCTAAACACAAAGCTCGTAAGAGCACAAGGGGAAAAGAAATCAAACAGGATACGTCATTCCTGGGTCTAATCCAATTTCATTCTCGAAAAACTCTCGACAAAAGTTAAGTTTGCGGGGGCTGAACTTGCAGCGTCGCAGCTGATCAGCCTGTCCCGCGTCCATGTTACTAATTTGGAAATCTCTGCAGGGGCCGGGACCCACCGTAAGGGGTCCGCAGAGCCCCGGTGTTACCCCGAGTTACTTAGCAACACGCCCCGGCCAGCCCGAGGAGCACGCAGGGGTTATTTCCACGGAACAGGCATTCCCGTAGGTGCAGCTAGTTGCCGGGATGTCGGGAAACAGCCCCGAAACACCAATTCTTTGTTAAAATTACACTGCAAAGTTTACAGCCACCTCGCATGAGTGACCCGGAGCACAGGATCTCCAGCAGCTCAGGAATCAGAACGGGATTTTTGTGTTCCCGAAGAGCTCCCCTGACCAGACAAACAGGTTATCAGATGCATAAATACATTCGCTTCACCTGGGCAACTAAAGCGTTAAAAAGAGCTGCATCCTCCTAAAACAGATCAAAAATCAATAGCCTTCAAGCACTTTTGACCTAATCGAGGGACAGCCTTTATAACATATGCCAAAGGGGAGAAATTCTTGGTGGTATAACTATTGCAGCTGCTAATAGCTTCAGATTAGATCAGTGAAGTGAGACATTATTGCTGCTGTTACTGCTCTTACAGGTATTGCTTAATTAGTACCTAGGTTTGGGAGTAAAAATAAAATCAGTTAAACCACTTTATCCTTCAAAAGGCACTCACTGAGCTCAGAGCACAACTGTGCTTTCAAAGTTACGTGAGAAAGAAGAAACCCTGGACTACCAACATGCTGCAGCTGTAAAACTTCTGTGTTTTTAAAGCCTCATATTTTCAGTTATAGCTCACCTGAAATAGTTGGCACTGAGATAAAAGAAGGCATTAAAAAAAACTTATCTGGTTTAAATGCATGCAGGTAAAAAGCAAAGTGACTGCAGCTTTTGAGAGCAGAGCAGCCCGGTTTTCTGAGCATATCCTATTTCTGCCTCCACCTACGGATGTGGCTCAGGAGCTGATCCCTCACTTCCCTGTACAGCAGCCCACGTGTGACTGATGGCAGGCAGGACCTTCCCTGTCACCCCACAGTCCAAACCAAGCCAGTTTCCATGGCACTGATTACAAGTGAAGCCAGGACTAGGTGGCGTGCTGTGCCAAGCTGTTTTCTCTTGATGCACGTCCCAAAGGCTGGCCCCCAAAAAGATTAGGCAACTGTATCAAATCAAACCAGCAAAAAGCATTAACCAGAAAACTGAGCTGGGCCGGTGACTTTTATTTTAATTTTCAAAGGCTTTTTAATGAACACATGACATCTTCAAATATCTGCTACTTTAAGGTAGACACTCTTAACTGATGTTTACCCTTTATTTACAGAGGAAGCTGGTTCCAAGATCAAACCAAAAGCTCAGTAACCAGACGGCCCCGAGGCAGCTCCCAGCAAGCCACATTGTCTGCAACAACCATCCGGTGCCAATGCTGGGCAGTCTAATGGCTTTCAAATATAATTTGATTACTAGCCAGGAGAATACATGTTTCCCCTCTGGGCATAGCAATTAACACTCTCCCACACAGGGAGGGGGGATGGGGTGGTGGGTGCTTGCTCCTCCAGTGGTATGGGGATAGCATGCCTGCAAAGCTTGTGAAATTCCCAGGGAAATTTATAAGGAAGGCTGGATGCAGAAAACTCCTTTTCCTAACTGCTGGCAGCTTGCTAGCCATCTCATTATTTGTAGCCTTCCTAGGGAGTATGCTTGTGCACATTGCTTCTCAATGCTATCCACTAAAAATAAGAAAAATAGGCGCTTTTCTCCTTTGAGTTCCAGCCTTGCTTCCAATTATTAGTTCCACTCAGGGTGAGGAATGCTTCTTTGGTGTTGGGGGATTATTTGTTATATTCTGGGAATTTCCTGAGAATTATCCATCAACTGAGCCCAGTCCTGAGGAGGTCATGAAGATGGAAGAAGGTCAAAACTGTCTGCTGACCTCACTTACAGTACACTCACAAAATCTCTTCTGATTATTTGTATCCCAGCAGCCACTTTTACTTCAATTATTCATCACAGAGCAAAGCCCACTATGTAAACACAACAAACAATGATCAGTGTCTTTTCAAAGAGCTTTTCTGAAAGCATAGAGCTTAACCTGTCCAACACTCAGAACAGCCCCATTCTTCCATAAAAAGTCACTCTAAAAGCAGAGCAAAAAGTTATAAAGGTGCAATTTTCTTTAGACTGATAAAATTATTTGAAGCAATGTTTCTAAAAAACATGTTCTGAAAATAAACCTTCAGCCTCTAATGGCATCTGGCATTGTGCATAGCCTTTTTATTTTTTCTCTGCTTGTTTTTTTCCCCAACTCATAGGTATTGTCTCCTGAACAAACAGCACAACTATGAAACAGTGTCCTGTGAATCTCACCACCAGCCCTAATCAATCTATCCACTGTCTGTTCCAAGCCAAAATCTTTGCCAGAAAAGCCTGCAAGTCCCACACCTGCACCCTGCAAAGAGCCAAAGCATCAGGCAGAAGATTCAGCAGCCCAGACTGGTTGCCCGAATGCCATCAGTGACCTCTCACGGTGTGAATAACCTTCCTGCCAGCTGCAACGCTCTTCTCCGTGCTTGAGCATCACAGGGAATAACAATACCTCAGGCTGAACACACCTGACACGGTGTTACCCCTGTTTATCACACTAATAGAGCTTCTGCCAACATCTGGACACAGCTGTATCTTTCCAAAGAAGTTACAGTTTTGGTATTTCCCCTGGGGAATGCAACAAAACACACACAAAAGCATTTACCTTTATGGTAATTCTGCAATGAACACAACAGAGTGAAGGACCTAAAGTTCAGCCCTGAACTTGAGTTCCCAATCCTCTAGCCCACAAAACCTCTATAATTTCTAGATGCAGGGAGCATACCTTGACAATGTTTCCAGGCATTTGTCTACCAGCTTATTGCATCAAACAAATCCAAGGAGTCACAAGTCAAGCCTCCAGCCACACATTGCCAGGCTGACTGGAGACAGGGGAATAAAAGAGGAAGTACAGCAAGACTGAAGAGGCGAGGAAAGCCCCAAACTCTCATATGTGGGTGGCATGGCATGAAAAAATGTTGTTTAGAAAACTGATCTCAGTCTTCTGTGTATAATGCCAAGCTGTTTGTGAGCTTCAGAAAGCAGCCCTGCAGAAAGGCAGTAGTCTGGTTTCAAATGTCAAAGGATGGCAAAATACCTAAAAGTATTTGTTTCATGTAGATAATCTAGCATTGAGAAGTTTTGCTTAGGGATTTCAGCTCCTATTGTAGTGTTGAGAACTTGTATTGACAGGGAAAAAAACCCTACAAGCATTTAAAAATTAAGATGTCATTGAGAATAAATCATCATGAAGTAACAAAAATCTCAGCAGATTGGGACAGATTTTTAAAGTTTTAATGCAAGCATAGAATTGTGAGAATATCCAAATACTTTGTTATCTCCACTACTGGTCAAGTCTGTAGTTAAAAATGGAATACTGAGAATGTTGAGGGGGTGCGTTATTTTGTAGCCAGACTTACAAATTACTCAATTATTTTGCATTCCACTTTGTGCTCCATACAAACATATTTAGCAGCAAAAGGAGAAATGAGAAGGAATGAAATACATATCCAGCTCACAGATTTAAAAAAAAGATAAAACCTCTATAAAAAATCCAAAAGCAATTCAATTTTTTTTTCATGTATTCTCAGACAAAACTTTCACCAAAATGCAGGAAACAAATAATCTGGTATAAAGGAGACTGCAGGCAACAGCAGTTTAGAAGGCAAATGCTTCTGAAAGTTTCCATGTCTTCAACTTGCTGATAGCTGCCAGTCAATTTTCAGCTGGAAAAGAAGGAAAGAAAGAGGGATTTTAGAAATCCCTCCTATTTTTCTCACTATTAGAGCTCTATTTCAAGAGACATGATCAATTTGGCTGAATGGTTTGACAGTTTAATGGGTCTTTTTTAAGCAGACAGGAATCATTAGCACTTGGTATCAAGCATGAAAGCTCTACATGAGAGAGAGCCAATTCTCACTGAAGCCCTGTGGATGTGAAAATGAGTGTTTTGTCTCATTTTTCATATCTGGGATATATGTAATCATAACCTAAGCAAAGCTGTACATAAATATTATTCTTGAGTTTTCTGTGTTTGCATTTCTCACTAGCAGAATGAGACAACAATTTTCAGAGTCCCCATGTTATTTTTCCTCAGCTTTTGGATGCAAACACTGAGACGCCCCATGGCACTCAAGAAATCAAGACCTCAGGGTAAATTTCCATTAAAACTGCATGTGCCAGATACCTGGCATGATGGAAAGATTGCTGGCAGCTTCAGGGAGTCAGGATTTTACTTCAGATGACTCAGGCTAGGCTGGGCATGTGAAGAGCAGAGAATTAATTGGCACTCCTGATAAAAAAAAAACAACCACTTTTTGAAAATCTCAAAGACAGAATTAGCCCTCAGAATGTTTTTTAACCCATTTCCCCATTTTTTGTGGGAGAATTTTTCGCAGTAGATAAAAAGTTTGCAATGTGAAGAAAACATACAACAACTGCATAGATTGTCAAATTTAACCTTGGCTCTTTAGCAACTCCATTTTCACTTTTACTGTATTTTTTCATACAATTCATACAGTATCATTTTCCATTTGCATTACTTTTCTATTTGATATGGTGCTGAACTTTCTGTGAATCATAGTTTTCCACTGTAAATCCTGCCTTGCTTTTTTTTTAAATAGTTAATGATACTTATTCCAGTTCACAGGTGTGACAGGTAGATTCAGCTGCTGAATTTTGTTTTGAGAAGAATCTATGCAAAATCTTGGAGTAGAATTCAAGAACTTAAAACGAAGTTTTAATTTACTGACTGCTAAGGGGGGAAAACTTTTTAGATTCCTTGTTATAATCTGAAGCCCAGTTCCTTACTTCCACCCTTAACAGAAGGTCACCTTTCTATCCCACCAGATTAAGCAAGCTCATTCCCCTTCTGCTGCATACAATTTAGACTAGATAGAAAATATATTAAAAAGTTATTTGATTTTTTTTAAGCAGAAAAAACACACTCTTACCCAAGAATAATTGTAATGGGAATTGTAGGTCCCATTTTGTTCTCATTCTTGTCTCATATGCCATGTGCAGCAATACTTATACTTTTTCCCTTTTGGTCCATTTAATGTAGATTTTTTTGTGTGTGTGTATGTCTGGAGACCAAACAAATCTTGGTTGGGACACTGAGCATGTCATGAATGCAGCAAGGTCAGGTTTCAGTCATGCTCTGGGGTGGTCAGGGCTTCCTTGGCAGCAGTGGCACAACATCTCCATCAAGAGAGATGGACAGAAGCATCTCAGTTAAGGGCTCAACAGTGACAGAGCTTGCCACAAGAAGGGATTTAACCTGCAGATAAGCAAAAGCATGTACATGCCCAGAAATGTTTCAGCAGTGACTTGCAGTCAGTCATTCACACAGCCATCACAGTTTAGGGTTGAAATGCAGCCTGTGGATCCTATAGGGAATCATTTTATTGGCATCTAAATACACACACTTTGTCTTCTTGAAGTATTAAAAACTCCATCAGAAAAAAAAAGCAGCTGCTTGGAGCACTGCCAGGATGCTTCAGCAGCTCGTACCAGTGCAGCTCCATATATTATTCCCACACTTCCACAGAGAGGAGCATTTTACTGCTGAGGGCAGCCTCTGTTTTCTCTTTGAAAATTAAGTTCCTATTTCCCACATTCACAGTCTATTCTTCAGAGACACTGTCTATTCAAACATAGTAATTTCACCATGCACTGTGATGTTTAGTAAGAAGATTAAGAAGCCAGTGTATGGCGGATGGACACAGTATCTGGGCTGGATGAGGGTATTTCTGACTTGCCTCTTCTAGACTTTAAATTTTTGCACAAAACAGCTACCATGCCAGAAATATGCCCTCTTTCCCCTCCACACATTTGTGAGGAGGTACAGTTTACCCATATCCTGAGAAGTTCGGTCTCCAGGACAACAAAAACTACTGACATGGATTTCTAAGCACATTTCAAACTGATTCTTCACATATGAACTTAGAAACAACCAACAGCTCAACCCTCTCTGTGTATAATGCACCACTTCCAGCATTTTTCCATCCCTTCCACCTCTAATCTAGTACAAAGATTAAGCGAGGAGGCTTTCCTATCAAATGTTTCTACTCTTATCATATCTTTCACAACAAAATGGACACTAACGTCAGAGTTTTATTCTTCTTTGTTAACACCTTGTTCACACCCCAAAGAGGAGAGCTGAGAGGCCTCTGTAAGAAAGCACAATTTGAGGTCTCTTGCCTTAAAATAAATGAATATAATCAGTATTGTTCACACTCTTCTAGAGGCTTCAGGACCCTAACAGTCCCCTCACAGGGGATGGTTGCAGAGAGGGATTCAATAGGATGGAAGACTTTCACTCCTATTTTAACACACAGAGCTGAAATTTGGAGCTAATATACAGAGCAGAAAACATCTAGTCAGCTTTCTCTATAACTGAAGCAAATCCTTCCCACTGCATGATTTCTCCCACATTCAAGTAGCCCTCCCCTTGAGTATGCAACCCTGAATTGGAAACAGATAAGATCAGTATATGTCATAAGAGGAGCTTTACAAGAATGCTCTCTCTCTGATTTGGAAACAAAATTGATAGGAACTTCCCATTTCTTTTGGAAAGACTGGCAGTGGGTATAGTGGATTATCTATTGGTTCTTTTATTAGGGGTATATTGACAGAGCAACTGTGTAAAGGAGGGAAACAAGACTTTTGCCTTTCTTTCAATTATTCAACTATTTTAAAGAAAAAATAAATTACTTTTTGGCTGTATTTTCACAAGTACATCCTTTGCTGAGTACCCATCTGCTGAATATCAAAATACAAATTGTACTGGAGTTAAAACAGCACACCAAGTTAACTGTGGTCATTTTTGAGTGGCACAAGACCTCCCTGTAAAAGATATTCTGTAGTAGACAGAAGGGTTGCAGAGAGGGAGTACGGAAAGATGCTACGCTGTTAATCACGTGAACACTTACTGTAGAATAGGTCAAAATGACACATAAATTTAAGCTGGGGAAAAGTTGAGCTGCTGCTCCTGTATCAATTTTTCTTCAGGTTGCACAATGTAGGCTTTTATTTATTCTTAATTTAAACAAGAAATAAATGTTTACTTGGACAGGATTATAGGTTAATCAGAAAGATTACATTAATCATCTGAGTACATCTTTTGTTAATAATTATCTTCAATTTTTAAAACCCTTCAGAGAAAATAAGGAAAGCAGGCCAATTCAGCTTTCTGAAACAACATATATTTTAAGGCCTCTCCTCAGACACAACAGCAATGAATGTGCTACATAAGGGATCTCTTGTCATTAACTGTTGCTTTATTTAGTTTTTGATCTTTAATTCTCACCTTTTTTTTCCACCTGAAAACAAACTCAGTAAAGTCTGAACTAAAGTAAGAGGCATTCCCATTTAAATTTCTCCTTACTTTCTGTATTTTTTCATGCCTCTTTCCAGCAGGCAGTGAATGCCCAAGTCTCAGTGAATCTTCATGAATAATGCAGAATTCAATCTTTGATGGAGATATCCCAGAGAGCTCAACTAAACCTTCACCAAGCCAAGCAGGTTAATCCGGAGCTTTCCACGGTCCTGCCTGTCCCTCAGGCCATGCTGGTTCTGCACACTGCAGGAGGACGACATGACCAGCCAGCTGAGCCAGCTTGGTGCGGCCACACCAGCGCACAGAGCAGCAGAAGCCTTGGTGAGGAGACAGCATTTCCCAGATTGGCTTTTGGCATTGGTGTCATTCCTGCTTCCCACCAGAGCAGAGTCAGCTCAGAGTCCAAAGACAGGAATTTCTATTTTTATCAGAGCAGAGCAAGAATGAGCAATATCATTAAAATAGGGACTACTCAAGGGTAATTAGGGAGTAATTCCTCCGATTTTCCTCTTCCACTGGTCCTCCACTCCCAAATGGGAAAAGCTTGCTTCTTTATTGCAAAGAGAGAATAGAAGAGGCACTAATCCAGAACTTCCAACAAACCCCATAACCAGAGTAGGGAACTTTTTGAAGTTCTCTCCTCTTTGTATGGACAGCCTTGCTATCCTTCACAAAATGGAGGATATCACCATGAAGCACGGTGTAAAGGTCAAATTAGTCAAGAATTTTATTTTCTATAATGTATTTCTCATTATATTTCCAATACTGCTTCTCCTGACAAGAGCTATTCTGAACATACTGGGGAACAAAGAAATTCTACCTCCTGACAATTGTTCTGTCAAAAAACTGGAAATGAGAAATGATGCTCTGAGTCACAGTCCATCTTCCTACCTCTCCCTTCATCTCCCCATGAAGGCTACAAAGACCAGTTTTTCTGTAAGTGTTCCCTTTCCTCTTGGCATCAGCATGGCAGCCAGGTATTTGGGAACCTATGCAAATTTCAGAGATCTTTTTACATGCACTCTTTTATTTTTATCTTCTGGGCTTATTCTACCTTATCTATCCAGATGTGCAAAATCCGCTGCTATAAACTTCAGGATCTCCTAATAAGTGAATTCATTTTGGGGTAGAAGGCTCATACATTTTTATTTCTACTTGCATGATCTTGCATTTAATACCTCTTTTCCCCTTCTGATAATTAATTACTTGGGAGTGTGGAGAGCAGAGGGAAAGGTAAGGAGAAAAGCCAGGAATTGTGCCAACCTCAGGTTTGAAAAAGTAATTTTCTTCCCTATTTTGGCAGCAAAGTTTCACATTAGTTGTTTTGCATTCCTTAACTGTAGCTGTTACTACATTTTGTTTATAAGAGGAAATCGTCAGAGTATGCAAAAGTAATTCCAAAGATAAAAAGCAGGAATGGTTTAGCCCCTGTGTTCTGGATTTTCATGTCTGTTGGCAGTTTCTGTAATTGAAGAAGCAGATTCATAGCTCAGCACCACAAAATAGATAATGAGGTGCAACTACTAAATTTTATCAGGTTAAAAGGAAATCTGCCACTATTTTGTTCAAAAAATAAGTCCTGAAAGGAAAAAAATAAAAATCTGGGAACAAAACAAAGCATGCATTGGTTTGTTTCTTCCCCCAAAAAATAAATGTCCAGGTCCTCAGCTATCACCCAGAGAGTGAAATTTTGGCACACCAGGGAGTGTGCAACTGTGAATGAAGGAACTTCTTGTTCCTTCCTCTTCAACTTGCTGACAGACTACTCTGTATATTTTAACAGAGAATGGATGATGGGCCCCTGTCCCTGTTCAGGAATGAAAAAAGCCAGCCATATCTGTATGGCAATATCCATCACATTGAGAAAAGGATTTTTTTTCCTCAGGACAAGATAGATGTGCAGTTTCAGCCTCTCAGTTCCTACAATATCCTTCTTACCTGGTTGCCAGCTGAACCAGTCAGATTTGCACAGCAGCCTGATAACATGAAGTACAGCACATCTCTCATATTTGAAATTAAATCATGTCTTTACAGTCATGCTCAGTACTTAACTTTCTCTGTGTGGCTTCTCTGCTTCCATTCTCCCCTTCTGATCTCAAATTACAGAAATTTATTTGCAATCAGGGCTTCTCAATATACTCTTAGTTCTTTTTTTCTGTTCATCAGAAGGATAATTTCCTCTTCTAGAGTCTGATGCCATCCTGAAGAGCAAACATTAGAAATAGATAACAAGCAGTGTGCATTCAAATAAATTACATGTTTAAATGTGTCAGTTAAACTATAATGCTCAATTAGACAGCTAATTATGTTGAAAATGCAGTTGTGTGCATAAATTGATGGCCACACCCCCAGCATGCCTGGCTACTTCCATTCATACATTGTCACTTTGTAAGTTTTATCTTTCATGTATCACCTGCTTTAAGGTTTAGCGAGTGATCTAGTGGAGTCAGACACTGCTTTACTGTTAGTTCATGTTAAAATATTATTTCAAATACAATTCAACCTCTGCACTGATTTTTACTACTTGCCATCAAAAATTTAGTGGCAGTAGGATTTGTGGACCAGGCCCGCAGACTTCTCAAGGTCATAGTCCCAAAATGCTTTTCCTCTGTTTATGATGATTCACTTTGCAGGGTATTTTTTAATCCCTCTCACTGGGGCATTTTACAAGGAAAAACTAAATTTCTTTTAAATTTACATGCGCATGTGAATTTTATAGATGACCTTCTCAGTTGATAGAGAAGCAGTACATGAAAATAGAGATGAGACACATTTAAAAAACACAGCCTTAAAATTGTCACTGGATTCATTAATACTAGTTAGGGCCTGGAAATCAATTAGGAAGAGTCTGTCATCATGAACTAAAATGTTTCATTTGAGAGGGATATCTTGGTACGACAAAATACATCCTCATCCTTAATTCCTGACATTATCATCTCACAACCATCAGATAAAATAGATCTTTTCATACATATTTTCCGTGTTTTACCATTCATTTGGTTTCTATAGGTTTACCAGCAACTGATCTGACTGAAGCATTTATACACAGAAAAACCCAAGCTCTCACAATTTAAGAGATCTGAGAAAGATAAATTATTTGTTTGGTGTTTCCAGACACGCTACATATTTCATTTCTCACTATATGAAAGGAATCATGCAACATCAAATTTCATCAGTATAACTGCGTTAAAAATTTAGGCAAAATAAAGACAGTATAATAGCACCAAAGGGATAAAAATAAACTTCACTTGAGCTCAGCATAAAATACCATTTCAAGCAGACAGCTGTTCTCTTCAGTTCTTATGCATAGATAATGCAGAAAAATACATGGTGAAATAAAAACCCCAAGCCTTCTTTCTTTTCTAGTTTTTTTTCCTTTCCTCTGAATTATGCAAGGTAATAGTTTCATTTTAAGGTCTTAAACCACTGTCATACAGTTAATCCATACAGTTAGCCCATATGAGCCATACTAATGTTGTCAGCCAGCCCACATTTCCTGGTAATATATTTAAGAGCCCACGCAGTAAAGAAAAACTGAAACAACCCTGTGCCTGTAGCTCAGGGTGCATATGGTAGTAAAACCCAACTCCTCAAGACAAATTAATCTCGATAAGTACTGAAAATAAGCCTACTCCAACTTTGACAACATTAGAGACAAAATGGTCTATTATATTACACCTTTTTTATTTTTTGTAATTTGTTACCTCTAAAGTCATTCAAGAGGGAAAACTCTCAGCATTATGTTCTGCTTTGTCCTTTCAGGACTTTTGGTAACTCCTCTGAACTACCTTAACAGCCGAAATCCAGGGCATGTTTTTTTTGGCACACACTACAAATTATTGAATTCTACTTCGAAAATAAAAATTCTGTTCAAGTCTCTTTTCTAAAATGGCATAAAAATCCACACATCGATTTCTGACACGTCATTTTGAACCAGTAGTCCTGGAAATATATATGTATATATATATATAAAAGCAGGCTTAGTATTTATCATTTGGTCCAAGTCACTGAGCAGTGCTGGTATGCCAGCCTAGAGAGTCAGAGAATGACACTGAGAGGGGCTAGAAACTGCTCAGAGATTTTTTAAGGTTCTTATGACTGTCACTAAGCTCGGTGCTTCACAACAGATTGAAAAATGTGAGAGGTTTTCCAGCTGAGGTCACATGTGTCTTAAAGAGGATTAACATGAACAGCCAACTAACAAATGCCAGTTTTTTTCCTTTCCATTTTTTAAATCCTCCTTTCTTTTCTATCCTGCAATAAAACTACTTTTTAAACTTTTTTTTTTTCCTTCTATTCTATTCTATATATTTCCCCCCTTTTGGCATAGCACATTAGGAAACAGCAAGTCATTTAATAGATGCATCTAGCACAACAAAACTGTGCTACAGGCTGAGTGCAAAGTGAATCTGACTCAAAGCAGAGAGTATTAAATCACATAACCAGTGAAACAGTTCAGGATCTCAGCTCCTCGTTTACACATTTCAGTTGTGGCATGCTTATCTCTCCATTCTCTACTATCCCCGCTCTGTATCTCAACAAAACCTGTTCAGGCTTAAAAACACCTTTGGTTTAGCATCCAGAGTCTTTGCAGACAGAAGTAAAATAGAAATGCTTTGGATGAATCACAGTAAAAGGCAGCCTTCAAAGTGACACCTCCATCAAGGCAGAACACAGCACCCTTGTGCAGCCTGATCCCATCAGCTGGCCAGTTTTCATCTACATCTCCAAAATATTAAAGGCATCACAGTTTGGCCCAGTTCTACAGTTATTGTTCACACACAGCAGGTTGGCCGAGTACGGCAAGAAAATCAGAGAAGCAAACATTGTAACTAGCAGCTGCCACTATTCTTGCAGATCTGAGTAGTTTAATAAATAGTGTCATACTTATTCATGTTGGAGCCTTTCCATGGTAACCTGATGTTCTCCTGGTGCACTCTCAACTAAAAGCTAAGAGGAAGAAAAAATACCAAACTTTACTTTTTGGTGGAGAAAAGTGAGACAAGAGGTTAACACTGAGCTGGTATTATTCCCCTTTCTCTTCTAGGATCATGTCTTCTCATAACAAAAGTCATTTCTTGTTCCCTCATTAACTGCTGTACATTAGCTTAATGTCATCATAGCAGCTCTTCAAAGCCTGGCAAATTGGATTCCCCAACAAACACCATCCACCATAGGTTTGACTCCAGCTGCAGTCCCATGAGCTCTTGACATAAAAATTGCATCTGAATTACCCTATTGCCAGAACACGACCCCACCATGAATTTGCATAAGCCCTTTTGAGACATACTTAACTCTGGAGAAAGCAAAACAAAAAAGTGTTTTCCGTATTTCTGCTTAAAATATGTTCTATTTTCAACTATCCACTCATATTGAAACACCACACTATCCTGCTCTTTAATTTGCTTTCTTTCAGTTCAGAGGGAAGTTTTCTTACATGTATTTTTCCACCATCTTAAGGAAGCGTATGAAAGAATAAAGAGTAAAAAAACCCAAATCTTTATCTTCACCAATATCTATCATAGGACCTTTCCCCCTCATTAACACTGTGGAATATCATTCACAAAGCAATTTGACATCTGTATGCACTTAAACTATGAACATCTCAACATTTCCCTTTTAAACATTTCCTTCATCAGGAAGTAGTGGTCAGGCTTAAATGCTAAAGAGGGAGATGAATTTCTGAATGGGACCTCTGAGAGACAGATTATAGCACATTTCACTATGGCATTAAGTTTTCTCCAGGCAATTAAAAAAAAAAAAAAAAGCCAAAGGTAAAGGAGACTTTTGCGTCTCTTACACTGTTCATTTAGGTCAGAAAACTTGGTAGTGCTTAAATATTCCAAACTAATTCCTCCAGAAAAACCTCAAACAAGTAATATTTCACTTTTTTTGGTAGAACTGTCTCAAAATTCAAAGTTTGGATGAGCCAATCTGAGCTGTAGACAGGAAGAAGTGGTACTTTAGTACAGTGAGAGACTGATCCCACTGCAGTTATAAGTCAACAGATAAGTGCTTTAGTGTAATACCTTCCTCTCTTGTCCTTCTCTCTGCAAGTGAACTATATATGGACCAATTCTATCCTCAGATCAGGCTCCAAAAATTTGGATGCCATAATAAAATAAACAGTATTTTTCTCTACTGTAGTCATATCATTTCTTATAATTACTACATTCTTCATGCAATTGCTTACACCAGGGAATCCACCTATTGGGACCTAGACGAGCATACAACACCCTTCAAGAGATACTTGTTGGGTATGCTTAAAGCTTGAATTATGTTCTCACAGACATCTTCAGCTCCTTATCCGGGTAGAGATCTCTACACACAAGAAGCACCATTTCATCAGATTATCAGCCATGAACTTTTTTCAGTATATATCCAATTGCAAATTAAACAGCAAGAACAAAAAAATCAAACAGATTTTACAGATGAAAGTAAATTTAGCAGTTCCTCATTTTGAAGCTAATGATGTTTGTACATTTAAATAGCTAAATCTACTATTACTCCTAATATGTAAGAAAAATTCAGCTTTATGTTCTCTTGGAAGGAGGCAGGGATAAGGTCCACAAGCAGCTTCTTTCATCCAGTTGTTCATGGGAATGTGCACTGGCTACATGAAAATCTCTGTCATGAACCATCAAGGAAATGCTGAACCTGGTGATACAAACCACCTTTTCTGCAAAAGGGACTCTAACAGCTGGCAGCAGTAACCAGGAACACCATAAATATATTTAATCATACCACACAAGCTGCATGGAAGGAAAGGGAAGTAATCACTATGTTTACACTCAGCACAGCAGTGCAGAAAGAAATATCTGTATAAGTCTGTGTGATTTAACTATGCTTACTCCAAAAGTAAAATAATCATTGACTAATCTCAGTGTGTAGCTGCAGAGACACTGATGGCACTGATTTTTGATTTTACTTGACTATCAAGCAATTGATTTTGGTTTGAACAGAAAGCAGTCCACCTTCCTTTGTTGGCTTCGATTATGCCCATTATAAATAAGTAAGTTGCTCATGTTGCTTTTCTCGTAAATTACATCATAATCTTGTGCTTGAGGCATCACTTTTGTTGTGAACATCATTACATCTTAGTTGCAAATAAATGGCAAAAGAGGCTTCTTTTGGAATATATGTCATGTTTTCTAATGCAAAATTGTTATACTTTTCTCAAAACCTTCCTAATGTGAGTAACAAACAAAACAGAATTTTTCAGTCTGCTTCCAAAATGAGGAAAGCACTTATTAGCCTCCAAATGACTGTGGACCATTAGAGGAAGGTCCTTCCACTTCTCTTTCCACCACCTGCCACCTCCTCCTTCTTGAATCTACAGCCAACATCTCCAGTCCCACTGCCTGCCCAGTGAGTTTACTTTATCCCACTAGTTATTTTTCTAAGGTATTCCACTAGGTATATCTCAGTAGTATTAAGAATTATCAAACAATTTAGGTTGGAAAAGGCCTCTAGGGTCACTGTTGCAGCAGCCCTCTCATTAGAGGGTAGAAATGAGCCAAGACACAGACTTCTTGTTTATCACAGCATGAAAAGGGTCCTGGTTTATTCCTCTTTACAACTCAGCCATCCTGACTCCAACCATTCACTGACTCTGCCTGCAGCAGCTCCTACTGGAGGCTTCCCTTGCAGCCTCTGACTGCTGGTTATTTCCTGCTGAACTCTGACTACAGCTAATATCAGTTTGCAGACTCTGACTCCAGGCTTTTACCTGGCTACATGATGGCTGCAGGTTCCAACAACAGGCTCTGACTGCACACCCAGACTAACCTCACAGCAGGGATTCTCTGTCCTTCTTCATCCTCAGCCATTCATGATCCTCCTCTCACTAGCTACCCCGCTCCCTTTTATCACACTTATCTTTATTGGATATAGCTGTGACTCATCAGGGGTGAGGCTGAATTGTGTGATTAACACAGCTGGTACTTACCAGGGCCGAGAGAACCTCTATTCTTTTCTCCTACAGGTCACCAGTCCAACAATCCAGCACTGCCATCTTCCTCTTTAAACCATGTCACTAAGTGCCACACCTAGAAGTTTTCTGAACACTTCCAGAGAGGGTGACTTCACCGTTTCCCTGGGCAGCCTGTTCCAATTCTTGACAATACTTCCAGTGGAGAAATTTCTCTTATTATCCAATCTAACCCTCTTTGGTGAGATTTGAGACCATTTGTTGTTGTCCTATCACTTGTTACCCAGGATAAAAGACCAACTTCCACCTGCTACAACTTTCCATCTCTCTCCCCCAAGCCTCCTTTTCTCCAGACTGAACACCCCCACCTCCCTCAGCTACTCCTCATTCATCATGTGCTCCAGACCCTTGTCCAGCTCCATTGCCCTTCCCTGGGAATGCTCCAGAACTTCAGTGTCGTACTAGAGGGAAAGGGCCCAAAACTCAACACAGAATTTGAGCTTGCAAAGCCTTTAAGGCAGGGATTGGGTCTTTAATTTACAGATATAAACCAATCAACACAACAGAAATTCCTCAGGCCGCTCTGTACACAGGCACACACAGGCATCTTCTCATCCTGGTATACACGTTCCTGTGGCTGCTCCAGTGCACAGTTGGTTGTGGCTGCCACAATTGTGGCCACAATTGATTGTGGCTGCTCCAGTGCAAGTGTCCATCCCAGCTGTTCACTGATTTGGTAGACATCTTTCCCAACTGTCATATAAACACATCAACAAGGCTTGGTCAGTTCTCAAAACCCAGCAGGACCTGAGGCAATGGAAAACAAAGTCACAAAGTTTCTTGTCCAGGTCTACTGATGGACCCCAACCAAAGACTTCCTCACAACATGGGGAGCTGAGCAAGATGACCACTTCTTCACTAAAATTGGCGCAATCTGCTACGTAAAGAGTGGTGACCACTAAAAGCCTGTGCCACCTTCTGTCTCTTCCCTCAAAAATTTTGCAGAAGGGCCTTTTTTAGGCCACTGTAATTCCTGTACTTTTGAGAGGATTTCCTGTTCTTTTGAGAGGACACTTTTCATGCAATGAAGTTTTAATTACAGCCACATCCATTGGCAGTGGAGAGGAGAGCACATCAGCTCACGTATGGATAGCAAAATCCCCAGTGTAGAAAGAGGTTCACTACGAGCCAAGTGCTTTTGTAGGCTATGGGGATGTCATTTGTCATTTTCTGTACTATGGAAACGCTCTGCACCTCTGGTAGACAACATCTCCACCTCCACCATGCTCCTCCATCATGGCATATGCCAATGTATGGTCCTTAGCCATTCCAGTGCTGGCAAAATCAGCAGCTCAGTAACTCTGGATTTTTATTTCTAATTTGCATCTTTTTTTTACAAGAAATAGAAAACCCGACCTGGAGAAAGTGGATTCATTACAGTTTTTCTCCTTTTCTTCTTTCGGGTATGGGTCACTGGAGGCAGACAGAGGTTAGAGTGGCCTCATAAAAAGACTCTAAAAATGTAGAGTGCGCTCCAGGAACTGTCTCATTTTCAACCTTTGCCCTGTTCTGAGTTAATATGAAAACTGTGAGTGAGTAATTTTTTAAAACTTGGAAAAGAAGATGCCTAAGGCATCTCTAATCAACTCACTGGCACATACCATATGAGGTACACATCATCCGGCTGAGTCCTACATGGCAAATAAGTTGTGTAGAATTTTAATACAGAAATTACCATCTGCCAATTCAAGATAATGATTAGCTAATGACCCATTTAAGATGCACGTGTAAGTGCATCAATGAGGGCGATAAGTTGCAAGCTACGGGAGAAGAGGCAGCAGAATGAGGTGTTTGTCAGATGAGCTACCCCTTAATGCTTCAAGGAGGGTAAAAATAGAATGCATCCACTGCAAAGCTTCAGCATCAGATAATAGTGGCACAAGAAACACAAGAAAAAGAATGACCAAGAGATATAAGAACTCCATGCCTTAAACTGAATCCAGCAGTCTGACAAATAGACTGGCATGAGCATATCTTTGGGCAGAGAAAACATTAATAACTGAAGAAACAAACACAGGGAAAAGTGGAGACTTTTGGAGGGTATGAATAATTCAGGAAAAATTGCAGCTTGAAAGCCTATCATCATTTTCCTTTCCTCTACTTGTCTTTCTGGCCTGTCCCTTAGCTCCTCAGGTTTTAAGGCATATCCACATAATCCTTCTGGACCGTAAAAGGCTTTCACAGCAAAAGGTGATGCAGTTCCTCTGCTTATTTAGCATTGCACAGCTCAGCTTTAGAGCAGTCAGAAGTCACTGGCTATCTTTAAGCTCCATCTCTCTAGGAAAAGCTTTTTCCATGGTTGCTAACTATCAGAGGAAGTAATTGTGTGTACTCTAGTGTATGTCAAGACATTGTTAAGCTAGATCAAATCTCTGGCAAGTTTCTCTCTAGCTACACAAAAGTATCACTACGTATTATGACAAGGTGATGGACAAAATTTGGCAGAAAGACTTTTTTAAGGGAAAAAATACAAGAAGATACCCTTGATGGTGAAGGAAAACCCCAAACAAAATTACCCATAAAAGCATGGCAAGGCATAATTTGCTTACACTTGGTACTAGTGCACCATGGGAACATAAAAGGAGTCACAGAATAAACAATTGATTGCTGCATGCCTTTGCCCCAGCCAAGGGAGCAGCTTTGAAAAAGAGTCCAGCTTTCCAATGAGTTTCACAACAGCACATAGATGTATTCAGAAAAACAAGAGGTGGCAGTGGAAAGCATTGTAATGTATCAGAAAACTGCAGGGTTTTCACCTAGGCATAGATGCTGAGATAAATTTGTTGCCATGAATCCTCTCTGTTTTCGTCTTAGAGTATGAACCAAATATGTCCACAAAATTCTATCCAAACTTTCAGTCTCTGGTATTCTATGTAGGATATGTAAGTATATATAAAAACACAACTCCACACTACTTAAGATTAGGAAGATGACCACCACTGAACCTGCAGACAGCATGAAAATTTCTACATAAGAATTCTCACTAGAAATCTCTGAACAAGTAGTGATTATGTGAGACGGTGTAAAACAGGAAAATTGAACCGAGTTAGTACAAATTATAAAAAAAAATTCCAAAGTCAAAGTAGTACTAAAGTATGAGGCAATCACTCACTAACAGAAGCTGAGACAACCTTAGTCCTCAGGTTTTTACCAAAAGACTTTTCAGAACAGATCTTCTTAAAGGTTGGCTAGTCTTGTATTCAAGGTCTACTTTAAAACCAACATGTAGAACAAGCCAGCAGTGGAACTCTACAATCTACTTCATACCTTCTGTACTGCTCCTCTGCTGAAAATTCCCAATATTAGTAAGCATGGGAGATGTACATTTTAGAAGGTTGGAGCATAACATGATACATTTCTCACTTTCACATGACAAGTGATACTTGGGTCCTTTTTCTGGAAATTACCTATCACTGTAGGTCAGGTCAAGATTTGTGGTCCGAAAGGAAGCATTTCTACCTCTTCCAGCTTTGCTGTTACCAGCTCTTTGTCCATCACACATTTAAACATTCTTAAAATCAAAATGAAGGTGCTACAGGATTGCTCGTCATATAACTAAATAATATTGTACATGCACTTTTTAGTTTCACCTCTGCATCATCTAAAGATTAGTGTTTTCGTTTTCACATAAATCGTTTTGCTAGTTTAAAGAATAACTCAAGAAAAATCTAAAGCACTGTCACATTCCCATTTATTCATCTTTTGCTATTTAAAATTCTCTCCCCAAACCCAGTAGTATACCAAAAGAAGAGTAAATATTACCAGAATAAAATGTAAAGAAAGAGGATCAGCTTAGGCTGCAATTGAGCTCAAAACATTCAGCAGCTTCCAGAAGTATAATACTTACAGTAAGAAAAGATACAGAAAAATCTATTGTGCAAGGAAATCTTTAGCCCCATGTGAATGACTAGAGCCAAAGGCTAAGCTGGGCAGTAACTTGGCTGCTCTGGGATTCCAGGGGATGCCAGGACTGGGTTTTTTTGGAACAAAAAACTGTTAAAGCACAACCATTGCAATGAGGCCATGGCAATAAGAACTTGTAATTTTTTGTCACATGGATAGTTTTTGTTAGTGAAGTCTCTAAGACACTTGGCCTTTTTTTCTTTTTAAATTACTTTATTTTTGTTATGTCAGGCAGTAATTTTTGTGCTAAGAGTAATATCAGGCAATACTGGCACGACTACTTCACGCTGTAGAAAAAGAAAAAAAAAACTGTAAAGCCATCTACAGTCTGCTTCAATGCAGTATTAAGTTTAGTGCTAGACAGTTGACACCAGCAGCAGTTTTATCAAAGCCAAATAATTATATAGTTAGCTTTCCTTCAAAGCACATTTCATAGCTGCTATAACCTGCTAAGAAACTTCTGCAACGTGTGGAGCTTCTCTGGAAGTCACACACTCGGCAAAATAGGTTTGCTCTCCCTTTAACCCCACTGATAAGGGGGCTTTCCAAAATTATGTTCTAGTTCAATTACATTATTCTTCTGGTAATAAACCAGGACATCAGGGTGGATATAAAGTCATTACTCAAGCCTGCAGTTGCACCTCAATTATAACTTATTTTTTCATCACTGATTCAAGGGAAAGATGGTATCACTTTTCAAACCCAAAAGAGAAAGATGGAAAAGTTCCAGCCTGTACAGATAGCTGCTTTGGGAAGACATGACTCACAAGATGGCCAGATCTGAGTGTACTCTGGGGCTCAGGGCTCTGGCAACAGCTGCCAGCCCTCAACCTGTCCGCTGTTCTACCTGCCTCACCCAGGAAGGCACTTCTTTGGAAGAGACATGTACAGCCCTGTCTGCTATGGAGACATCTAGATTCCAGTCCTTGAACAGCTGCTGGGACATCTTGCCCTTTAAACAATCTCCAGAGGAACAGACTAGATATCCCGCTTTGTTTGTTCTATATCATTCATCCATAAGCAAAAAGTAAGAGAAGTAGTGGTGGGTTGCATCCTTCCACACATATACATCTCCTGATAAGTCTGCTCCTCTTCCTGACCTACCTTCCCCTCTAGCTACTTCCTATGTCATCCCAGCTGTCATTTTGCTGCAGAAGCTTAGCTGAAGCTCTCCTGAAGTCACAGAATCACAGAATGGGTCAGGAAGGGACCACAGTGGGTCATCTGGTCCCACCTCCCTGCTCAAACAGGGTCATCCCAGAAGACAAGCACAGAAATGTGTCCAGACAGTTCTTACATATCTCCAGTGAGGGAGACTCCACACCCTCTCTGAACAATGTGTTACAGTGCTTGCTCACTGCACAGTAAAGAAGTTCTCCTTCATGTTCAGGTGGAGCTCCCTGCACACCAGTTTCTGCCCACTGCCTCTTGTCCCGTTGCTCAGTGCCACTGAGCAGAGCCTGGTCCATCCTCCGGCATCTCTCTGAAGACACAGACAGACACCGATGAGGGCCCTGCTCACTCATCTCTTCTCAAGGCTGAACAGGACCAACTCTAAAACTTTCCTCACTGGATGCTCCAACCCCTTCATCACCTTCATACCCTTCTGCTGGACCTGCTTCATGAGCTCCATGTCCCTCTTGTACTGGAGGAGCCCAGAACTGGACACAGCACTCCAGATGTGCCTCACCAGGGCTGAGGAGAGGGGTGGGATCACCTCCCTCCACCTGTTGGCATTGCTCATTCTAATGCACCCCAGGGCACCACTGGCCTTCTTGGCCACTAGGGCACTGCTGGCTCATGGACAGCTTGTTGTCCACCAGGTCCCTCAGGTCCTTCTCTGCAGAGCTGCTTTCCCATCTGGGAAAACAGCTGGGCTGGTCACTCCCAGCCTGTGCTGGTGCAGGGGGTTATTTCTCCCCAGGTTCAGGACCCTGCACTTGCCCTTGTTGAATTTCAGATGGTTCTTCTCTGTCCATCTCTCCATCTATCAAGGTCCTTCTGAAGGGCTAACAGCCCTCTTGAGTATTGGTCACGCTTCACAGATTTGTGCCATCAGTGGGGGCATCTGCCCCTTCATCCAAGTCATTGATGAGTAAGTTAATATGGAGTCCAGGATCTGTTCTCTACCAATCTCCTTCTCCCACGTTTTCAGGATATTGAAACTCACTGTTTTGTGGACACCACAGCCGTTGTCCAGAGAAACTGTGGATGCCTTGTTACTGGAAGTGTTCAAATTCAGGTTGTATAGGGTTTTGAGCAACTTGGTCTAGTGGAAAGTGTCCCTGCCCATGGTAGGAATATTAGAACAATGTGATCTTCAAGATCCCTTTGAATCCAAACCTGACTGCTTACCACATCCCAAAGCCATGTCTTCCAGGTTAACAGTGAGCAGATCTATCTGTGCATCGCTCTAGCTGCTTGTTCCAGTGCTTGGAGCAAGAAGTTATTCCTGATGCCCTCCAGAAATCTCCTGGAATGTTTTGTCCTGACATCATGAAAGACGATCTCAGAGTGGGTTAATAAGCTTGCTGGTAAAACTGTGTGATTTAATAGTGAACATAACAGTGTTAGGTTAATGGTTGAACTCCATGATCCTAAAGTTTTTTCCAACCTGAATGGTTCTATGATTCTTCCAAAGAATTAATAAATTCAGAGTCCAGTTGGGATCAATAAAGATCAGGTAGCAACTTCATGAAATTAACGGTGTCAGTGACAGTGCCACAATTAAATTTCTAGTCAGATAATGATCAGCAGCTCCTGCAGGCCCCCTGCTCCCCTACCTCCCTGCCTCTCTCCTTCCCTCCATTCCTCCCTCCTGTCTCCATTTCCTCTGTGAAATTTGTCAATGCAGTCACACAGTCTTAAGAGACTATTGCATTTCAGAAGTAGCCAAAGTTGACTTCCTACAAGCTCAGTCTTTCCATGTGCTGTGGAGACTCAGGAACTTACAAAAAGGACACCAACAGGACATGTTTATCTCAGAAGGCACCATAAACACCTGAAGGAATGACTTTATTTTCAGGCTGTCCTGTGGACAACTGTTCTCTTTCTACATTCCAAGTTTTCAATATAAAAAACAAAATTCCCAGTAAGACAACTTACATCAATTTTTAGTGTATATTTTTCCTAATATTGCCTGACATACTACAAATAGTCTTTCTTGGGCTTCAGAAGAGCTCATGAGCTCTTAACACATCCCAGATCCAGTGGGCTTCACAAATTATTCATACCTACACACCTCCTCCTATCTACCAACTAAACATCACCACACACGTGCTAAAGACAGACTCGTTAAAGTGAAAAAGTTTAATTGTAGCACACAAAATTCAGGCTCACTGATACACTGCTGTTCTGCAGCTGCTTTCTTTTACTGGTGGTTCCTTTGTATTGTATTTGCTTTGGTCTACAGAAGAAACATAAGTCCTTTCATACATCAAGTTTATTTTGATTAAATCCATAGGAATCTGTGCAGACATAGGACCTCCCGATCTGCAACCAGACTTAGGCAAGGAGTCAGGATTTATAAATCTGGTGGAAAAATTTATGGCAGTGCTTAAAAACAATAGAGTTAAATTAAAATGAGATATGCTAGGGTGGATTTTCTTTTCCCCTTATTATAATTTCATGGCCAGGCTGCTGTGGTAATTGAGGATTCATCTCCTTCTTATGACCTTCATAATTTTCTTTGTTTATTGTTCAAACTGAGTTTTGTTTTCATCCTCCAGTTCATTTTACAGATTGTGATCTTTTTAGCAGCCTGGAGAGCCTTGTTTAATTCTTTTACATGTTAGGACCAAAGAAGAGAACTACTTCAAAAGAAAAACTGGGAGTACAAAGGTTCATGATGGGAGGGTTGGGAGAGGTGGAAGCAGCACAACAACAATAATCAGCATTAAACACAAATTTCATCAGCAAGCAGAGTTATTGAGGTATTTTTCCAAAGAGGATTCTCTTAACCCAGTAGTTCTGCCTTTCCTTACTCAGTCTGGAAGAGAGTTTCTAATTGTATTTTCACGAGGCACTTGCAGATCTAAATTTCCTGTGTAATAACTTTAGGTCACACTGTGCCCAACAGGAATCCTCACATTACGAATTTGTCTAAAACCAGAAATTATTTATCCCACAGACTCCCCTCTTTCCCCTGTTTTCACTGAAAAATTTCTCTCAATTTACAGAGTGTTATGAGACAAAATGCTTATGTACAAAGACAGAAAATTATGTTGTAACCAGGGAAGCAACAGATTTTATTTGACTATGATACAACTAATTTGAAAACTGGCATAAAGTTACACATTATTTGTCTGAAAAATAAATGAAGTTTTTTGCTTTGACTCCACAAAGGCACAAATGATCATGTTAGCTGTGCACTTAAACCCCTCCGTGGCAGGCAGTTGTCCATGGCCAGTACTTTACTACTGTATACTGTATACCTAAAAATGTATAATTGTATACAAATATATATGTTCCCCCAGGCATCCGGAAAGGGGATCCACGACTGCAAGGCACACTGGAGAGTTCCTCAGCATGTTGCCTACAGGACACTGCTTATAACATTCAAAGTTCATTTCCTGCCCAAAATTAACGCTGACTCCTGTGTTCAGAAGAAATTAGAAGAAAGACTAGAATTTAGAAAATAGAATTATTTTCTCTAACTGCTGAGGTTTCAGGAGGCTCAGGCAGAAATTACCACCACAGACACTTGCTTTGAATTACAAAAAGTATCAGTGAAATAGAATTGTTAAGCTTTCAAAATTGCTTTCATTCCATCTACACCAAGGAAATCACACAAGGCTCAATGCTTCTAATTTTCAACCACAGCTAGCCAACCTTGATCCCAAAATCTCTTATTAATTTTTTCCTTCTCACTGTATCAGGTAGATACATTAGTTCTCCACTTCTAACATGTCTTTGTCCCGCATGATCTAGATTCCATCCCAATCGTCAGACCAAGAAATTCTGTTGCAAGTATCAGTTGGATGAAGGTCTTCACACTGCTTCTATTAACAGAGAACATTTAATGATCATATTAACATGATCATTTATTAGTGATGTGTTTTCAGCTTGAGACCCCACTGCTGTTTTTCATCTAAGAGGCAATTCAACCTCTTAGGCATTTTTACACCTCTTTTATTTTGGCCTCTTCAACATCTTTTACAGTGCTGAGAGCCAAAAGGTCAATACACTGGAGCTGCATTATAACACAAATAAGACACAGATGCAAATCCTATTCCACAGCTGGATCCTGAAGGAGTTCTCCACAATATTTTTCTTTAGGTGGAGCTATTTATGATGAATACATCCACATGCTTTCCAAGAGAGTGAAGGGAAAGAAACACCAAATATTCTGTTTACAGAATAAGGGTATATTCAGAAATAGCCATTGTAGTAATTAATATTCACTTATCTTGTAGGTGTAGATGTAATACACAGGAAAATCAGGGTTAGAAGTCAGGGTTTGTATCAAGCTATTTTTAATGCCGTACCTTCATGGACTATTTCTTATATGACTGTGGTTGAAAACCTGGGGTTTTCCTTATGGAGAGCACAAGATGGTTTGCAGTAAAAAAGCAGTATTATACTTTACAAGATGGCAAAAGAAAAAAAGGCCAACATTTTCAAACAAGCCTTGAATGTTGAACCCGTGAATGTTCATATTCACAGCTTTCAGCTCCTCAGTGGTTTTATGACCATTCTGAATTTCCCCAAAAAATATAATTATCTCAACATTCAAGTTTAGATGACTAAACTTGAGCATGTCTGTTAAGGTAGAATTCATTATTTTTAACTATATGTTATATCATAGGCTCTGCTAAACAGATAGCAGAGAAAAGGGCATTTTGAGCACCCTGGCCATTTGACATTTTTCACATATCTACCTTTAAAATGAAATCAATTATGTTCCTGACATTCATCCTTTTTTTTCACTGCTTGCAAAGGTAGTCTAGCCGTTTATTCACATGGAAACACACAACAGAGGTTCTACATTTGAGCAAATGAACCCCAGCCAAAGTGGCAAACTTCCACTGCCACATGGAGGGCTGGGTGAAGGTCCCTGAGCTGGCAGTGACCGAGCTGTACTGAGAGCCACAGGTCAGAATTAGTCTGGAACCCAGGAGTGGCAGAGTGCTGCACTCAGGACAGCAAATTCTGCTTTCCAGACAGCTCTCCTTCACAAGGAATGCTCCTCCAGGTGAAAAAAATGGCATCTTATTCCCATTTGTTGATTATAAAAAATCCAATACCACTTAGCTTCAAGCGAGGCCCACTAATACGCTACTTATATAATTGCTGCCAGAATGCACTCAGGCATAGAGTCGAGTTTCAATTATATTTTACATGTCTAGGAGAAAAGTTATTATTCACAACACTAAAAAGATATCCAACAGTAAAAAGTAGATAAATGTTCATCGAAATGCAGAATTGAATTTTAAAAATCCTGGTACAAAACTTGCATTTCAGTATCCCTGGGCAGTAAAGGGTAAACAGTTTTTCATTTTTCTAAAGATCTTGACAGCTTCTTGACTTCACAGCTATAGATCATTATAGAAATGAAGCTTTATTTCATTTTTAAAATAGAGATCCTACATACCACTTTATGAAAACACAGGTTAGTTTACAAGACATCTGATTTAAAGGTTTTTGTAAAGAATAAAAAAAATCTACCAACACCTACAACTCCAAACTTTCCTGCTACAAAGGTCCCTATAAACAAATATTGAAAAGTAACAAATCACCTTCTAACAGTATATAATTAAAAATTTTCAAATGAAAAAAAGGTTAACCATTTGAGAAAGGAACTGCTGTTATGTTTGGTTGTGATTTCAAAGGAAAACCTTTTGCAATGTGTGACTTCTACAAGAAAATTTTTGCTCTCTGACATTTATGAGATTCATTTCTATCTCCTTTAGGCACTAATGTGTGTAGGAACAATAGTTATTAAGAAAGACTTACTTGAGGATCGTTATTGAAGATCTTTATTTTTTGGGGTTTTTTATGAAGTACCTGATATTTGAGGTTAAAATTTAATTACTGGTGAGCAAAAACCAGTCCTCTACATTTGTTCCCTCTACTTAAGAGTGTATCCATTCTCCAGGAATGTATTTTGGATGTGACTTCATGTGAAATCAGACTGCATGTACTTTGGGAGCGTTTCCAAACTCTTGGAAGTTAAGATCCCTTCGGAAGTTCATGGCTATTGCAGTTATGTTGAGACTTTCCTCAGAAAATTAACTTCATGTCAGTAGTTTCCAAAGCAAGTTTTGATCACTCTACAAACCACCATGCATCTATAGCAACTGTCAGTCCTGTGAAGTTATCCTTGGGCATCAGATCTCAGACACACAAGTCATGTATTTTGTTCCCAGAACCCCACCAAAAGGACAAGGGCTGAACACGCTTGTTGTGTCCTGAGGAAGGACATGGTCGTCCTCATCAAGGTCTGACATCACACATCATATATTGCCTGATCCTTCAGATGTCCCCTAGGACTGACTACTCCTATGTGTAAGGATTAATTTTCAAGAAGTAATGAGAAATGGGGGAGAATAATGGGATGAATTGGAGAACAGGAAAATGCATTAAACTTCCTGCCCATAGCCCACATTCTCAGGTGGGGGTGGCTGACTTCTTCATCTTGCTTAGTTCGTTCTGTTCCCACAGAGGAGCTGGGGGTGACCACACTTACAGACTTGCATGATCCCTTCTGGAAGCTTCACTCCTTAAGCTACTAAATATCACAGCTAAGTATAACATTTGTTCTGGAAAAAATCCTCACCTGGCAGGAGCAGTAATTTTACTTTTTTATAGATCTCATGACCATATAATTATACAGCTACAGCAAACTAACTCCTGCCCTACAACACAAGGCACCCAACATGTCAGTGCCCAGCAAAACACTCTGGGTTAGGAACATTGTAAACAAATAAATGCATGGTACTATAATAGGTTTATCTCATCTACTTTAGAATTAATCAGATATTACTCATTTGTTTTGCTTCTGCAAGCATCACAGGGGGAGGAATTTAAAGAATACTCTCTATGGAAAATTAAGGTCATTAAAAACCTGAAAATTCTTTTAGACAAGAAATTTCATTTTATTGCAGCTGCTTCACACTTGGAATTTCCTTTTTTACGTGAACAATACATGACAGAATAGTTTTCTTAAAAGTAAGTAAATCAATTACTTTTATCCATGATTATATGCTCTTCTCCATTTCTTCAAAATATGGATGATCATCCTACAATGTAATTCAAGATGTGCAACTTATGCACCATATTTTATAGTAGGATCCATTCAAACCCAGGGAACTTTCTTTGAAAAGCAAATATTGATCTCCTTCTGTTCCTTATATCTTAATTTCCTGAACTTACCCCTCTATAAAAGGTGAGCAGCTGGAAAATACAGCAGGTGACAATTGGAAATTTTTTATAATTATAAAAGGAAATATGCCACAGCAAGTCAAGAATTAATCACTTTATGGATTTTCTTTTTCTTTAGGTCATTCTCTTGCTCTGGAGCACACAGAGGATTTTAGTTTTATTAAGAAGAGCAATTAATTATGTTGTTTGGATCAGTGATAACATTATCAGATTTGATGACTTTGTTATTATTCATGTATCTTTTATTGCCCATCAATACCTTCAAGAAAACAGAGTTGAAATAATTTAACATTTTATTTAAATAGAGAGCAACAAAGTCACTGCCCAACCAGGACTACATAGATGCAAGCATCTGAGTAAAAAATTTCCAAACTTCCAAAACAGGGTTAGTTTAGTTGAAGGATGATCAGAGTTTTAACATACTTGTCCTTTTACCCATGTGTCCTTAATAAGGCACATATCAAGACTGCCACCTGGCCAACACATTTTTGAGTTAGGCATGATATCTGCATGCAGAGAAAGCTCCCAGTCACTGAGTGACAGCAGATATTGCAGCCACTCATCCTTAAAGAAAACACATTTTCAGTTAATACCCACAAGTGCTCTACTAATAGGAAAAAAATCTATATTTCCAAAATCTATATTAAAATTACTTCAACATGCTTTATTGATCTATTTTATTTCTTTATTGGAACATGGCTAGAAGAAGCTGGTATGTTTTCTATAATGCTTTGACCTTCCCCTAAGCTTGGCAAAATCTCAGGCACAGCTGAAAGTCTGGATGTCATGTTAAAATAGAGTTTGAAAAGGCTTTTGAAAAATCATTCTCTGGCTAAAGGTCACTGAATACTGTTTAAATTAGATAAAGGGACTGGGAATTAAGATTATTCACCTTTGGCTGTTTTCCTGCTTCAAAGAATGTGAGGACAATTAATAATGCCAGGAGCTTAAAGTATTTATTGGTGCAAAGTGCTTAGCAGAAATATCCATTTTATTTCCAAGACACTACAACACACTGAGCAGGTTTGCTGCTCTGCCTGCACAGGATATAATCTTGTTCCTTCATGATTTTTGAAAGCATTACATTCACAACTTCTTTCCTGAAGAAGACAAACACAATCCAAATTCCTCCTGCTTAATTACCTTGGAATCATAGAATAGTTTGGGTTAGAAGGGAGTTTTAAAGGTCACGTAGTCCAACTTCTCAGCAATGACCTGGGACACCTTTCACTAGACCAGGCTGATAAAAGCCCCATCCAACCTGGCCTTGAGCACTTTCCAGGGATGAGTCATCCACAACTTCCCTGGGCAACTTGTGTCACTGTTTTATGACCCTCATCATAAAAGTGTTTTCCAAATATCTAACCCAAACCTGTCCTCTTTCAGTTTAAAGCCAAAGTTGGGTGGCTCTGTGCACACTGTGTGGGTCTCATGCTCATGTGTGTGCTTGTTGGAGAAAAAGAGGCAGGAGCTGCAGAATTCAATGTTATTGTAATGCTTCCCTGAGGCACACATTCAGAATAAGAGATCAAAATGAGAAAAAGGATGGAGCACAAGAAATAACAAAGCTTCAAAGGTGATAATAAAAGAATTTGGTTGATAAACTCACTGACAGCCCCTCAGTAACAGGACTTAGGGAGGAAGCTGAAAAACTATAAAGCTGAATATATGAAAATGAAAGTTAGGGAAGACCGGCTTGGAGAAAAGGGATCAGAATAGCCAGGCACTTCAGGACTTTGGAATAACAATGCCTTCCCTTTTCCCCACTCTCCTTCCAAGGCAGGTCATTGTTGTGTATTTTAATCCCTTGCTATGGTGTTATTAGACACATTGGGACACGCTGTGGAGGAAGGGTTATGTGGAAAAGAGTCTTGTAGCAGTCTGCTAGGAGTCTAGTCCAGGTCTGTCCATGGCTGTGTCCCTTTTCCATCCTAGACTTCATCCAAGCCCACAGGAGACACCAGATGTTTTCTATCTTCATCAAATAATCTGAAACTGAGCAAGAGAGAGACAATTTAATTGGAAGGATGCAGGTGAGGGAAGCAGTGGAAGAAGTAAGAACACGCCCAGCACCACACCTGACTGATTAGCTGTCTAGCACTCACTAGAGGGATAAAAACAGATTGAATATCTGGTGAGGTTCATTCACAACTTTCCTACTAAATAAAAAACCAGAAAACTAAAATAAAATTTGGCACAAACCAATGCCAACTCCTACATTAAATTGACATTTTCCTGTGCTACATTACCCCCATCAAATCTTTCTTGTTCTAGAAGCCAAGTGATTCAATAAATTTGGGATAAAGAGATAATCTAGTAAATAGTTGTAATTAACTGGCAACAAACAATCTCTTATTCATTTAGGGGTTCTGCAAAAGATAAAGAAAGTGAGCAAACAAAATGAGAAGTGGAAAATTTATTTCAGAGAACTAGCACAGATTTTTCCTATCATGCAAGTGTATTGAATATACAACCAATCTGAATCTAGTCCTGAACTTCTACTTGTCTCATCCTGAGCAGACTAAAAATGAGTGAAGGTATACATCAGGTATACATCTGCTAAGGTATATATCTGATTTGGCATCTTGAAAGAATAACAATCTTTAAAATATCAGGGTATGAATTAGCTGTAAGGAAAGCATAGGGCTTTTGACAGAATAAAGTTTTAGATGATAAGGATGTGCTTCACTGGGACTATTGCTATTTCCCACACTCCTCTCCTGCCTCCACATTCTGGACATCTGCATCTTTATGCTCAGACTGTGCTCAGAATGACTGGGAGTTGAGAGGAGATCCTCTCCAGACTTTACACTCTGGCAGGAGTTGAGCATCAGCAGTATTTCTCCTGTGTTTCTCACTAACTAATACATGTAAATAAGAAGCAACAATTTTGAAAATATTAAGAGAACCAGAAAGAAAAGTTTCCGTTTCTGATGAAACCTTTCACAATATGGCTTGTCCCATTTGCCCATATCTCCTCTATTATTTTCTGATGTTCCTCCTCATTATTCGTATTTGCTGAGTATGTACTTCCATAACATCCTACAGCTAGATTCTTTCAGCTCCACTTCCAGTACAAGTAGCTTCTTCCGCATAAAAGAAAATAAGTACCTGTCTTTTTACTGGATCTCGTCCCAGGAGGAAATGCAGTACTATTTACTATTTATTTTGTCATCATAAGAAGAAACACAAGAAGTTTGAGCTACTTCTTGTACTACTACTACTACTACTACTAATCTGTATTACCAGCTACTAGGTAGCCACTACTACTAATCTGTATTAGCAGGCTTGGCAGGAGTGCATACACTCTCCCAGTTCTGCATTCTGCATCCCAAGTGATCCTTTCCTCCTGAAATCCCATTTCTATACATAAAACACCTGCATACACCATAGCTGAACCTAGAATGTAGTCTAGATGTAGCTTCAATAAAATCCTGAAATATGCAAAGAGATAAACTTCATCAGGCAAATCAATTTCTATCTTACTCGAATTTGGGAAGTTGATCAAGAAAAATACAAACATAATTAACAAACGTTAGCAACTTCTTCACCAGTGAAGACCTTGACTGTGACTGAAATTTCTCAGATGCTGGCAAGACTCTTCAGATGATCAGGATTCCTCAGCCTGTGGTCTGCAAGACATCAGGAAATCATTCATTTATCATTTTTAATAAAACAACATAGAGTCCTACAGATAACAGCAAACCACCAAACAAACTCAAATTACAGCTAAATTTTTCAAGTTAACTATTTTGCATACAGTGACCAGGACTGACTGCAAATTTTTGTCCATGACAGCTGATCCTTAGATTGACAACTGGGATACCCTAAAACTGAGTGATCAAGCCAACCTTGTAGCATTTGGGTGGCTCACCGGTGCCTGCAGCTGAATGAACAGCCTTCAAGATGCAAACAGGGAAAAGATTTCCTGAAACACGTTAGAAAACTGCAGGGCCAACCCAGTGGGAAGATAAGTTCTGGAAAAACTGAAAAAGCAGGGAGAGAAGGAGTTTCAAACTGCAGCCCTTCCTCTCCATATGCTGAGGGTTGGAGAGAGCATTGCACAGCTTGGGCTCTGTCTTTTGCAGTAAGCAAACACAGCCTGTGGCCATGTGTCAAGCAAAGCCAGAACCTTTGATCCCATAAACCCCAGTCTCAGTGAGAATAACGAGCAGCAACTCTGGGTCCAGGAAGGACATTTTAATGAGGGGTAACCTGTGACCACAAGGCCCTGGGCAGACATGCAGCAACAGAGGAAAATTGGACAGCTGTAGCCGCTGCCACTCCCTGCCTTCCTCTCCCGCCTGCCTAACAGATGTTGCTGCTCCCAAGGCAGGGATGAATGATCCACTCATGAGCCAACTCCTAACTCATCCTACACCTTAAGGTAGCCTGACATCAAGGTTAGTTGACAAAGTTGGTGTGGAGCACATATAAGCAGTAACAGATCCAGCAGTGTGATGCTAATTCACCTCTGCATTCCCTACAAAGCCCGAGCTGACAGCTGAAAGAGCAGGATGGTTTATCCTGGAAGCAAGCCCCAGTAGAGGGCGGTGGTTGGGGTCTATCTACCTGCAAATTTCCTCCAGGCTTCAAATAGGTCAGCAATTTGGGGGAGAATTCACAAGTACAGGGAGATTTAAGCTCCACAAAGATGCTGAGTTCTTCCTTTAAGCACAACCTCAGCCCTAAACATGTGCTCTTTTATGCTATAATTCTGTGTTTTGGTGTGTTTTTAAGGCTAATCAGAAATAAAAAAATTAATGCTTACTAATCGATATCCACACATCACCTAGAGGTCCAATAAGCATCTTCTAGATAAGTTATTTTTGCATAATATTTCAACTATAAATTCACAGATTATTTAAATTATTATGAGCCTATTTAAAATAACTGCTTCAGTAGCAGAGTTTTCTTTCAATTTGCATTTGTGAGTATGTACCTAAGGTCTTTAGGCATGCAAGAGCTTGGGCAAAGTTTTGCACGATAATATGCAAAGTTTCCTCTGCCTGTATTGACTCCTCCTTCAGCACAGACTCTTTCTTTTAGTTTTTCCTTTCCAATCATTGCCCTCAGACTATTTTTATAAGTAGCTCCCTTCAGAAGCCAGCCTGGACAGTTAGAGACAAGATACTGCCAGAAAACTAATCAGTAATACAACGTAATTAAATTGGCACTCGGGGTGCTTTATATTTGAATCTAATTGACAAACTGAAAACACAAAGGTTAGGGGATGTGGATCTAACAGTGTCCATATAAATCCTAAATAGATCCAACATCAATGTGAAAATATACCAAATGAACAGTAATGTATAGAAAACAGTTAAAGAAGCTGTGCTTCATCTCTGGAAAAGTTTTCCAGAGATTGCAATTTCTTTTCTGAGCCCCCGTGTTGGGTTTGCATGGTCAGGTTTTGGAAGCAGGGGGGCTACAGGGGTGGCTTTCTGTGGGAAGCTGCAGAGGCTTTTCCCCTGTCTGACAGAACCAGTGCCAGCTGGCTCCAGGATGAACCTGCCTCTGGACAAAGCAAAGCCCATCAGAGATGGTGGAAGTGCCTCTGGAATAACATATGTAAGAAGGGGGTAAAAAATTTATTGCACAGAGAAGAGAAGGGCAAGAAGGTGTGAGAGGAACAGCTCTGCAGACACCGAGGTCAGTGCAGAAGGAGGGGCAGGAGCTGCTCCAGGTACCAGAGCTGAGGATCCCCCCTGTGTGTGGTGCAGCCATGGTGAAGCAGCTGTGCCCCTGCAGCCCCTGGGGATCCACAGGGATACAGACCTGCAGCCTGTGGAGGAGACCAGGCTGAAGCAGGTGGATGACCAGAGGATGCTGGAGACCCCACAGGAAGCCTGGTCAGAGCAGGTTTCTGGCAGGGACCTATGAGCCTGTGGAGACAGGAGCCCACCTTAGAGCAGACGTCCTGGTGGGACTTGTGACTCTGTGGGGAACCCACACTGATCAGCCTGTTCCTGAAGGACTTCACCCCATGGAAGAGTGACCCACGCTGGAGCAGTTAGTGAAGAACTATAGTCCATGGGAAGAATTCACTTTGGAGAAGTTCATGGAGAACACTTTACCATGGGAGGGAGCCAGGGCAAGGACTCCTCCCCCTGAGCAGCAGGAGGAGGAATGTGGGATGAACAGACCATAACCCCCTGTCTCCCTGCCCAGCTTGTAGGGGAGGAGGTAGAGCATGGGGAGAAAGGAGGGTTGGGGGGAGGATGTTTTTAAGATTTTATTTCTCATTATCCTGCTCTGATTTGATTGGTAATAAATGCAACTAATTTCTCCAAGTCAAGTCTGTGCTGACACACAGTAATCAGTGATTGATTTCTCCTTGTCCTTATCTCAGCTCATGAATCCTTTGTTATATTTTCTCTCCTCTCTCAAGTTGTGCAGGGGACTTGGTGTCCAGCCAAAGTCAGCCCACCATAGTCCTGTGACACTGGTGGCTCTTGGGAAACCACCCTGAGTTAGACTGACCACTGCCTTGTGAAACATTTCAACTGCTGAAACAGGTTGGTGTGGAACAAATAAAAATTCTTGACTTCCATCCTGCCTGAAAACTTCCTGTGCTTTTAAATGGGTGAGCTGGAGCCATTTGCCCAGAATTTCTACTCCCAGGCCCAAGGAGGTGGCAAGAGTTCTGGTCTTGGTGGCTATAAAAAAACTCAAGACCCACTTCTGTCTCAGTGTGAATCAAACTGAAAAAATAGCTTTGTAGCTATCCCAGGCACTGTGTCTCTTCTGAGCTCTAAAAGGAGTATTCTGAAGGCAAGATGCTGTTTTTTACTCATATCTATCTGAACAACAGCCAAAAAAAAAAAAATAACCCTAGAAAAGACAGCCACCCCCCCGAAAAAAGGAGGTAAATTGTTTTAGTGGGGAAAAAACCAAATGCTGTTAGGATATGGAAATATGTGGAACTGATACACAGACAAAAATAAAACCTGAGCACATTGAATTCAAATTCTACTCCTTAAAGAGTTCCTGTTTTGTTCATATGTGGGCCCAATACAAAGGACAAAATTATTTCTAACATATAATAAAAGCACAACTCAAGTGATATTGATCTTAGGTATTCTATACAAGACAGTATCTGTCACTTTCCTACAACGTTATTCTTTTCCTTCTCTATCAGATCTACCGTCGAATAACTCTGTTTCTCTTTTTTTTCTCACTTTTCAAATACTCCCAGCATTTCAGTTACACCAATTTCATCAGATTTCATTGGAAAGATGATCAGACATCAAAAGTCTGAGAGCACTTGACTAGAGTAAAGATATAACACTGTCTTCCTTTAGACCAGCTCAATATTAAGCTCCAAATATTTATTAGCACTTCTAGTGATCACATGCCAGAGCTTTCAATAAGTCATTAAAATGAAGTGTTTACTGGAAAGTGGCAACAGCAAATGAGTGAAAATGTGTCCAAAGGGAACATTCAATATTCATAACCCTTCTCCTATCTAGGGATTGTTAGAAGAGCAAATCTTTCCCTTTTTCCACCTAAGAAAAAAGCTCACTAAAGACTTCAAACAAAGCTCAAGGGGAGCATTAGGAAAGCAGCACCATCCAGCAGAGCTAGGATAATCCTGCAATTATTATTCTAATCTGGAATTCCCAGCAGGTTGACGGTTACCTTTCAAGAAACACTGTTGAATCAGGAGTCATCCACTTCCTATAGAAAAAGAAAGGAAACCTCAGCAAGCTATGCTTAGATGCAATGGCACAAGAAAATTTCCAGCTGTCATCCCCAAATATTTCTCCAGAGAAAGCTTCTTGTGTTTACATTGCTCTGATCCCTTCTTGGATCAAGCAGGGGTTTGTGCTGGTTAGTTGATTGGTTATGGGCTCCTGCTTTAACTTTGTTTCTCCCATATCCTGGGCTAGCCCTGTTTGGAATTCTGATGCAAACCACAGCACTGTGCCAAAGCTCAACATTTCAGGGATCTGCCTTTAGCCATAATTATATGCTCACCTTTGTGCTCTCCACTTTCAAGGGCAGCAGCTGCTATAAATTACCACAGGTAGAAAAAAAAGCCAAGTCAAAAAACAACAGCAGCATCCTTGAAGGGGCACTGAACAAGGTACAAGTTTGCCCACTGACATTTTCTTCCTGTATAACCCAGACCAGGAGGTACAAACAGTGTCTGGCTAACAGGATAGCATACAGGGAAAAGGTTTCTATGAATAATGCAAGGGAAGAGCAATGTGTGGACAAGTAATGGGGGAAAAACACACCAAGATGACCAGGAGGACACAGGGGTTATGAAGAAATGACCAGATGATACTCAGAGAAATTGTTTTCTAAAAAAAACACGATTTTGTTAACTAAGCATCCTTCTGAGGGGTCAGTAACTTCTGCTCCCTGTGTATTTCCTCCAGAGGGAGATATATACAGACCTACTGCTGTTGCAAATCTCATGCATGCCTGCCCAAGTTTTACACACTGATATAAAAGATGAAAGAATCAGAATCACAGTTTTGTTCAAGACTGTTTTACACAATAGTCACCCTGAATCAGCTGGGACTCCTGCCAACCTCATATCTTGAATTTTCCCTGAAAACAAATAAAGAAACTTTGCATAAGTGAATGATTAAAAAGGAACACCAGATTATTGTTTGTATGACACCTTTTGTTAAGGTGATCTCCAAACGAAAGGTGGACTCATAACTGAGTGATCGGAAGAGCACACTGCTGAGCACCAAATTATTCAGAATCTAAATGCATCTATTTAATATTTGAAAGATTATCTCAATTTATAACATACAAAGAGTGGGAAGATCAGAGTAATTGTCTCACAAGCACAGGAGCTTTCTGTTCCTGTAATCCACTAACCAGGAAAAGCATCTGACCTACACAGCAAACAGAGAAGATTAAATTGTTAGCTGTCACAGGCAAGATAAAAGGGAGAAGTTATTTCTGTGCCTCCAGTTGCACAAGTTCAGTTCAGCTCCAGAACACAGAGAGTCTTGCCAATTCTTGGCCTTGTAAATTCATTAGTCAGCCTTTACCCCTCCTGAAACAATCCCTTTCCTCAAATGCATTTTAAAATCAATTTTTTCTTTGGATAGATCCTATTTTATTGTATTGTCTAGGCCCAAGGGAGGAATTAAGCTTATATTTTCAGGCTTTTCCATGCAAAAGAGATGAACCAAGAGATCCAAAACACATTCTTCTCTTTTTCTAATAAAAAATTAGGATCATCCCTCCAGAAGTCAGAACCTCCAGAAAACTGCAAAAGTTTGTGATGAAATGTTGGCATTAGTTAACAGCTCTTAAAATTCTCTGACGTGACGGAGAGAAACCATGGTGGAAGCTACTTTCGACACAAGATGCCATTATGAATGACATTTACAATAATCATTAATTAACTTATAGTTTTTGAATCCATATGAATCCATATATAAAGCGCAAGAAATTGGTTATTCTGTAGGACAGAGAAAAATGTGGAGAGCCGAAGAGAATTGCATCCTTCAGGGAGTTTGGCATAAGCCAATCAGAGGCAGCCACAACAAATTTTAGTACCATTCGAAACCTCTAAAGTCAAGTATGAACTATTGGGCTCATTGCAGACACAAAGAGTAAATCTCCACGGCCTGAAATATTGGTTTTATAAATGCAAAAATACTGATTAATATTCGTCATTTAGATTAGCTCAGGAAGCTTCAGTGCTGAGACAGTATTTCTTCAGCGTTGTCTGATTTACCCTTTCTTTAAAAAAAGAAAAAAAAAATTAACAGGCAAGGAAGCCTTGATTAGCCTTAATTGAAACTAAACAGTACAGAGCAGCCCTGTGCATCTGCACTCACAAGAAAATTTCAGCCATCCCAACCCAGTTCCATTTTGTGGCTATAGTTGATATCTGTAGGGTACCCTGAACTTCTGAACTCCTCAGAACTGAGAAGTTTTGTACATCACTCAAATCTTCTCAGTTTCATAGCTGAGAAAATGCAAAATAATGAGAAAACATGGCCAACAGAAAGACATAAAAATTGAACTTTTTATACTATTTTTAGTAGGATTTTACTTTTTATACTGTTTTTGTATGCGTTAATATGTTTGCGCACGTGCCCAGAAGCAGCACTTCATCAAGAAACAGCATAAGCCAAGGCAGTTGTGTTTGAAAACTTCCATTTAAAATGAAATTATAAGGAAAACTTTTGCTTTATCTATGTATTTAGATTATCTCATTTCCTCCAAAACCTGTATTATAAGTTCACTCCTCTACTCTGCTTTCCTGTATTAGTGAAAGAAAGCAGTTTGGGAAATATGCATGGAAAACAGCCTTTAAAAATATCAATTACTCTACAGCAATGTGGATCATTCCTCCGACAAGACAGATATACCTATATCTGTTATTCCATATGCTCCTGGACTTTAAAGTTAGAATCAATGGATAGAAACAGAACAGAGAATTGAAGAGGCTGTAAAACAGATCAGGAGAATCACAGATCTGTATCAGAGAAGTCCCAGATTCCAGCAATCATAAAAGTGTACAAGCAGAAGATAAAGGGAAAAAATCAGAATAACCAGATGGAATACTGTTGCTGAGAGCTCCTATCTTTGTCAGCTGTCATTTGACTTACAAGATCTTTTTTTTTTTTTTACAAGTGCTGTATTATATTTACAATACATTCATTTTTTAGAGGGACAGGCTCCCTCCAAAATTTAATCAAGTTTGTTTCACTTGTTCTCCCGCAGGAAAGATGTCTTTCCTCCATAATTCTGTTTATTATTTTCCTCCATTTTTCAACTCAGAGTCATCTAAGCATGTCACTGAAATTCTATACCCTTATTTTTGAATGAAGGATGTGTGCTATAATTTTTAAGAAGATTTGTACTAAACTGTATCCTACAGAATAGTTTTATTTGACTAGATAGCTCACCAGCAATCTAAAAGATACCTTAAGTTGCCTCCCTAAAGATGCCCTTCAAACTGAGAAGGGTATATAGTTCATAAATTTTGAGCAGCTACTAAACTCTTATGCAAATGTCTTTGCAGAATGGGGACTTTAAAGACAGAGAGCATTGATTTCATTCTCCCAGGAATTTATAAAAAAAAACAAAAAACCACATAATTAGATAATATTCAAGAAATGCGTGTTATTCTAAGCTATTCAGAAACCAGGTTTCTCTGGGAATACGGACAACTTTGTTTTAATCTCCACTACAGATTCTGCTTCCTAATAATTTGCCATGAAGAAATAGAAATTAATTAAATACAGCCTTTAGTACTGGGAGAGAAGAGAATTTAACAAAAGGTAAGCATTCTGAAAGAACATTGAAAAGGGAAGAACAAACTTTTCTTCTATTTCAATTTAATTAAAAAGTTATTTGCTTTTTCCTTAAAAAAAAAGTGGAAAAAATACTTTGAATAATCTTAATAGAGCTAATTATAATTAAACAGCCATCCAAAACCCCAATGTATTATTTAGTGAACTGCATTTCAGGTAGTGACTGTTTAGCTGGGGATTTATCTTACCCTCCACTAACTCGCCTACTCAAGAACAGTAGAACACATTTTACTGATGTGCCTAGGATGAAAGGTTTGTTCCAGACCAGTCTTTGCTGTGATGTCATTATAATTCCTGAATAATGTATTTATTATATATAATTCGAATTATATATAATAAATATATATATTTATTTCTGTAAAGGTGTTCTTCCCTGTCTTAGGACATCCATCTCCCACTGCTGGTACTGCTGTTCCCTACTGGAATGTTTTGCACAGGGGTGGTGACTAGATCACCGTGCACAGCTCTGGCAGCAGTTTTCAGTGTAGGTTGTTTCTTATACCTCTCCTTCATTATGAAAGATCTGTAATAAGATTTGCCTAACTCGTAAATTATGTGAGCTAGAAAGCCAAGAAGTTTGAATGTAGGTTGGGCATGAAGTAACAACCTACTTTAAATCATTCTTTAAAAGAAAATCTCTATTTTAAAAGCCTACTCATGGGGCTGTCCAGCTTAACTGTTTCAGTCTCATGAAGTTCCCATTTCAATATCGTGCTCCAGTCCGTAGCTGCTCATTGCAACACATCCCCCCAGTTCCTCCCTCCTGAAATGGCAGGCCATACAAACCCAATTTTAGCATATGAAATAGTCCAGTTATTTTATCTTTATCGGGACTTGAGTCTATTTTCCATCATTCAAAGCACATCCTAATGAAGACCCAGCCCTCTGGGAAATGAGTTCCCAAATTTGCCCATCACAGCTGTCATTCACCCAGCTACTCAGCACATATCATCCCCCAAGACAGGTCCAGGTCATGAAGGAGTAGTACAGAGATCAGCCTACAAGTGCCAATTAGTGTTCAGATTCGAGCTGACTCAGTGTCAGTAAAGAGGCATAATCCTAATTTTTTTGTATCAGCAATTTTCTGCTTTCTTGTGCCTGACCTGTAGCTATTACCATGCTTCACAATTAAGACCATTTTTTTTCCTCAACTCCAAATATAATTACTGCTTCCTTAGGCTCCTGTCTTTTCTTACTTTTTGTCTTACAGGCTAATGATCTGTCAACTAATATTAAATTATTTGCTCTCCTAATTGCCTGTTTTCAAATAATAGATTGTGGAGGAAGGTGGCTACCTTAGCACTTTCTCTGTATATTTCAAAAGAAGAAAGAATTGATACATTAGAAATGAAAGGCTCAAATCCCAGCACAGCTCTAGTTCTACTTATAACTCACATATGTATTTCACCCACAATATAAAAATATTTAACCAAATTTCTGCAGTATTTATTTTTTCTTTCCCTTCCAGTTTTCATTCCAAAGCCTATGAGTTTTTCTCATTTTCAGATCAAACATTCAAAGCATCCTGAAAATTTAATACTGCCATAATGCTGCATTTTTAAAAAATATGATTGAATCCACTGATACTTTCTCCATCTTAGAAGAATTCTTCCTGTATGCCAATACAAAAAAGGAAATCCAAACCACAGACAGCTGACCAGGTTACCAGCCTGAGATGAGTTCAGCTCTGTGACACAGGGGCTACACAGATTATAAACTTCAGAACACGAACTTTCCAAAAGTTAAAGTGACTCTACTGATGAGATTCTCCCTGGAGAGTTTTTTGGTGAAGTTAGACGTAAAACATGTAAATGTATTATGCACAGCATATTCATTTATGCCTAACATTTATTTATCACGATAGGCAGAAAAATAAAGCACAAAATAACTGGTAGGACCTTAGTACAACCTGAAACCTTTAATAACAAATTTTAAAAATCCTAAAATAACTTTCATGTTAGGAAAATAGAGAACTTCAAACATATAACTTTAAATTTCCTTTTGTACCACAGTTAATTTCTGACAAAAATATCTTCATCTGTCAGCAATTAACAGTAAGTGAATGTAACTTTCCACAAACTTAATTACAAGATGCTTCATCTCTAACCTAATGACTTAATCAAAGAATGACAGAGAAACACTTGCATTGCTTCCACCAGCCACTTTGTCCTTTAATCCATCAGCGTGACAGATGATCACTGAATAACCATCTTTATATTCCTGCATTCCCAGCAGCATATAACATTTTCCTAATCAAGGGAAGTGCCCTGTAATCATATTCATGATCAGTCTGAATCATAGACTCACAACTTTTCCACAGTACCCGCTGTGAGGAAAACTCTTGGTGAAAAATAAGCACTTTTTCAGGCAATGCCTCGTTCACATACTTAGACTCACATTTTCCAAGTGGCTAACAATAAAACCAGGTAACATTAATATTTCATACGTTGATATTTCTGAAACTCAGAAAAGCACATCCCATTCTCTTAGAAACTCCAAATTTGCTATAGTTACTAGGGGGGGAATCACAAAATCAGAGGTGCCAATGGAAAAGCATGTTCCTTGTCCATCTCCTCACAGTCCCTTAATTTAGGTTTTTGAGGGTTTTTTAATGGATTCCTTCCCTCCACACAAGCATTCTAGTCCATGCCCTACAGTTTTTATGGACTGCCTCTTTAGAGCACATTTCCTTTAAATAAGGAAAGAGCTTGAAGATATAGTTCTTCCAAATCGAGGCAGGTACTGCACAAAGGCAATGGATAATAATTATTTTTAAAACTGATTCCACTCCAGCCTCAGTGAATGAGTTAAAATTTCACTAAGAGTTAAGTGATTCCAACATGAACTCAAGTTTGGGCAGAGCATCAGGTAATCCCCAAAAGCAGGAGGTCACCACGCTCTGCCCTTATTCTTCTGCAACAGTCTTTCAAGTCACATCACCCCTTCCCTTTCAGACAAAGCCAGATGTAATCCTGTTTTTACTGCCATGGCAAATAATAAAAGAGAGGCCATTAGTCTTTAATTTAAGGCTTATGACAGAGAAAATTTTAATGGAAGTTAAATTAACTATTGACATTTATCACAATAATTTGTTCCATAGCCTCTGACCTGCAAGACAATAGCAAGATAATAAAGATTTCAGAACATGACTGAGCTGGGAGAAGAATCCAAGTAAGCAGCCTGTCAAACATGAGACTTCTTGTTCTACAGACACAGAAAATCCAGTGGTGACGATTTTATCTTTGAGATATATTCACACACGTGCAATCCAAAGAACATTTATATCTGTTCGTTTCATGGGTATATGTAAAATGAGGTCCTGAAAAGTCTTTTTAAAGGAAGAAACCTGAATTGATACTGACCATTACAGCATACAAAAAAGCCAGAATGATCTTTATGAGAAAAAATGCTTAAAAACGTTCAAGATCTAAGCTTAACTTCAAAAATACTCTACCATATGAAGGATTTATGTTTTAAACATTAGGCAGGATATTATAAAGGAGATTTGAGATAATAGAGAGTATTTTTTTATATTTATTTTAATGGTTTGTTCCAGTTATATCAAGAAAAAACTGGGATATTGCAGCTTTCCTTTCAAAATAATTTTTAACACTAGCTGTTAATAACACATTGCAGGCAGGCAGGTTTATATCCATCCAATGTAATTCCACTGTATTTTGCATCAGATAATTGTAAATGCATTTTTTTAATATTAATAAAAGGATAACACCAGAGCATATAATTGCTAAAAGTCTCCACTCCAGAATTTTGTAATTAAAATGCTGCTATCGTATCAACATGACAGAGCTTGTGCAGCCCAGGAGCAAAAATATGCTAATAAATACTCTCCATCTACCACACAACCCCTGTGGCTTTGCATTCCTGCAGGAAGCCTCATCTAGTAGCAGGAATCAACTCTGGACTTTACAACCAGATCCTTGCCCAAATCTGTTCTGAAGCTATGAGTGTAAATTGGCTTTAACATCACAGGGCAGGATAACTCCAGCATGTCAAGCCAAACATTAGCTGGCTTGTTCACAAGAATATTTTCCTAAGTAAAGGAAGCAGAAGAGGCGGATTAGCACCAAATCCTGTGTTTGCTTAGGGACCAAGCAGCATTTAGTTAAATGTACCTTTTTCTGCAATTATGCCATCCTGTGGAGAGGGTGGGACAATGAAGCAAATTATATAAGCCTTAATTAGACCAAATTCGACTGAATTTAAGAGGCTTGCCTCTTTAAAACTCAAGGCTCAAATATTTCCAAGACCCAGCAGCTGATCACTGTTTCTCTCTTGAAGCCTCATTAATTGCTCATATAATGTAACTTTTTTCCTGGCTGTGTAAGAACTCCTTTTCATGTGTGTCTCATCTTTTATATTACCTAAATCAAGCTATTGGCAACAGCATTGTTCTGCCTTGGCAACTTCTATAGATTAAACGAATCTTGCATGAAAATGTGTTTCTCTTTATCTGTTTTAAATTTGTTGCCTTTAATTTCAATATCCCTTTGTACTTTTATAATGAGAAAGAGCAAAAAGCTAAGCATTTGACTGAGCTTCTCCACACCAGTTCATCTTTCATACAGCACTAACATCATTTACTTCAACCACCTTCCTTAAATAGGTCAGGCAAGCCTTAGAAATATCTCTCTGTTTGGTGGCCCCCTCAGTCTGTAATAATTTCCATCTGTGAGGGTCATATTTACTTTTTTTCCACAATTTTGAGCTATCTGTTCGTATGGTCTGGTCTTTTTGAATCACTTCCTAAGGTATTGGTCATGTCTCTTATATGGGTGCCCAATTCTCTTATACATGGGTTATGTTTTTTACACTAATAAGGCAAAAATGTAGCCAAATATTACAGCTTCTCTGCCAAAAGTTATTTATCCCTCTCAAGAGCCTGTTGGTTTTGGGGTTATAAAAAAAGTGTTGCTTACCTAATGAAGGAACAGTTTATGTCATCTCAGTAGTTTTCAACACAGATTTAATTTTAAAAGTCCAATACTTCCACAGTATTTGGTGTTCTCTGTTAAAGACAATATGATACTGTATTTACATTTAGCACACTGCTGCCCTTAAACCTGCTCCAGAGTTTTAGGCATAGCCTAAAAGATCAGTAAGGTGGGTCCAGCAGTGAGCCCAGCACTGAACTTCAGGGTGGAAGTGGTGTCAGCAGTGGCAGCTGCTCCTTGGCCTGACCACTGGATTCATGGCTGGTCTCTGCGGATCCGAAGTTTCTCAGCACTGGCCAATTTTCAAAATGCCAGAAGACTTTCTACGCAATATTACAATAAAACTGTGACATATAAATATATTATATTTAAATTTTAAAACTTTTTTTTTTAATTCTTCTCCCCAGGAAGGGATTTGGAAGGGGAGGTTACCCTGGTATTTTTGAATCCAGACACACAATCGCACATCTTTAGAGATCCCACAACTGGAGGAGATCAGATGTTCATCATCTGATGACAGGCCATTTTTAAGAACAGAACATGAGCTATGGAACAATTTGCCAAGATCTCACTGGACTCTATGACACTTGATTCTCAGAGACCAAACCCCATATAACAAGCAAAATGCAGTATTTGATAAAAAGGAAGTGCAAGATATTGACCTCATTGCACTGTAAGTACTCATTGCCCTTCCTCACTTCTAGTTTCACAACATATTTCAAATACTTCAGTGAGAAATTCTTTTGAAATATCACGGGCTGGATTAGATTTGAAATAGGTGATGAAAGACGAAAAGTAGATGCCTAAAGAGAAAAAAAAAATAAATTAGACACATGTGCCCAGCACCTGCCTGAGGACTGAGGGCATTTAATATTGGGGCAGTAGACAGCAAGGCAACATCCAAACACCTCCAGCAGGATGAGACGTGCATGACTTACTGTACCAAAACCAATTTTTTCTTCTCTCCTACATCCTCACTTTGTTCATGTTTCAGGGGCAGAAAATCAAGACACTTGGATTAGGCATAAGTGGCACTCCCTGGCCAGTTTGACTGTGCATATCATGAGGGAAAGGATTGCAGGGTGCACCAGGGATGTTTTAAAGTATTTTTAAATACACTTTTTGAATTCATAGAATATTCTTTTCTTGGGGAGAAAAAAATTTTTAAAAAGTGTGTTGGCCAGCTAGGAACGAACTAGAAATTATTTCATGATTTCCTACCTGCTAAGAGTTTCTTGAGTTTTTTTCATAAATATTCATAAACCATTAAAGATCTCTTTGTAGCTCTAAGAGAGGAATTCTGGGATTTGTATATGAAAAGCAGATTTGGACTCTATAGAAAACAGAAGAGACCTATCAGAGTGCTGTCTATAGCAGCTGTCATCTTCATTTTTGTTTCTGGAAAAGAAAAAAAAGGCATTTACCTTTTGCAGAAATAAAATTACCATTCAGAAACAAGGAGGTATCACAGTAATGAAACCTGGCTTTCTGGGGCAAGTTCACACTGACACAGCAAGGTGTGTGTAGAGGTTTCCTTTAAATCATATAAGCACAGTGAAATGCTGTTGATGAGCTGAACTAATTAGCTCTGGTGCAGCAGTAGGCATCTACACACATGGTGCATTGCATGAGGCAGTCACTTCCCAGAAAAATGTTTGTGGGAGAAGCTGCACTGGGATGATTTACCAGGCAGTTTGGCTGTTTCTACCAGTGCCACTACAGAAGCTTCATCACTGGCTTTGGTGGGAGCCAGTTTATGCCAATACTTGGCATTTCTAATCAGCACAACCTAAAGACATATCCACTAAACTCACAGAACTCAAAGATCTAGTAATTGATCTAGTAATCACTTCTGTGCAACCACCACCATCACAAAATGGATAAACCTATATTATTTGTTTGGACTACTGAAAATGAAGAATATCTTACCATCTCTCCTTGTTCTGCAATGAATAACCATGTTTTGCTTTATTTTTTTCTGAACAGGCTAGAAAATTAATTTGTGGAAACATTCTTTTATTTACATCTCACCTCTTTAGAAATACCCCATTGACCAGGTTTAACCTGTAAATACTGAGTTAAGATGAAAAAAACTAAAAACAACAAAACAACAAAATAACCATGGTCATTAAAGCCATCCAACCTGGGGAGAAACAGATTTCTTGAGAAATAGTTATTTTAATGAAGAAGGGTATGACAGGGGAAAAAATATTTTGTAGAGTTAAAGCGTGCTTGCTGCTAAATAACTTCTTTGTACAATTAGGGCTTGCAAAGTGGCAAAATGCAATCCAATTAAGTGAGTTAGGTTCATATGATTAACATCAGTCTGGCAGTATTGCTCTCATAGTTCATCAGTAGCTTTACTAATTAGGACTTTGCTAAGCAGAGACATCTGACCTTGCTTTAGCCAGTTCAGATTACTGTTTACCCTTCTGAACTCTCACTGCTTGCTTCTTTCCTTCCTTTCCTTGCTGGTGGACCCTTTCCTGTGATATTCTGGTCCACCTGAAATTATTTCTAGTAATCATCAACATCAAATTATTAGTGCCTCTCCGCTCACTTACTGATGAACACAAAAAAGATGAAAGAGCTTTCAACAGGTGTATTTTTCTGCTCATACTTTAAATTCTCTACAGTACCAAAATCAATGCAGGAAGCATAGAAAAGCAGCCAGGAAACAATTATAAATTCTAAGTAGCAAAAAATGGAAATTAATTTTGTTCACCAAATATTAACAAGGGAAAACAGACTTGAGTGGAAACAGTGTCTCAAATGTTGCTCAGAGAAAGAGAAGACTTTCTAGATACTGTCTTGTCCATTATAGCTCTGTGGTTAAGTGCCCTTAAAATGACAACTAACAGAATAAAAGAGTTTGGCAAGTACCCACAACTCTGTGATGGTGATGAAGCAGCAACTAATAAGCATAATATAGGAGTTCTAAGTATCAAGAGAAAATATTATAAATTTAAATTTATTCCAAAGCAATTCATCAAACAGAATTGCTTTATAATATGTAGAACTTATACAGCACAAAGGATTCATATATTAATCTTTTTTTTCCATCTGACATCAGAATTCTTCTCTATATATCTCCTAGCAATAATTGCCATGCTACAGAAATAAAAATTATGAATAAAAATTAACTGTAGATCTCTGAGGATAAACCCCATCAGCCTGATGCCAGTTACAGCAAAAATGTATCTATGATATTAAAAAGACATTAATAAATGTATCAGAGACAGGGATACACAGCGACTTAAGCAAATTAGTGGGAGATTGAAATTTCTAAATACAAAAGAATGCTAATCAAAGTATTAGAAAGAGCTAAGTGACAGAGCCTGTGGTGACAGGGAACTTTACTCAGAGTTCTTGAGATCCCCATTTTTTCCTGCAATTCTAATCTCTCTTGTTGCAGTAGAGATGGACGTGACACTCCAAGGTTCAAGCAGCAATAGCAATCTTTATTGTTCACAGCTCATATTTATATGGATTTCAAAAAACATGTGTTCAATCCCAATTGTCTAGTAACTTGCTCCACCCAGTTCACTGGCCAGTGCCTTCCTGGATGTGTGCTTTCCAAAGACTGGCCAGCACCTCTTCCTTGCAGTCAAGTCCTTCCACTTTTCAGTGTTTTCCTCCTTAAAGATGTTTACTTCTTTTTCTCCCTGGTACAGGCTGCTCAAGTCAAGGTCAGGGTTACCTGTGTGTGTGAGGCCTTCAGGCCAGCTGTTGGCCATCATGCTTTCCAGGAAAGCAAATTTCACTGCTGCATGAATCTCTCCATGATCTGTTTCGTTTCTCATCTAACCAAACTGGTTTACAACCGATGCAAATAAATTTCAAAAGTAAAAGCATTACACTTTGCTCACTACTCCATTCCTTCCTCTGATTTATCTTGTTTCCTCTGCCCCTTGTTCCATGTCACTTTAGCTACTAGAAATGCTAATGCCAAGGGTGCTAACTAAATCTTTCATGGACCTTGTAGCTTAGTTCCCAACCAACTTGATGGTCAATGAACTAATCTTCATTAGTTCCCTGGACCAAGGCATATTTCAGATACTACTCCTGTGTCTGAGAATACTGTTGCAGTAGTGAAGCTTGGTGTGGATCTCTGCATGAAAAACAGATTAAAAAAAATAATCCATTCTCTCTGCTTTCCAGTAATATCTAAAAATCACAATAAAAACTAATTCTAATTCTAGCCGCCACCTGGATACAGAATTCAAGTGCAACAAGTTGTACTTCATTCACATTTCAGTGATAAAGAAACCACTTAATCTAAAATGCTTCACTTGCACTCTATAAATTTCTCTAATAAATAACTCAGAAAAAAATCACTCTGCTTTTCAGACACTTGACTATACATTTTGAGAATATTCAATAGATTAATTTCTAGTGGAGGAAATGTTTTCCAAAACTGTATACCCCCAAACATATATCTGCAAAACATATCTTTTGATGGTGATGAAAAGAAAACTAAATGCAGGCAGGAGGTAGAATCATAGAATGGTTTGGGTTGGAAGGAACCTTAAAAATGATCAGGGACATCTTCCTCTAGACCAGGTCACTCAGAGCCCCATCCAACCTGGCCTCCAACACCTCCAGGGATGCATGAAGAGGTGGGCATAGGTAACATTGGATGCAAAACTATTTACTATTCAGAGTGGGGATTTTTGAAACATGATCGGTGCTCCATATACCAATCCATGCTTATTGTCCTGAATGCTGTCAGGTGATACTGTTGGGTGATTGAACGGATCCAGAAGCTTCCCTTTCCACAGAGACCCAGGGACAGGTGCTACTTGGCAATTGTTTTATTGTGTTGCTTTGATTGCAAGTTCTTTAAAGGATCACAGCACTTGCTGTATGACAAGCACATTGTGGCTGCTTCATTTGCCACCAAAGAGCAGAATTAAGGTTATGGGGGTGCATCTATAGTATGTTTTAACCTCAAATTTCATTTCAGTTATATTTGAAGTTGCATCATTTAAACTCACATCTATAAAATTTATGATGGATTTTGTTTAGAATACTTAAACCTAGACATACAACTTTATTTTAAATGTTAGATTTAGAACATATGTCAACATAAGAGATTTTGAACTGATATTTCTAGGACACTGATCCTAACCCAATTGACCCACCTCATGTGCAAGATGCTTCAGCTCAGGCTTACAGCTGTCAGTATTTCAATAACTTCACCAGAGACAGCTCAGGAAATAAGGGATTTGAAGGCTACCAGGGACCTAGCTTTGGCTGAGGAAACTGCACACACAAATTCAAGCCAGCTCAGGTGGGCCTTCCTGAAAGAGAAGATGGAAAATATCAGTAGGAAAAAAAAAAGTGACTACCTTTCAAGAGACATCCTTCCAACCAACTGAATCCAAGTAGAATGAAAGACCTCTTGCTTGTATGCAATATGGATGTAATTCAATTAGACATAATACAACCAAGTTTTAGATTATCAGACAGTTCAACCCCTCAGCTGGGATCCAGATAAATCAGTCCATTCTGTACTTTCTCCCTGGGATTCCTCTGTTTCTGCTCTTCTGAGCACCCTGGTGACTCCTCTATGCTCATGTTATCCATCGTTTTCTTGCTGTAACTTTTTCTCCTTCTCTAGAGAGCAGGATTTCAGGAGTTTGGTGGAAAGAGTCTAGTCCCTCTTTGTCCCCTACTGTCTCAGTGCCATCATGAGTGATAACCTCACACCATCACCTTCCCACTCTTACCAGGCCATGGGGGGGCACTTGGCATGGACTGGGAACACTGGTCAGAATTACAGTTTCCAGGAAAACAATTGCACCAAATCTCCCATAAACCTGCTTGAAAAGAGCCCCAGGAAAAAGAGGGCATTGCCAGAAAGACAAAAGAGGGGGGGGGGGGAAAGAAAGAACTGCTGTAAACCCTAGCCATGTGCAGTTTCCTATCATGGGTGGCACTAATAAATAAGGATTTACATCTGAAAATGAATTGTTGAGTTAATTTTCACAAAATACAGCACCTAGTACAGACACCTCTGACCCTTCACCAGGATATTAGCTTCACAGAGAAATAGTTCTTTGATACAACATCTTGATATAACAGAGAAAATCTCGTGTTTTTCTTGTCACATTGTTGAAATTTTTTGCCCACAAATGCAATTCATATCAATAGATCTTGTTGGAAATAAGTGAAAGTGTCTTTATTGTATTGTCAGAAAACAGCCGTTTCAAGGTATCTTAAGTGGTTTATATGGATTACAAGTAGTAATTTATTGTATTCCTCAAATTCAGATGACCTAGATAAAAACCAGCGTTAGTTTAATGAAAAATCAGCTCACTGAAAACATCGTGAGTGGAGATACCTAAAATAAATCTTCACCTTAATTTTGTCCAGTGACACTACATTACTTCATGCATTCTCTTACCTGCATGCAAATTTAATCCATGCTACTTTACAGTATGTGCACGTGACACATTTTGGATTTGTCTCAAGGCACTTCCCATGTTGTTATGGAATACAAATTCCTTTGTAATTTATGGTGTATATAAGTTATTAGTTATAGGGCAAGAATTATGATTTTTGGATGGACATTTATTTTAATATTTTCCCAATGAAAAGGATAAAGAGATCATTTTCATAGCAAACATTTAGTAATAGAAATCTTCAGCATTTTGCAAGCTGAAAATATTCTTCCTTGGAGAAATATGAATCTGTAGTGTTGTCACATTCCACTGGGGGAAAATGCAAGGAGTTCTTTTGGAATTAGATGGCCAGGAACAAAATTAAGCCAAATGAGGCAAACCTTGTCTCCGAGAACCATTTATTGGTAACAATAAAAGAAAGAGGAGTTGCCCAAAGGAAAGAGGGCTGGAAAAGACAAAACATAAGGAAGGAAGGAAAATGGAAAAGGACTGGGGGAGGAGAGACAGAGAGAGAGAGAGAGAGGAGACAGAGAGCGTGTATCTGATTCAGTACCATCTCACATCAGAAATAAAAAAAAAAAGAAATCACACTTTTCTTGGTTTTGCTCAAATGGATGCAAAATCTTTACCTTTTTATAGAACCTTCTGTTTCAAAAAGTTAAAAATATCAGCAGCAAAAAAGATGATGAAAATGTCACTTTTTCTCTCCTGATTTCTCCTCCCCTTTATATGACCATTTTATATACAGTTCCGATAAAAAAAGTCAAGACTCATCTAAAATATTTTTTATGAAGCCCAGGAGAAAATACATTCATGTTTTCAGCTCTTTATTTCATTATAATGATTATTTCATTATTAGTTTAACATATATTTGGCTTATATTTGTCTTTCCAGAGAAACCACAACTTGCCCATTTTTTTTATTAAATATTCATTCCACAACAATAGATCCTACTCATCAAGTTTAGATAAGATCATCAAGGTCCCTTAGAGCAGGGGAATTTCACTTTGTGCCAGTATAACACCCAGAAGAATGCTCTCCTAATCTTTATTAGAGGCTCTGTTGAGCAAATAAGTGATATATGGAGAGAACCATAAGCTAGAAGCAACTTTAGAAGTCATCTAGTTCCAACTGCCCTTCCATGGTTAGGGATGCTACCCACTAGAGCAGGTGTCCCACCCAACCTGGCCTTGAAAAATTCCAGGAACTGGGCATAATGTGTATCTCCCACTAGTGGGAGAAATACATTAAATATATTGTTGTTATTATTACAGATATCTTCCACTATATTTTTCTATGTATCCATAGATAGATAGACCTTGAACACATATTTCAACATATATAAAACTCATTTGAGTGAAGTTCCCTGTATTTAAGTGAGTGTAACGTAAAGTGCATCGTGTGCTTTACTCTTCCACTTGAAAAAAAAACACAACATAAGCGAGTGTAATGTCATGGATTAGTGAACTGAATCCCTGCATTGTGCCAGAGGTGGATCACATTTGCTATTAATAGCAGCAATCTGGCTTTTGTAATGCCTTTCATAAGGAAGAAACCTAAATGCTAGTCAGTTTTAGAGTGATAACAGCAGCCGAGCCCAGCGTGTTGGACTAGCTCTGTTCAGGGTAGAAATGTGAGAAGGCAAAGGCACCAACCATGCAAAACAATTTCATACAACCAGAGTGTTCTTTATTGTGCACAGTACTGGCCAAGGAGTAAGAACAAATAACTCCTTTGCCTCTGGACAATTTTTCCTGCAACAGAAGGATCCTGTAATCAAGCAGAATTTGCTTACAATGCACTTGAAAAGACATGAAGTCCTAAAGCAGGGACCAAAAAGAAATGCCAGCATCATCATCCTGAGCTGATGTTAGTCCCTCTATCAATATCAATGTTTTTGTAATAAGTAGGTTTTCTCTCCATAAAAAAAGATTCAGAATCCACCCAAAGGAAGGAATAGGAGAGATACCTCATTCTGAAGATTTTTTGGTGAATGATCATTTTTGGAAAATGTACATGCTACAGAACCCTGTCCTAGGGTTGTCTGTGAGCAAGAACAAAACCACAAGGCAGTTCATGAGGAAAGGAAAAATATTAGCTCTACAGCTGCCATTATTACAGGCACAACCTGGTACTAAGGTTATCCAGTGACTCTCAGGAGGATGTGTAAGACAAGGGATTCTTTTTCACTCTTGTTTGCTCTCATCCCTCTAGAGAAATTACATCTGTTATTCCTTATCCAGCCCCCGTTCCATTCCCCACCTGTATGAATATCTGCCCATGGTACTAAAAGGATTCATGTGTATTTTTCATACAATTTCAAATTCTTGAAAGAATCCCTAGACAGGGGACCTTACCTAAATCAGAAGAAAAGCAATGCAAATAAACATTCAAAAGCAGGTATGCATACTACAGGATTAACTGGGGCAACTCAAGACAATATGAATTGCTATCCTGAAATTTTCCCTAAATCCAGTGATGACCAGAGCATCTTCAGCCATCATATCATCATGCTGCTAGCCTTGCCACAACTGAGCTCAACCACTCAAAAAGTGCCATAGGATTTCCAAGGGCATTTATCACTTATGTTAAGTCATCAGGGCTAGAATACTAATCCCCATAAAATAATAAACTCAGCTGTCCTTTCAAATATTTATTTCAGCATCCAGTAGTGCTGTGTCATAAGATCTCAAGAGGATTTGAAACTGTCCTCTCAGCAGGCTGCCATGAATGTTTTGCTTCACTTTTGCTTCACCAGTCAGAGAGCTGACTGGTATAGTTTATGTGAGGTAAGTCAAACCAGGACACTCGTGGATAATTCTTCTGTGGACTAGATGCCAGAGAGGAGTATATGCTCTGGAACTGAAGCTTTGCCTATTTGAATACTATTAAAAAACAAAAACAAACAAACAAACAAACAAGAACCACCAAAAAAAACCCCCAACCCTCCACCCAGCACTTTACCTTCTTCTTTCAAGTGTTGATTTAGTCCTCTTAATCTTTTGATCAGTGATCCAAAACATACACTAAAAACCAAGCAGTAGCAAGTACAGTAAAGAGACAGAGGCCTTGAAAGTATTAGACAAATACTTTTTAATGGAAAACACATTTTTCTATAAAGATTAAGGGATGCTTAATGTCTGAAGAGAGATGCTAGTCAGCACAACACATCTATTTGACAAGTCTCAAGGAGCAGCATCATCAGTCCAGCTCAAAAGAAGTAAAATGAAAACAACTTCATCCAGTTCTACAGAGAAGGATCAAAGGGGGGAGATACAATGTCTTTCAAAAATAACATAAAAGATTAATAGCCATCTTCAGCTTTTGAAGCTCTGTAGCTTCTAAGAACAAACATTAGGAAGATAAATATTTTTCTCCTTAATTGCTGAGTAACTTAAAAACCAAAGTAACTTGAATTGTTTTTTCCTAATTAGCAACAAGAAGAACAGAAGTTGTTGTAAGACAAGGTTTACATCTTGATATACATGACAAAACAAAAGTAACACTTGCTTCCAGAAACTGGGAAATATGAAAATTGTTACCATGAGCATAGAACAGAAAGACTGTCATGCATTGAAGCTGCTTTGGGAAAGTTTTAACAAGAACAACAACAAACATTTTCTTGCGTGGCCTTTCAGTAGGCTAATTTTCACAGCCCGTCAATGTACAAACTCCAGTCTCCAAACACATCCAGTGCAAAAGGAGAATTTTCCTTGGAGAAAGGTAGGACACTCTCCTCTCTGTGCTGAGGGACACGGTACCTTTGAATAATGCGAGGGTCATATTCCTGAACCACTTTGGGTTGCCTTCTAGGCTGGAACCTATATGACTTGTGGGGAAGAATCAGTCAAACACAAGCTCAGTAGTGGGGATATCAGTGTGCCAAAGTGGTTAATATCATCTTAAACACATGAATTTAGGAATACTGAGACTGGATTGTAGAGGAACAATGTTATATTTGCATTAGAAATTGGAGCAATTACTACTGGGTTGGCATGCGTATTGGTAACATCAATCTGCAGAGACTGTTTGCAGACTAAAAACGGATAATCATTTTATCCTGACATAATAAAAACAAACCTGGATTTTTTTTTCTCTATCAATAGCAAAAGCTCCATATTTTACCACTTTACATGAATTTGACAGCTTGGTTTACAAAAGAAAATACCCCTGATTTGTAAGATAGAGAAGATCTCAGGTTTGCTTTTGTTTTAAAACACCCCAAGTTTTAACAGAAACACTTTTCAGTACAGCAGGTTGCTCAGAGCCCCATCCAACCTGGCCCTGAACACTTTCAGAGATGCGATAGCAGGATGGGAAGGCAGGACTGAGAAGTGAAGGGACTGAAAGGATCCATATAAAAAACTAACCTCTGCCCTTCCCAAGCCACTTAACCTTATGTGATGCTGCATGCACAAGTTAACATTTAACTTACCCTAATGGAATTTACTATCATTAATGGCTTTCTAAACACCTCTCATTATATTTCATTTAGTGCTCAGTCATTGTTCAGACTGGTTTAAGACTTGGTTGGGGGGAGGTGGTGTCTAGCATGAAAAAATGGAAAATATTCACAGTGATGGGAGTGACAATCACTTAAATTAATACTTGATTTTTTAACTTCCACAGTGCTTATACCCTTCAGTTTGGTACTACTTTGAAAACCCATTAAGGCTATTCTATACTATTTTTCATTTATTTTGAGGAGGATGAAGTACTGAAGCTTCCAGCAAGTTCATAATTTTGAGCATCCCTACAACTGTACCTCTTTAAGCAAATTCCTCCCCTGAAGTCTGCTCTTTAAAGATAGAAAGACCATATAGACTATTAGAATATAAAGTAGGATATAAACTGAATAGAGTAACTGCCAGATGAAGCATTCCAAGAATTAAATGAGATGAAAATGTTTCTTTTTGAATTCCTTTCAAATTAATTCTCTGTACCAGAAAGAATTCAAAACAGAATAATTTGTTGAAAATTCTGGGAGCTGCCATCTATCAAGTTTGTAAATCTCTATAAATTTGCTATTTAAAAGGAATGTGTGGTTTATATTTGACGCTGGCAGAGTTCCAGGTACTATTATCCACACAATCTGTTAACACTTGGGGAAGAAAAGAGAAAAACCAACACAAAATAATGCCCAGAAAAAATTATGCCCAGACTCGCAGCATTCAAAAGAACATTTAACTAAGGTTTATATGCACAAATGTAATCTTATCTGTTTCTCCTAGTGCAATATGATATTTGTATAAAATGCAATTTAAGTAACCATTCCAATAGCTACAAAATCCTTCATCTAAATATCAGCCTCTACACAGGGGAAAAGTTTAAGAGATGCAGCTCCAAAAATGCACCAAAAGGTCAAAATAGGAATTTTCAATAACTTTTGCCATCAAAAGAGTTAATCTACCCTTTGAAGATCTACCCTTGCACAGGAAGAGTAGAACACATTTATGGCAAGTTCCTTTTTCTTCAGCTTTCCTTCTCCTCCTAAGAAACACCCGTGACTGTGAACCACCATGACTCCATAAGGTCCTCATGATTCCACACTGCTGCTGTAACAGCCATGTGAACTACCAGACCTGCTGGTGCATATTTCAGGCAGAACCCTGAGCTATTACACCACACTCAAGAGAACCATAACCCCAGAAAACAAAAACAATTTGGCAGGAGGCAGAAGCGGGAAGGCGGCAAATGTTTCCTCTCACCACCCTCCACTGCACTGTGAGGCTGCATCAGTTCCTTTGGGGTACATAAAAATATGACATCTCCTCTTTGTAACAACTGAGGTACAGACTCGACCAGCAAGGAATCTCAATTGTTTATTCAAAGAAAGGAGCTGGGTTTTATACATCTCTCCAAGACAGCGTTTTGNTATACACCTCTCCAAGACAGCGTTTTGTTATATGGTAATTCTCACTAAGCTGCCATGTGCTTCTGTGTATCCCACAACTGTAACTCTATTCTACCCTGTCGCTTCCCACGCCTCCCAAAATGGATTTTCCATACTATTTTACTACATCTAATCTGGAAATAGAAATTTGTTTATTATCTTCAGTAATAAATAACCATTTTCTTCAAAATGTCAAATACATTTAAAGTGTTTATGGGCACAGGGGGAGTCTCAGTAACTGGTAGCTAAACTTTTGGGGGAAACACTTAAAATTGCGTGTATATCACCAACCATAGCTACCAAAGCTGTTCATTTTAGTAATCATTTGCCTGGGGGCAGTGTGGAGGTGTCTGTGCATATGTGCATGTCTGTGTTCATAATTCTTCATTAAAAAGTCACAGTGCTAATAGCCCAAAAACACTACTTTTTTTCCCCATCATTTACTGATTGTCAGCAAGGCAAGTTTCCAACATTGTTCCCCCTCAAAATACTGCAATTACAACAGTTCTTAAATATTTTTGGATTTTTGAAAGCAAAGAGATTATTCAAATCCACTTCTGCTTTTAAGGAATAGTTTGGGGAGCATGCAGTCCTTTCTTATGTGTTCCCAGCAATGAAAAAAATGGAAATACATGATTGTTACTTGCTCTGGACAAGCTGTGTTTCTTGAAAGCCATGCAGAGCTCAGAGGGCTGGAAGCGCATTATGGCACTCTCAAGTGATGGATCTCAAGGTCACATTTGGCCCTGTACAGCCTCAGAAGGCTAACCAAGAAAGGCTGAGAAGATTACTTTGGAAGCATGTAATTAAGTGATAACATCATCACCTCTGTGCTTTGCAGAACACTTCACTTGTGATGAACAATTTCTTCTCCAGCCTCATAACTGAGTCACTGAACATTCAATTATTCTATCAAAAAACAAATGGGCAACAATATTATTGCTCTTGGGATTTCCAGATGGGGGGGAAAAAAAGTAAAACTTGCCAGATGGAAACAACCAACTACCCCCCATCTCATGTTGAAATTGCAGCAGGTAAGAAGATTAATTAAGTAATTTCAGTCTTATACTTTGATACAATCTTGTGCAAATTACAGAAAATAATAAAAATAATGACTTTTCAAAGCTTTCTTGACCTTTCTTCCAGCAGAAGTTAGGCCACTCAGAAGACAGATGTTGCTCCCACATCAGCTTTTCTGCAACCCCAGGAGCACCTCATCTAACCAGGTCTGAGCAAAACCACAGAACTACTGCTCAAGACTGTGGCTATGTTGCCTCAACTTTGCCCTTCAAAATAAAGTACAACATATTCTGACCCAACTTACACAGAGTCAGAACAACAAGATTTTAATTGGAACACAGGGAAAAGGCGAAGCTCATTTTTGTTTCTATGTTGCCTTTCTAAAGGTCTCCTTTTTTAAGGAGGACATGCATGCCCCCACACATATACAGGATGTCACTTCTTCACTATTTCTAGATATTTATCTGCCAGTCTGGTGGTGCTGAAATTCTCATTGTGCAGAACATAAAATGATGTATAAATTAGCAAAACTGAGGGTACCACTGCCTCAGCAGTATCCTGTCTTGCCAACACAAGCTGTGTGAAATATATTCATTTTGTGTGTTCTGAGAGCAGCAATTTTGTTTGGGTAGTCTGCTATGAGAGCTAAGAAAAAAGACAGCAGTCCAGTGATGCAGTATGGTCCAGCTGTCAGTAAAGAATTAAATTTTTCAGAGTTTCCTCAGTGCCTACTTGTAAGGTTAGTTTATCTGTGGAATAAAAAGTGAAGCAGAGCACAGAGGAAGTTCCAGTCCCACCTCAAACAATACACTGAATATTATTGCTAAAACATTTAAGCTACTTGCTAGTACCATAACGTGTTTTCTGTATCAGCATCATAAAAAAACACTCCTGGAGTCCTGAAAGAGCCAATCTCATCTTCTTGAGCTCAACACGTGGGCAAACCTAAGTTAATACCAGATCCAAAACAATACCCAAATACTCTCATTTCATCAGAACAACTCTGATTTCATCAGAACTGAAACAATCATAGCAAAACCAAAATAAACATTTAGCACAAACCTACTCAAGTTCTGAACATTTAAAACAAGGTTTTAAATTTAGAGTCTTGATCATTGGCAAAGTTGGAGCAATATTTGATATATTTGCAAAATTGCATAAGAGGTTATGGAATAGAATCTGACAACAAAAAGTAGCTACTGGCCCTTTATTGTAGTGTGCATTCTGAAATTTAAGTGAACAATTATAACAGTGAGAAAATCCTAGCAAGATGAGATAACTGTAGCTTTCAAAGATATTTTCTTCTGGTATTTTGGACATTTGACATTGTTTTGAAGCTTGATTGCAAAGCAGTAACACAGAGAAGGAATGAAAACGCCCCACATCTCAGTGTGTAACACCACACTGACTTAGCGGAACAATACAAACACCATGTTGACCTCACATTCTTGCTGGAGGGAGAGATCTAAAAATATTTCCATGTGTTTTACAAACCAGGGAATATTTGTGTGAAAGATAGGCAGTGAAAGAAGGTGAAATAAGAGCACATTAGAAAAAAAAATTCTGCAAAAAATTTTATTTTATTAATAGCTGAAAATACAAGAATTTCTGTACGCGCATCATGAACACATGTATGAAAACCTACCAAGCGCCTAAGATCAGCCCTTTATTGGATGATATTTAAAAATTATTCATTCTTATGGTTGGTTCTTATAACTTGATTGATATGATTGATTCTTACAATATGAATGAAGTTCACAGCATGCCCATTTTAACACTTCAACCTTCAGTCTGTGAAGCTTTTTCAACATAACAGGTTTTATCACTATAGATTCATATATAGACCCTTACAATTTCAGATCAAGCCAGAAAAACTACATTTTTGAATTTTTTTATATCATCTCCTTAAAAGTCAACAGCCCATAGCTGACAGGAAACAATCACCAACAGCACTCACAGCTGTTTGTCTGCATAGGGTAGTGGATGAATTCTGCAGTCCTGCCTTGGCTGTCATCAGAGCAACTGGAGTCACTCGGTATGATTCAGGTGTGCCAAGACTCCTTGCCCATCCATTGTCTGGCATTTCATTCCCAAGGGAACCACAGCACAGGGAGGGGGGACACAGCAGGTGTAGGTGTTTGGAAGGAGTCCTCTGGCTCCAAACATCAGCTATAGGCTCTGTCCTTTTTTTTTTTGCTGAAGGCCAGTTGAACCCCAGGTTTGACCCCACAGCACCCACACTTTCACAGTGTCATGACTTCAAACTCCTCTGACCAGGCCTTCTGCATTGGGGGCGAGGTAGGAAAGAGATGCCACAGAGCACTTTTTTAGCAAGGTCTTAGCAAGAAAGTCTAACAACAAGTGGGTTAGTAAAATATCTAGTTTGAAAAGATTGAACAGAAAAAAAAAGATTACAAGTAGCTCTCACGACCGTTCCCACATTCGTGCAGCATTGGGCCCACACCACGTGGATGATGCATAGTGTCATCTGTGGAAAGGTTCCTCCTTTCTGTGTCATTTTCTCACAAGAAAACAACCCTCTTCAACATTTCTGCTGTCAAACAGGAAGGATGTTGGCTTGAGAACTCGTTGCCCTGTTACAAAAAGGCCAGGCCTGGCAGGTAGCTGCGGGTGGAAGATACCCACAGGCTCCTCTGCCGCCATGAGTGGGCTGAGGTGACGCTGAAGCAAATTGGCTACAAAAATCACTGAATCATTTAGGTTGGAGAAGATCCTTAAGAACATCAAATCCAACTGTAAACCTGGCACTTCCAAGTTCACTGATGCTCCATGTAAAAGTACCCCCTGCATATTCTCCTCCTACCCAGGGAAAGGAAAGAAATCCAGGGGTGTCTCATCATTATGGGGGGAGGGGGGGGAATAGAGACAGGCAAAGATGGCTCAACCCCAAAGGTAGAAATATTGAAACACTGCTGAAGGCATCTCTGGGAAGGCTGAGAGCCATGGGCTTTGACAGAGACTTTCAAGAAGAAGGCTCTGAAGCTGGGTTACCACAAGAGAAGGTCATATAACAAAACACCAAGAGCTAACCCAGCTATTTTCCCTTTCATACTTCCACCCATACTTTGCCCCACACCACAGTGTTCCATATGAACTGGGCCACGTGCACTTTCAAGTAAACAGCAAGGGAGAGAGGAATGGCAATGCCAAGGGTAATGTCAACCTATGTGAGAGAGCCCGGAACTCTCAGAAACACAGCAGGCCTGCAGCCACCCAAGTAACAAGGAGCAGTCAGGAAAGATGAATGTCAGAGATGTTAATTTTTCTTCACTTTTCACACTGATTCTTAATTGAAGGTCACAATTCTCACTAATTTCTGATTTTTTTAATTTCATTTCACAAACATGGGACTACTAATATTAGGTAAGTCCAGAGGCAATAAGCATTATTTTAACTCTAAGCTCTTTAGAAAGCCATTTTCAATGCAAAGCATGTTACAAGGAATAGAAAAGTAACTTACTATACTAAAAATAGTGAGAGGAGAAAAAAAACCCATCTCTTTGCAAGGGTTAGGATTCCTGCTGATAGAAAAAAATGAAGCATAAAAGGAACTGTAAGATTTATCCTTTGCAAAAATTCTGGGCTGCAAAAACACTGAGAAGGGAAAAAGCAAACACATGGCCCATTTTTCCTTAGTATTACAAATGCTTTCATGCTGATCCAGTATTGGACAACATACTTCAGTGTTCCATGACTTGGCACCAAAGCATGGAAAGGTCTCTGCTTTTACTATCAGAGAATACATCGGCCTCAACTGCTACAAGTGGTCAGCTACAAGGTGATGTGTGATCAACATTAGCATCTTGATGTCACTGTGTCACCCCTGCATGCATCTAATAACTGCTACTTGATAACAAAACTTGGAGCAGCACAGATCTGCTTCCCCTGAGTATTCCTAATGACTTCTGCGGGACCTATAGTGGAATGGGCTCAGCACAAGTGAACATATAACAAAACATAAATATCGGAAGTCACAAGATGCGGAAGACAAATCTGAAGTGTTGCACTATCTCTATTCATTATAGAAAACATTAAAGCATGGTGTTAAAAACCAGCATAGTTTTTCCTCTTGACAAAAGCCTACAGGAAGCCTGCACTTTTTCAGGAAATCATTAGTAGTAGCTGGAAAGTGAACCCTAGCAACATTTCTGCTCGAGGGTGTAAGTGATGCATCCTTGTTTGCTATTGAAGAGTGAAATTCAAAGCACAGAGTCAATTAAATAGAATGCTGGCTCCTCTGGCCTTCTTCTTTTGAAGCATGTGTCTGCAGGGCCATCAAAGGAGGTGACTGTTTTTGTTGTTGTTGTGGCAGATGGAACAAATTCTGTCTCCTGGAATATTTTAAAGGCTCACAAAAGGTCGTAAGAGTATGTGTAAGAGCTGGATGGGAGGAGAACATCAGCCTATCTTACTGCAGGTGAGGCAGGATGGGCTGTGAAGGGGACATGCTGTTTGTAATTTAGCACTAAAAAGACTGGATGGTCCCAAGTGTGGCTGAAGAATGAAGGAGTCTCTAGATATTTACAAGCCCTTAAGAAAGCAGAGTTTTGGAGGAGACTGTACCAGAGGGCTTGAAACTGAGACACCCATGTGGCCATCAGAGATGCAAGGTTGCTTTATTTCTCTGCTGCAGCAGGAGGCCTTTGCCTATTTTCATGCCCGTTCACAGTGCTGCCACAGGGACTGGAATACTAATATTTCGGGAAAGACTAGAATCTGATTTTTGTGTTGTTCTTATCTCTTGTAGAAAAAAAAAGGCAAAAATTATTTTGTACCATTTTGATGAAAGCTTTTCTAAGCTCTAAGTGTTACACTGAAGCGGATCCTTTATTTGCCAAAGCTGTAATTTCAGGTGATCAAATTTGAGAATATAACAACCCCACGCCAAAGACATAGTCTAATTTAATAAATTAACTATTCTAAATGAATAACAGATTTATTTTTTCATTTTGTCAAATAAAACAATGCAGCAGAAGGCTGACTACATTCCTCTGTGCTAGGCACTCTCTGTTATAACATCTAACTCTTATAATATTTGATGGCAATGATCTGAAGAGATATCTCTTAATAAATCTGAGTACATCTATATGTCTGATCATGACCTGCTTGTTAACAGAGCCTGAGTCATCGTATTAATAGCGGTTTAAATGAGTAATTTTTGCTCAGATAAGTGAAGCCTGTTAAATATCATGACAGGTTTCTCTGAGGATTTGAAACTGACCCACATCTTACACACTAGAAGTCATCATGCACCCCTTTTAAGAGTCACACTAATTGCCTATGTAACAAACAGGCAAAACAAACAGGGTTTTTTAAAAAGAAACAAACAAAACCAACAAAATACAAAGAAAGAAAAGCAGACTACAGGCTCAGACTTGAGGTGGAATCCAAGCTCTTGCCCTGACAATATTAAGTATTACATCTCCAGGGCTGAGTAAAACCATAGAATAGAAACAACCCTAACATCAGATATTAAAAACACTTTTTAACAGCACCTTACTTGAAAATATATTTATAACTCCAGCACAGGGGAGCAGATTCCGTCCAATTTTTATGAGAGACACGAAGCTGATGTCCATTAGGTTCTGCAAAAAAACCCCACCCCATTCTAAGGACCTATTTCTCCTGAAACATCTTGGATCCTAATTCCTTCAATTTATTCAATGCATGGCTTTTGTACTGCTGGTGGCCTCCTGACACAGAAGTATGAATATTTTGAAGGGTGTTGAACAATAGAATAAATCTCAGGAGACAAACATGCAGCAGGGCAATTACCTTAATTCATGGGAGCTACATCAATTCAAGTCAATTGAGGACTTCACCAGGACAGTCTGCACTGCATTCAACCCCCAAGTGAAAATCTGCCATTCCTTCTAAGCCAAAGGCAGAAAGAAGCTACTAAAAATCCAGATTTCTTCATTTATGAAAGAGCTAGGTTAGAAAAACATGCTAACTCCTGAGTTGGGAAATCATTCCTGTTTATATTGGTGGCTTTTATAGACATATTAAACCAGAAAGCTGGTTTCCCTTCAAACATCTGTTTCCTGCCATTTCTTGCAGGTTCAGATCACCCTAAACCCACACAGCAGTCTGCAATTTCCCCTAGAGCTTCCCCATAAAGCAGGTCCTGAAAGCTACTGAGAAGTCACAGGACACAGTGCACAAGTCACGCAAGACTTTCCCCACCAATGACAACCTAAGCTTAAAACAAGTCTGAGAGGAATCTCCCAGTTTCTTCACAGGAGGGAAAGTCCAAGACAAGCAACTGATCACTAAAAAAAATTGGAGTTGTGTCTGTACAAGGCAAATAAATGGCCAGCAGAGTCAGGGATGTAAATCTCTGCATTTAGCGTGAACACTGGGCTACATGGCCCACTTCCCTTCTCTCCCCAAAAAATTACCAAAACCAGAACAAAAAAACATACCTTTCATTTGCAACTGAAGAAATGAAAAGTAAAGGAGGAGTCTGACACTAAAGGATTAAGTAAGAAGCAGCACTGGGAGCATATTTAAGAGAGGGTCCTCAAATGCAGTACATCAAGTGAGTAGAATCTGAAGCAAATTCTATATTTGTGCCATGTAAAGAAATTTTCTGGCGGGTTATAGGGAGGCTGTAATATTACTGTGCTTTCTGCATTCTAAGAGCTTCTGTTCAGGAAGTGACAAATACAGTGGGTTTGATAGATGACATTGGAAGTGAAGCAGTGTATAACCCACACTGCTGAATCCCTCTCTATCTGATTCACATCACAGCATTTTCCTTAAACAGAGATTACCAGAGAAAAGCAAAGAAAGACAGCTTTGTCATTTGAATTTCAAATGCAATACGGTGGGTGGCAGAAGTTAATAACACACATTTTACAGCACACTAATTGCATGACAAGCACTTCAATGTCTTCAGAGTTGTTTTTCCCCCTTGCATCTAACTCCCTTTCCTTACCTTCAGGTGCATCAGCACTTCTTCCAGATTTTTCTTTTTTCCATATTTTATCAAATTAATATCCTCTCTTCACTCCTTATCACTTTCCTTTCTAATCCTTGGCTGCAGTAATCCATCCAAACAGCCTGTCAGGTGGATTTTGTTTCTCCTCTCTGAGGCAAAGAAAGACACTGTTTTCTTGCTCTTCTTTCTCTGGCTGTACAGACAACATTGAAAGCCAAAGCCATTACATAGTCTAAAGGAGATCTTGTACAAACAACTCTCAGATATATTTTCATGAATCTTTCTTCTATCACTATCTTAAAGTCATGTTATCCTTTCACCAGGTATTTTAGCTGTTTTTCCCTTTGAATCAGAGCAGATTTGTAGGCCACATGCAAACACTGAGTTGGGAAAAGAAAAGGGGATGTTATGGCTGCATATCCCTGCCTGAAGCCATTGTGGAATTAATCCAGACCCAGCAAAACCAGGTTCAGAAACCAATGTCTCTCAAGCTGGGGAATGTTCAAGGACTGGTTTTTGTGTTTAAGTTTAATGCCACATCTGAAAGGACCTACAAGAAAAAAAAATATTTCTGACAATCTAGAATCTTCATGCATGCAAAAAAGATCCTAATACAGTTTTCCATCAGCTTCCAGGGAGCAGCATGATTGAATCCAGAAGTTCAGACGCTTACCTACAGATACACTCATCTGCTGCCTGGTAATGCACAATTTAAGTGGTTTTTTTTTCATCAACAGCAGTATCTAAGTGCAATACACAAAAATATTCAGTTTCAAGATAAAAAAGTAAGCTAAGATAGCTATAAACAGCAGCTTACATTAGTTGCAATGCTATTTTAACCACTTCAAACACCACCTCAATCTTCTCTCTTTCACAAGACTACCAATGGTCTGGAGCTACTCTGGATTTAGCAATTAAGTAGAGACAAGCACTCTTTCAGAAAGAGAAGTAGTCTGGCTTCCTGCTGTGAAACTACAAAATCACCCAGTTCTTCTCTGAGTCATCACGTATAGCAGTAGAAGTCAGCCTTTGATTTTGCAAATTCAAAGATGTTCAACATCAGTTTTCAGAAATTACAACACATCCCTGTTGTGAACGAGGTACCTCACCATGGCTACAGATGTGCTGGTGAATGTAGGATGTGGATCAGTTAATTGCACATACTGAGGCAAGTCATAAGATTAAAACGTGAAATGGGGAAGTAGCGAAAACTGAAGAATATTTTTCTCCCACTTCAGTACACCCACAGAGATTCATGACTGAATCTCAGAGGCACAAAATTATGACTAATCTCAGAAGAAGAGGCAAAGGGAAGCGTGACAGCTCAACAAAAGCCACAAGATACACCCCACTGTGCCTACTCTCACCTGACAGCCCATTTCTTGTTAGAGGGTAGAAATGAACCAAGACACAGACTTCTTACTCATCACAGCATGAAAAGGGTTCTGGTTTATTCCTCTTTACAGCCCAACCATTCACTGACTCTGCCTGCAGCAAGCCCCTACTGCAGGTTTCCCTTGCAGACTCTGACTGCAGGATTTTCCCTGGCTAGACTGTGGCTGCAGGTTCCAACAACAGGCTCTGACTGCAGACCCAGGCTGACCTCACAGCAGGGATTCTCTCTCCCCAGGATCCTTCTTCTTCATGGTCCTCTGTTTCCCTCTTCCTCAAGGTTCCTCCCCTCCTTCATGATTCCCCCTCACCAGCTAACCCACCCCCTTTTATCACACATCTTTATTGGATATAGCTGTGACCCATCAGGCTGTATTGGGTAATTAACAGCTGTTACTTATCAGGGACAAGGTCATCTGTATTCCCTTCTCCTACAATTTCCCACCCCAGCACACACTACAGCTTTATCAGCAATGCTGCACCAGCCTGGCAAGATGCAGTAAGTAACCTGGCTAATTGCGGGCCTTAGCTTTACTGACACAGATAAAACCTATTTAAATACTGTACAACAAACTGTAACTACCACACCATGATTTAGGATGAAAAGGAGAAGAGATACCAACAGAAAATACTGTGGTGTAATACTTTATGTAGCCAAAAAGTAAATATCCAAACTGAGCTCAATGTAAACATCAGAGTTAATAAACTTCCTACTGTGAAAAGTACTAAGAAATGTTTAGTGATAACAGGTGATTAGGGCCATGGCTGAAGTCTCACACTAGAGTGGCTCAGAGGTCTTTGCTTCAAGATTGCTGCCAAACACTGATTAAAACAGTTTGTAGCCACAAGCTCAAACAGCTTTTTATTGATGTGCATTTTAATACTTATAGAGCTGCTGAGGTGCTCTAGCACTGAAGTACCAGAACCACCACGGGATTAAGAGTTTGCATCTATGTAATGTTATAAAGAGAAAACAATTTTAAGTAAAACTTCAGGACACCTGTCTTGACATAACCCTATGGCAGCATTTTTGCAAGTAACCAAGTATTCAGGACAATAAACTGCTTTTTCTTCAAGAGCAGAAGCCATATGCAGTATGAGGTGGGTTGTCATGCTCATTCCAAAATGCAAATTGTGTTCAGGCCAAAAATTGCATTATATTTAGGACTTTAAAACTGTCTTCAGGCTAGCTACTGTACTTTGTTAATATCATGATCTATTTGCAGGGATGCAAGAATTGCCCATGTGCAATACTACTATCTAAATTGTGTTACATATTGTTGTGTTCCACTATGGGGAACTGCAAGGAGTTCTTATAAAACTGATGCTCTAGGACAAAATTAAGTCAAACGAGACAATATTGTGTCTGAGAACCATTTACTAGCAACAAAAAGCAAGTTACCCTGCTGAACAAGAGTAGAAAAGACAGAAAAGGACAGAAAGTGAAAATGTCCCACTGCGGTCCATTGCTGGAGACCTTTTGCCATCTGACTGGCAAAACCTCTCTGGAGGGTGCAGCGTCCATGGTGGTCTCCTGCTGACCATCTGTCCCATGTAAGAATATGAAATGGTTGCTGGGGGCAAAGTCTCCCCAGAGACAAGGCTTTCTCCCATCTTCTTCTAGTTGCCTTCTGCAAGTGGCACATGTGCAACCCCTCCCCAATATGCCTCTGACAAACCGCGTTGAGACAGATGACAACTAAATTGGCTCCTCACAGATATTGCAGAGGTTTTAAATGAAGGCAGAAGTACCTGTTCCAGGTCACTCCAAGGAATTCATGGGAAGATATTTAAAATAACAGAGCCATCCTCCTGTGGGGAGCTGCCAAGAGAGACACACACCAACAGCTGGGCAGCAGCCTTCTCACACTCCTCAGCCCAGCAACACTTGGGGAAAGAGATAAAAGCCAACAACGTGGGCCTGCCTTGCCTTCCCAGTCAACTATTCAAACTGCAGAAATTTTAAAAAGGTTTTGATCTTGTTCCAACACCCTTTCCACCAGCACCATGTAGGCAGACAAGCCAACCCAACCCATCTCCTGCATGCCTCTGCTAAGCCTCACAAGTCCTTTGTTGTGTTTCCGACTGTGTTGCCTGTAGCCTCATGCTCTTACTTTGGAGACTTGCCTCATCACCACCCTCTGATCAGTTTTAGTGCTTCATTAAAGGGTTTCTTCATCTTCAGTAAGTGCTTTTACAAACACAGAATTGTATTTTTAAAAAGCATATTCCAGGTTTGCAAGTCAGCACAATGATGTGATGCCTCATCCTTGATACCTAGTGCAACTGAAAGACGGGAAAGGTCTTCACACATTGTCAGAGTACTATTCTCACTCCTTTTCCTTGTTTCTAAATCTATCTACTGAAAATAACCTTGTGATGTTACAATGTCAGCTGTTTAGTGACACACCACCAAAAATCAAAGCCACATTTGCCCCAAAATGTGGATATTTGTATTCAGAAACATAAGGTGACACTGAACAAAGCAAAGGCTCATCCACAGTCGGAGAAGTAAAGGGCTGATCTCCACCGAGAGCTTCCCCTCCAGTCCCAAGAGTGAGAGTGAGTGGGGGATGAGCCCAGCTCCCATTCCCCAACCAAAATCTCATGGTGTTTCTGCCTTTCCCAAGAAAAAGCCCCACAGCTAAGAGACTGCAGCCAGCTGCACCCCTCCACACACCTTGGCCATATTCTTTGTCTCTCCTAAGTATCCATCATTGTGGTGGTCTCTTAGGCAACAGACAGGATAAAAATTCCCTAGGAGAAAAAGAAATGGAACAAAGCTTAACCTCCAACAGAAATGCATGTTTATTTAAAAGCCATTTATGACAATGGCTGGGATTTGCTGATACACAAACTTGTGCAAAACCTTGGAAAATAGCCCCTCCAAACTCAGACATTAATATTATACAAAGTTTCCTGAGCTGTAAAAGACATCTTTGTAAAGGAAGTCTCCTCCTGAGCCTGAGTTGGTTTGGGCACTAATAAATTCAGATTGAGAAATGGCACAGAGATGCAAAGGGAAATATTGGCAAGATAGCACTTTAAAATACAGCAAAAGAAGCGATGAGGGAGAAGATGCAAAACCTGACATTTTGAGCATCATTTGAGGAGGTTGTTATGGGGAGGAAAATTTGCTATGTCTAAACTCTTCACATTCACATTTGCCCAAGACTAAAGCAACCAACCCCAGGAACAAACCAGTGTGTTAATTCTAAGCATCCCCTAATAGCCAACACAAGCACAAATGATCTTACTCTTTGCCCCAAACAGCCACTGGTAGCTTCATCATGAAGGTCTAAGGACTCTGCTCAGACTGCCAGACACAGCATTATCACCAGTCAGATCTTTCCCACTCATTTGATTTTTTCCCAAGATATCTTCATGTTGTCCCAGACATGAAGCTAGGTGGATAGCTTCACTCCAAAATCTTGTCCCCCTCCATTCCTAATTCTAGAGAAATGCTAGAGGTGTCATTTTGTCTTTGATCTAATACTCATATCTACTGCCTCACTGCAGCTGCCTCATCTGAGATCCAGCTCAAGGGAGATCCAGCTTGCTGGTTCCCACACCTGCTCCTCAGCCTTACAGGATGAGCTGGAGTGTAATATTCAGAGAAGCACAGATGTAAATACACACCATCAGTATGGCAAATGGTTTGGGAGTCAAAAACACATACAACCTTTAGGTATGGCAAAACCATCTTTTTAATGAAAGTGGAGTGTACTCTGCCTGAATATGAAGAACCCACAAAAAGAAGTTGGAAAGGGAAGTTTCTTCACATGGGAGACTAGGCATATGTCATGTTGGCCCCACAGTTTTCTTTTCCTCCTGGCCAGATTCCCAGTCATACACTATAGGCCAAGAGCCTCAACCCATAAAATTCCTTCTAGAATGAGCAAAACCCAAAGTCCCAAAAAGCTGACATTTTGCAACCAAGGAGAATGCAGGAGCAGACCATAGAAGGTCTGGGTAAATACAAAAAGATATCTTTGACTTCTACCCAAAGAGGAAGAAGTCCCAATCATGGGTACTTGAAAAGCTAAAGCAGATATGGGCAACCTAAACATGCTGGTACTTTACAGAATTTTCACTTCTGGTCATGGGAGATGCAGGGAGCATGAGAACAGGTCACTCCCATAGCAGAGGTCTGGTGCCTTTCCTGAAAGTCACACTGGCACATTAGACCATCAAATAGCCTCAGTACAAAGGGACATCAAATCAGCAAAGCTATGCTGTAAGCAGGTTTGAGGCAAAATTATGCTTACTTCAAAAAGGAAAAAAAAAATTCAGACTATACTCCTGAAGCTATGCCACGGAAAGGAACTACATTTTATAGGCTTAGGATTTTCCACATCAAAGTAAGGCAGTTTTCAAAGATACTCAAATAAACAACCTCATGTTTTTTGATACACAGGGCAATAGGAAGATACATCAGTGAATGAAATTGCAGCAGCATTCTGTCACCCTGAAGCACCCAGGAGATGAGAACAAGGACCTTCTGTGCAAAACGTGTCAGTACATAAACCAGTTCAAAGAAGACACATCCAGCAAGTCCAACCATAGGAGGATGTGTTTTCTCATGTCCAGCACAAAAATCTATATCCACTAGTAAGCACTAAAGGAGATGAGAAAACATGTTCTTGGAGTAAGAGGTCTGATTGTCCCAGAGACTCTCCCCTCTTCCCATGGCCTTCCAAGCTTCATTTAAACCATATATTTTACTAGAGCCCTGAGTGCTCAGTGGTCTGGAAAATTGCACAGTAAGTAAGATGGCTGCAGATGTCTGCTTGTACAGAAATACTCCCTGTGATGGCCACAGAAATGAATAAAGCTTTCATTGGCTGCAGTGTTTCTATTTCCCTAATGCTGCTTAGGATTTGTGGAAAGATCAGTCCTGGCTGAGATGTGAACTTGGCTAAACAAGTACTTACAGGCTCATTTGGAAAGCTTTTGTCTTACTGCATTTCCTTTGTTTAAGCTCAGGAAGAACTGCAAGCCCCAAATCTAATCTGCCCATACACCTCTATTAATATTTGGAAAATTAGCTTTTTTTATTAGCAAAAAAGTACAGACAGTCAGAAAGAGATTTTGTGAGCTCAGAATAAAAATAGTAATGAGTATTTATTCATCTGTAAGTCTATTTGCCTTGGATAGTTTTTCATTGATTTTACTGGGGTTCTTCCAGCTCTATCAGCTTGAAATCTTTTAACAAAGAAAGGTACTGCTTTGTCAGATGGGGTGCTTCCAAGGTTTCAAAGCAAGAAGCTCCCTTTAACTTTTGTGTCAGGCCAATAAATAAAAGGGATGATCAAGGAGGGCAGAATTCTACCCTTACCAGTCTAGATCTGCATAATCACACATCCCCAGGGAGTGCAGGCTCCTCTTCTGTTGCCTTTTTGCCCACCTGGAAATGAAATTTGGCATAATTTTAGTAAGGAGGTAATATAAGAGGGAATCTTTATTTGAAGGCATTCAGGGGCAGTTATGGAAAGATGTCCACAAATGCTCATCCCCTACAGGGGTGCATACATTTTCATAGGTTTTAGGAAATTAGCATAATTAATAAAAAGTACCAATTAAGTGGACAAGTGATGATGCAATTCCCCTCCCCCAGGTCAAGCCCCTTCTCTGGAGTCCCCTTCCTCAGAACTAGTTGTACTTTGTCCATGAGAATGTATCTGGAAGAGTTGTTCTTAGCCTTAGTTCCCAGGAATAACCAAGACAGCACTGGGGCCTTGTACCCCCTGGGGCTTGAAGCTCAGCAATTTGCCTTTCTGCTTAAGGAAATACCATGGAAGAATACTGGGGAAACTAGGTACAAATACAATAGGCTACAGACTTACAATAAATGCTCGAAAAATACAAAGAACACATAAGAAACGAAAAAAAGGCAAAACTCAAACGGCATCACTTCCTCTGACACTTGCAATGGCCAAACAACCACATGGAGAGCAGGGCTCAGGGATGTGGCAGACCAGCCACATACACACTGAACTGTGTCCTGGTTTCTCTCCTAGGAAAGCAGCACCACCCCAGGTTAGTGTAGGAAGAGAAGTGACTTAGAAGATGGAAAAATCATAAAGAATTAGGTAGCATGCTGCTGGAACCTCACCCCCTTTTGCATTAGGCCTAATACTTATCAAAAGAGCTATACCAAAGCATTAATTTAATTTGTGCTATAAAACATTCAAGAGGTCCTTTGGTTGACAGATTCATAAGTAAAATACAAATTCCTCTGATGCAGCAGAAATCATAAATCAGTTGGTAAGAGAAAAGCTGGGGGAGGTAGGCAAATGTGCTGAAAATCTGTGCTGGGCAAATACTTAGCGGATAGGAATTTTCACCCACAGAACAGCAGCACTGAGGACTCAGCTATCAAAGGTCCTGCAGTGCCTTCTGGAGTATTAAGGCTGCTGTCTTAGGCAGACACAGGTGGTTGTACGTTCCTTTCCTCCACTCCGTTTACAGTATCCATTACAGAAGTTATCCTCTTGCTTTTGCACCATGCATGCTCCTGCTGGCAGCTGCTGAGTTCCCTCAGATGGGTCAGTAATGCTCTGCAGGGAAAAATCAGTCTTCATACACTGTATAGGCAATTCCTAGTGTCCCTGTTGGATCCTTTGGGATATAGGGCATATCTTAGATGCCCCATGCACCACACACTGTGCAAGTAGCTTAGCATTGAGGTTAATAACTGAGCTAAATCCACTTTCAGAGCTTAAGAGACTACCTCGGCTTGTGATTTAATACAGCTTGGTGTGTCTAATCACAAAATCTATGTCTCACAAAAGAGATCTTGTCATACTGCATAAACAAAGGATAATCCAGTGAGTGTCAATGGAAATAAACTGGCTGCTTGAAGAAAATCTCTTTAAACACTCTTCTCTATTACCCATTTCCAAAACTAATTGGTGTATACTGCATTACATATGAAGGATGTCACTGATTAAGGTCCCCATGGAATCTTAACCTACTTTACCAAAAGTTTCAAAGCCAGAGTTCTGAAGAATGACCACTAATGAAAGTGCTGTCATTTCCGGGCAAAAAAACCTGAGGGCTTTCAAAAGAATTCCTTTCAAGAGAGTGCCAAATCTCCTGATTTTTGAGAATAGGTATGCAATACCCAGCCCATTGAAGTCAATGGAAACCGTTTTGTTCCTTCTAGTCAGGGGACAATTTCACATGCCCAACCTTCTAACTTTGTGACAGAAAGAGCAACTGAAAGCAGATTAAGCAGGCTGGATCTGGAAAAAAAAGAAAAAAATCTAAATGTAATTACCTGGTGCAATTTGTTTCAATTTTATTCATAAAAAAAAAAAAATCTTAGTGATCCTTTCAGAATGTATTCTGACCTCTCATATTTCCCTTCTTCATCAAGTGTTGGATAAGACATACAGGTTTCTCTAATGGTGTTTCATATAACCAAATCTGTCTTGTGCTATCCCTAAATTAAGTTCAGACTGACTCCTCAGTGGCTATTATTAAAATGAAAAGCACCTAAAATTTTTATCAAATTGTAATACATATATAATATTCATCTTCACAGAGCAAGATAAAATGTATATTAGCAATCTTCAACTTCAGTTTCAATTGTATTCCCAGTTTTTCATTTAAAATTTCATCTTGTAGTACAGTCTTTTTATTGTCAGCTAACCCTAACATGTGTATTTCAGCATTTGGTTATGTATCAGAAGCATGCTTCCAAAACAAGTTTCCCAGTTATCTTCCCTTTCATCAAAATTCAGATTTGGAAGAGGTGATAGCGTTTGTTTCTATTTTCTCCCTATTCCTTCACCTCTTTTTCCTTTGCCTCAGGGAATTCTCCCAGAAACATATCTTTTGCTGTTTACATTGCAGCTGTTCAGTGGATTCTCCTCACTTGGCATTTGGAGCCCTCATGCTCTGAACAGCCACTCATCACTGCTGTAATAATGCCTACTAAAACATTTCCTGTCCAAAGATCCTACATGCAAAGCCTGCTCAAGCACAGAATATGGACCACCATTCTGTCCTCTTAAGCAAATCATAGGGACACAGAGCTCATCTCCTTTCCTAAAATGACACAAATTGAAAAGAAAAGTTCTTCTTGAAGGGTTAGTTCTACCAGGCTACATAACCATATGTGCATATCATTTATAGGTGCAGGGTTTAGTACATTTACAGTAATTTTATTCATCAAAGCTTTAAAAATATATAACCCCTTCTTACTTCTCTCTATTAGACTGAATTAGGTCCTTTTAAAGCATCTCAGAATTTACTGGAAAATTGCAACAGGCATTTTTATTTTTCATTTATACGTATACGCACACACTTCTCATATGTGTGCATGTTTAAAAACACACCTATGTTCAACCTTCAAGGAAGAGCAAAATCTTAATATAACCTTAAAGGGAAGGTGGGCTTTGACAGGCCCTGTTGTTGATTTCTGTCTATTTTAAACTTGTATCATAAACTAGGAGTGGAATATGTTTGTCAGAGAGTAAAACAAACCATACATTTTACCTTGTTTTTCATAAATTGTTTCTCTTACTGCTGTACACAACACATAACATTTCTTACTGCTTCAAGCAGAAGCACATGATTGGTCTCTGTGACTAATAAACACATGCGGAGAAAGTGTGACTAAATTATTAGCTGATACAGGTTTATCACCACACCCATCTTTTGTTTTGATAGAATGGGTCAAATGTTCATTTCAACCAGAAAGAAATCCTTTAAAAACAATGATTTTGACTGACTGATAAGAAGGCTCAGCATGCACATTTTCAGATCCCTTTAGAAGCTGTATTCTGTAATCAGAATAAACTATACACTATAACATAATAAATAACATCTGATCAAAAGCAATGACATTTATTGCATATTGCAGATAAATTTTTAAAATTGATGCACAGAGCCAGACTATCTGGTTCAGCCCCATCATCCAATCTTTTAAGTGATGCTGAAAACAGCCAAAAGCAAAGCAACGCTTGTCACCCAGCAAATCCCTGACTCAGCAAAGCCACAATGCACACCCTTGGAGAAACCCTCCAGAAAATCTACCAGAAACTTGCTTCTTCACCACATTTTGGCAGACTTCATCCTCCATTTGATGGGCACGATTGCACCTCAAGTCCAGGTTTATCATCACAAGCAATCAAAATCTAAAATTAGTAAAGTTGCTCTGTAAATTTTCAGAGTTTAGAAGTTAATATGGTGTGGTAGTTCTCCATCTCAGTGATAACCTGGGGGCAGACTTCTGTGAGCATCAAGAGGGTTTAAGCACTTAACAGGTCCAGCAGCCTCACTCAAGAAAAATAACAATTATTTAAAAAACTGAATGAAGCAAACATCTAGACCTTTTCCTCACTAGGAAAATAAAGTGTTCCCAACGGGGTTCTCTCTAAGTGATGATAAGTTGGTGATGAGGTAGACCAGACAAAACCTGCTGATTCCCAACACACGGTGGGACAGGACTGACAACCCTCTGAAACTGCAGACCTTTTACCTCCTGGTGCCAACTTCTCTGCATCTCCTTACCAGCAAGGCCATCCTTAAGAGAGGCTTTGACCACCCTGATCCACCTGGGACATCAAGTCTGCCTTGAGCAAGAGCCTAGACGAGATCATTTCTAGAGATCTCTTCCAACCTCTTCACCCCTCCCATTTTCACAGGCTTTTCTTAGATAGACTTTACAGAATAACAGTGTTTCAAGAACAGCTACACTCATTAACCTTTTCACTACAGGCATCTGTAAAACTAGAATTAAAAAAAAATACTTTTTGAAGTCTTTAGAGACAGAGATAATGGTGTAAGTCCCCCAGCCCAGAAAGCCTCAGGATTATATTTCAAAATACACTATCACCTTGTGAAGAACTGGTTAGTTTACAAAAAGGAAGAATAACAGCAAAAAGTGATGCTCAAGCAATTAAAGCCATTGTTTGGAGCAGGAAGAAATTAATGCCAGGAGAACATTTCACTGAGGAAGGTCACAGATATTTCATATAGTGTGACAAAAAGGTGCTGTGTTGATTTCTCAGCTATAAACAGTGTGTCTGAAGTGTTTTGTGAAACTAAAAATAGTGCTAGACCCAATTTTGCTCCAATTATGCCATTGCAAACAAAGCTCAAATGACCACTCTTTCTAGAACAAAACCTATTTTCTCTCTGACTTTTTTTTCTCTTTATTTTTTTTCCTTTGGGTTTCTTTGAATTATTTGTGATTCATAAACAAAATCATAAATCCGACCTCCATTCTCTCTTTCTTTTTGGAGCAATAGACTTTTAATCTGATATCTTCACAGATCTGGTACATCTCTCCACCCATCAAGTAAAGGCAATATCATTCTGATGTGGAGCATTTATGCATAGGATTAAACAGTTCATGGTAAAGTCTGTCTTTCAGGGCCCCCGTGTTTCATTTATTTTTTATTTTGAGTAGGTGCAAACTAGCTGAAGGAAAAAGTTCATGCAACACTAGTGAGGGAGAGCCTTGCGTTACATTTGGTAGAAAGAAAACATGACCTAGCAATAAAAATATGACTGGAAACTCTGAGATTGGAATTATAAACTTAATTTCTCATCTGACTGGGCAAGTCCTGTTAAATCCTATGAGTTCCAAGTGACAACATTTTCTCATTGCTCATCAGTGCTCACAGTCCTCCAAGTTATCCATAAAAGACTGTCCAAGCTACAAAGGTCACCCAGTCATATGCTTTCTTCTATTTTACTCTGCTGGCTTAACTTGTGATAAACACTCACTGATTCTCCTATATGACATAACTGTGGGCATAAAACCTCCTGCACTGCTGTGATGTGCTAACAGTTCTCCACACTCGACCTCTCACCTTCAAACTGGAGGTGAGTTTACTTTTCCATTATAGAACACACCAGGTATTTTCTGAAGCATACTTGGGATCTGCCTTGTCAAGCTGGCTTATTTCCTAGTAGGCTCAATGCATACATATTCTTGATTCTGCAGCAAATTGAACTCAGACACAATCAAAGTCATGCAAAGGCAAGAGGAAGAGTTACACACATAGCATGAGGCACCTAATGACTGACAATAAAATGCAAATCTCCATTCCACTAACCCACGTTCTCCAGCTGATGAAGAAAACCTGAGATGCTGGTGAGAGCCCTGGTGAAGGGTCTGGAGCACAAGTCTGATGAGAAGCAGCTGAGAAAACAGAGGTTGTTTATTCTGGAAAAAGGAAACTCATGGGGGACATAATCCCTCTCTACAGCTACTAAAAGGAGACTGTGGCCAGGTGGAAGTCCATCTCTTCTGCAAGATAACAAGCAATAAGAAAAAGGGAAGCGGCCAGGGAAGGTTTAGATTGGCTATTAGGGAAAATTTCTTCACCAAAAGGTGTTCAAGCATTGGAACAGGCTTGAACAGTGAAGTGGTGGATTCACACCATCCCCACAAGCGTTCAAAAAACTTGTAGATGTGGCACTTAGAGACAGGGCTTAGAGATGGGTGCAGCACTGGGTTAATGGTTGCACTCAATGGTCTTAGAGGTCTCTTCCAACCCAAATGATTCTCTGACTCTGCTCAGCTATAAGTCAATAATATTTAATATCTTCATTTAATGACACAAAAAGGATCAAAGTACACCCTCAGCACATTTGCAGATGACACCAAGTTGACTGGTGCTGTTGACACACCTGAAGGACAGAATGTCATCCACAGGGATTTGGACAAGCTCCAGGAAATGTGCCCATGGGAAGCTCGTGAGGTTTAACAAGACCAAGTGCAAAATGCTGCACCTGGGTCATGGCAACCCCTGACGTCAATCCAGGCTGGGGATGAGCAGATGGAGAGCAGCCCTGCCCAGAAGGACTTGGGGGTGCTGGTGGAGCAGAGGCTGGACATGCCCGGGCCGTGTGCACTTGCAGCCCCGAGAGCCAAATGTGTCCTGGGCTGCATCCAGAGCCCCGTGGGCAGCAGGAAAAGACAGGAGGGAAAGGATTCTGCCCCTCTGCTCTGCTCTGGTGAGAGTTCCCCTGCAGTGCTGCATCCAGCTCGGGGGTCCCAGCACAGGATGGACATGAACTTGTTGGAGTGACTCCACAGGAGGCCATCAAGTTAATTAGAGGGCTGAAGCACCTCTCCTTTGAGGAAAGGCTGAGAGAACTATGTTTGTTCAGCCTGGACAAAAAAAAAAAGATTAGGGTGTCCTGATTGTAGCCTTCAAGTACGTGAAGGGAGCCTACAGGATGAAGAGAGACTGTTTACAGTAGCATGCAGTAACAAGACAAATGGAACAGGCTTCAAAGTGAAAGAGAGTAGGTTTAGGTTAGATAGTAGGTTTTTAATTCAAAAAAGTTCTTTGCTGTGACGAAGGTGAGGGACCGACACAGGTTGCCCAGAGAAGCTGTGGATGATCCACACCTGGAAGTGTTCAAAGCCAGCTTGGATGGAGCTCCAAGTAAGCTGATCTAGAGAAAGGTGCCCCTGCTGTCAGCAAGGAATTGGAAGTAGGTGATACCAAAGTAGTGACAAATTCTGTTTTCTGAAGACAAGAAAAAGGCAAGTGTTATAAATGTCTTCATTTTTTTTCTCAGAAACCATTTCCCTCTATCCTCTCCAGTTTTTCTTGAACATTCATTTATAACTTGGTCAAACTTTGAGTGACTTTGCTAAGCTTTACACATCTGATCACGAAGAAAACCACAGACATTGAAAAATACCTCAATATATAGCTAAACCCAGGCAAACTTTAGGTCTAAATAAAAACATGCAACTACGCTTCATCAAAATCATATCCTTCATCCTTCTATAACTTTTATATTCTGTTTTACGGAGAAAAAAATTGCCACAAGCTGCCATTTCCAAGGATGAAAAGGCAAACTGGCTTGAATACATTCAATAATTTAGGGACAACATCTCAAATAAAAGGAAGAATCTCTATGTGCTCCTATCCCCATATATTACACCTACCAGCTGGTTCTCTTTTGTTCAGCAGAAAGCAAGCTACTTTTGGTGTTATAGACAATTCTAATTAGAGTTTGAAAATTTAACTTCAATATATAGACTTGGAAGCTGATAAAGCTAATTGGCACTTCATTCCCACGTGATCACAATTCCAATCATTTACAGCTGATTCATTCTCTTGATTTGCTCTCTGCTTCACTAATCCTCCCAGCATGTCCTACCATGCATAGAAAAGACCAGCACAGGGTTCTGGATTCCAAGCTAAAATCAAAATTTAATAACAAGCACTTAAACACAACATATTAATATTAAAATCCCTTACCTTTATGTCACTTGTGTCCCTACAGATGGTTTCTTCACAGCCCTCTAAACTTTCATAATCCCCTCCTTCACACATGAATCTTTCCACTCTGTTTGTCATGTAGATGCTCTAGGACAAAAGCTCTACAATTTTAGTACATCTTTCTTCAGAACTGAGTGAACAAGGTTGGGCAATAAATGTCATATGAAAACAAAATGAGTTCTACAAAGTGACAGGATAACAGTCCTAAACTTACAGCCCACTTTATGCAAGCCATCATCTTATTAAACCTTATTACTGCTGCTCACTGGTCAAGGAATTTAAATAACGTGTATTAACACAACCTCAATCAGTTTCATCTTAGGCATGTAGAAACATATTTTAAACTCTGTGAATTGAAGCTGCAGATCATCCATCACAGCATTCTTTGAAGAGCTGGATGCATCATCAGACAGCAGTACAATGCAGCAACAAAAGAGGACGCTTTGCGTGGATCCAGAGCTACTGCAAACAACAAAAGGAGTTCATTTAACTACTGACTGACCCCCCTCTGCTACCTGTAATTGTTTCATCTCCTTACCAGCTTACTCCAGTGAAAATGCTGCTTATTTTTATGCTTTTGAACACATTTTCAGGAGGGTTAGGAAAGGACAGCATTGGGAAATTACAAGATCTTTGTTCTGCATGACAAAATTATGACAGTGTGATTTTGCACATAGTTCACTTTTTTTGCAGAGCAATTTAATTTCTGTGCAGAGGTTTACATGCCTTAGGAATTCAGAGACTGGATTTGTTTGGCTTTGTGCAACACTCACCATCTGGCTTCTTGCGTCCCTTCCACAGAAAAGTTTACTTTCCTGTCAATTCTGTGTATTTGAGATGGTTTTAATCTTTCTTTTGAGATCCTAGAAATGGCTCCACAGAGTCTGGCATGTAGTGGCATTTAGAGAACTTTGCTGAGTGAAAATTACTCATTTATTGTGCTGTGTGCCAGCTGTACTTTTGCCTGTTGGGTCTGTTTTCCTCGCTGCAGAGAGGCCGTTGAATTAAAGAACACAAGCATGAGAAAACCCTCTATTCATACAATCTGGGCTGTGTACGGACACCCGTGCCATCTCACTTTCTACTTTGTATTGAAAGGATAAGGTGTCTCCAACACAGAGTTGCTAAGGTGGCACTGGCTTTTTCACCAGTATCTCCACAAATACGCAAAAAAAAAAAATCCTCAAATTTGAAATACCTGCTTCCCTATGATGGCAACTACTTATCCAGCTTGGAGTCCATCCCATCATAGTGGGAAATAATCATAGTGGGAAATAGTTTTCCCCCATATGGCTCTTCATTCACTCCACATCAAAATCCACAGTTTCTACCCAAAGGAGGGGCATTTTCTGTTCTCTTTTTTTAAGCAAATCTCTCCTCCTACTTTCTCAATCTTTCTTTGAACACCCTTCTTCATTACCAATCTTATGCTACCTCTAAGTCTACTTGGAAATAGAAAATTTTCCTTTTATTTCACTGCAAAAATAAAAAAGGAAGAGGAGAAAGAAGATGAAACAGGAAAAAAAACAGAGAAGATGGTTAAAATTGCAACTGTCTTAGGACAGTTAAGATGTAGAGAAGTAAAGGTACCAAACCTACTCACAGGGGAAGGGATGTGCAACACTGCCAGATGGGGCAGGTGTCCATATCCATGTGTTACATCCAGCAGACACAGGTCTCAGTTTTCCTCCACTGTCTCACAAGTTAACCTGTGTATTCCACTGAAAAAAATGAAAGACATCTTATGTGGGGGGAAAAAAAAAAATTAAAAAAAATAAATCACAAGCAAACAAACAAAACTGAATAAATAAATAAATAAGTGGAATGCTGAGACTACCTGCAATTTTTGGAGTATATTGCTCTGTAACTCGGAAGGAGTATTACAATTACTCTGCAGGCTCTCCACTGCATAGGAGAGAGTGGTAGGAGAAGATGACGGAGCCCTGGCAGAGCCATGCATCTTACAGAAATCTCTAAACAAGCTGTTAAACTGACCTGGCAAAGAATTTTTTGCTTAAACAGTGCAGATTGTGTTTTCCTTTAGATTTCAGACCTGGGTTTATGTAACTTCTGTATTAATAATACTTTGTCTTTATTAGACTGAGGGAAATCTGGCTCTGAACTTCTGTGGGTTCATTTCTTTATTCCACTTCAGCACTGTCCCTGTATTTGTCTGGAGAATTCAGGCAGAATACAATTCAAGTGCTGTACCCCTGAGTTAAGATAACGTGCTTGAGTAGACACTTCTATTCCTGCACCCCACATTAAACCCTTCTGGGGGCTGAGATGGGTGTCTGTGGGCACCTGGACCTCAGACAGATATTCTGTGTATCAGATTTCTGTATTTAGTGACGGAATTGGTAGTATCAGGTTAATGATCAGACTTGATCTTTTCCAACCTTAATGATTCCATGATTTTGCTCTGCTATTCTAATGACATCTTGGGGACAGCTTAATCTACTGACTAATGAGCTGTCTACTGAAATGGGAGTAAAGATGGAAAAAGTTTAAATTAATCTTTCTTATTTTTCAATCTAGTTTCCCAAGATCCTTAAGTTGGATTCACAAACACAGGAACAACTCTCCAGACACAACAGTTTGCGTTTCTCAGTTCAGCCAGTCTCCCCACTGTTAATCCAGCCCAGTATCTGACACTCAAAAGAGAAGTGAGAAAAATTTATCCTTGCATCACCCGTGCAGTTGGACTAGAGTACTGTTGTATGACCCTTCCAAATCGAACTATTCTACTCCATATCTGGATTTGCAGCTAAAATAACAATTTTTTCATATACTACAGATCTTGGGAGAATAATAATATGAATTGTAATGGTCTGTGAACACCTTATCATACATTCCAGCTCAACATAGGCGACAAATAACAACCAAATATGATTTAAAATCTTAGGTCTAGGTTCCCAAAAAGTTTGATAATGTCTCTGTTCAGGAACAGAAAACATAAATGCCAATGGATGGGGACTCCAAATGTCTCCTTGTTTCTTTGAGCTCTGCATTTAAGGCAGAACAACATAGTCCTTTAATACTTGAACACACCAGATTGAGGAGAGAATGCAAAAGAGAGGTGGATTAGACTACAAGCACCACTTGAGTTAAACCTTGATATTTTAAACAATGTCTGATATTATTAAAACTCCACACACATGTTTATTTTATGAGCAGAGAAAATATCTTTGATCTTTCCACACAGCCACAAAAGAAAAATAATAAAAAGGGAGCATATCTGGTTTCCTCTTTTCATATATATAAAACATAATGCAACATCATGAGTGTTTTAGTCTGGTAATATAAAACACATGAAAAACCTAAGGAAAAATTACTTTAAATGTTTAAAAACCTTTTTCTCCATGCTAAATAGCAATGTTCATTTGTGTCATAAAATCTGCTTGAAGATTCCTAAGAAACTTCAAATGTATCCTAATAGACAGGTTTGTACTAAAAGCATGTAAGAAGGAGGAACACCGTATCATCCCAGTCTTCTCCAAAACACAGGATTTGCCCCAGAATAGTGCTTAATGGAATGGACCCAAACTCCAGTATGCCCTAACTACACAACCCAGTTAGGATACAAACCTGTCAACTGCACATATCCTTATAGTAAAGACTTTGTAATAATAAGGATGAATATAAGCATTCTTTGTAAATATATTGTATGTTTCACAGCATAAAGTTATGTTATACATAAAAATGTATGTTATACAGCATAAAGGCACCAACAGTGCACCAAGGACATAAAACCCCACTGTACCTCTTGTGGCATCACCTCTGGAACAAGCCAGCAGAAGAAAAGTGGAGATGTCTCCTCCTTGCTGCACCAGTTGCTGCTGCACCATTGCAAGTCCCCTAATCAGATTTTGTTCCTATTCTTTCCAGGACTGCTGAGTTGTGTCAGCAAGGCTCAGAAAATGCTAACATGCAGCATTCTACAGTCAATTTAGTGTTCTCAGTTTAACTGCCTTTTAACCATGTAGCTTCTTCCAAAACGCAGGAAAAAAGTCCTGAAAAATAACCACTAACCTTGAAAATGAACTTATGTTTCAAAAACACATAAGAACCTGTGAGGTTGGGAACAGGCATACAAGCTCTTAATTATTTGGGGTTTGCATATCTTTGAAGATGGACATGAGTCAGTATCTTTTTTAAACATTAAGGAACAACATATAAATGGAGATGTTCTTTATTCATGTCCTGGTTTAAAAGACATGTATCTGCCAAGGAAGGCAGGAACCCTCCTGGAATGGAAAGATGGCCCTCTCTATCCAAATTACTATAACTTTGAAATTATGGAGCTCCAAGGACAGAAGAAAGGAGGGAAGGAAGGAAATAGAAAAGAAGGGGGACAGAAAGAGTGACAGCAATTAGGTAGAAACCTATCACCCTTCCGGGGATTCCAACATCTCATTGCTCCCCTCCATCTGGTCATCTCAGTGGTGAGGGTCCCCCATGCACAAAAGTGTAAAATCCAATGGATTAATATATGTTTGGTCAGGTGGGAATGCCCAGGTATTTGGGCATTCCTAATTGCTAGAGACTCTTTACCTAGAAAGCTGCCCCTGCCACTCCACATCTTGGTGACAACAAATGGGAAGAAATTCCTTTGAGAAGGCCTCCAACAATACATTAAGGCGGAGGACAGAAATAAACATACAAGGGATAGGGAAGTTCAGGAAATTTTCAACTAAACATGACATGTAGAGCAAAACAAAAGAGGTGAAAAAGCCCTATGGGTTTCTCTTTCCAATTTGTGTTCTTTATGAACCCCATCTTCAAAGATGGTGATCATTAAAAGACAAAATACTGTAGGAGCAAACCTATAGTAGCTAGTTAGTGATAGTTTTTTCCTCATCATGACATTTAGAAATGCATACAATAATACCTGTTTTTATGAAATGGTAGATTACATGCTCTTTTAGAAAATTATAAATGTCAATGTCCTAATAACCCTCCATCTCACCTTTTTTCTAAGGAATAGTTGCTTAGTCTCTGTCATTCTATTTTTCAGTTAACTAGTTAAGGGGAGCATCATTTCTCCTTTTATACTGCTTAATCCCGAAATGGTAAGACAGGGAAAAATATTTTGCTGCGTACATTGTGAGAAAACTAGTATGAGAAACTGTCATGTTACATTTATGCCTTTCTTCTTCCCTTCTTGACAGAGGATGCTATTGATGTTGCAATGTGGTTCACAACATCTGAAAGATGCTGCAGGGTTTAAATGTTCTTATCAATATATGGTTTTGTCTCTAATCCTTGGAGTTTTTACTACCTCCACAATAATATTTTTACAAGCAAACGCAGGCATTATCATCTAAATCACCACAATATCAATGAACAAAAGGATATGGCACTCTTGCCGTGAGGAAGAGCTAAAAACTTTTCAGTAAAGTAAACCATATAATTTTATTTGAACCAGAAAAAGCCTTACAATAAATAAAGACAGGTTTCATTTACAAAGAAAAAAAAAAGTTCCTGGCACATAGCTTTCAAGATCTTTTGAATATGTTAGTATAAATAGAGAGCCTGTGGGTTACTTTTCCCTGCTTTCTGCTGTTTTCTGTACTATTCAGACTGTATGTGCCAGAGCACAGACTTTTCAGCTGCCTCCTTTATTTGGATGTAATATGCAGCAGTGAGAATTCCCATATCATTCTCACTTCTAACCCCCCTGCCTCCCCCTGGAACAGGCTTCTTACTGTCAAAGTATCATGATTATCTAGGATGGTTGATAATCTTCTGTCAAGCCAGCTCTGGGAATTAGGTGATACTGGTAAGGAGAGGGAGAAGTAAAGAACTGCTTGTCTTCCACACTCACTTTGATCTAGGCTGATTCCCCTTAGGAAATTACGGCTACTGGACCATCTAATTGGAAAGTCTCTCCACATATAAAATAGTATAATGCAATTTAATATACTAGTAGTGACTGGTGGCAAGTGAAATTAAGTGCTGCCCAAGCTGGCAGTCTGTGCTTGCCCCACAAGCAGCTCAATACAGAGGAACCCTTCTGGCTGCTTTGACAACGCCTGCCCCATGAGATGTGATTCAAGAGGTCTCGCACCAATTGAAAATGGACATCTTGTCCAGGGCTCATATCCTGCAGGGAGTAAAGAAAAACAGTCCCAAAGAGCAGGCAAGACATGTTAAGCAACACTTGGTAAAACCAAAGTCTTTTGACTTGTTGTTGTTTTGAATTGTGCTGTTCACATTTACAAGCTGAACCCTACTGAAAGTAAACAGCAAGACCAAATACTACGATTTAACTTATATTCATTGCAAAGCATAGAAGCAGCCTAATCTCTTTGGCATGAAAGTTGCCATGGAAAAACTCCTCATCCATTCCTAATAAAAGAATGGGTGAGTTTGATCAATTTATTCATTTTCCTTGAATAATTTTAAAAAGTGCTGTAAAACCCTCACCAAGCCAATGCCATTGGTTAACTATGTCTCTACAGACTTTAGCAGATAAAATGATTCCAACATCAATCTCTTTTTCTACTTTCTTGCTGCAAAACACAGCAATAAATTGCAGACAGTTCACTGCAAGGCTAAGATGTAATGCTGTAAAACCTTCAATAAAGCTTCAGCACCAAATTTAGCTCCTGTGATAGCCCGCATCACAAAGTCCTCCTGCAGTGGCAAGAGATGGCTTTGTTAAACAGTAGCACCAAATCAATTAAAGGCTGCAGCAAATAGCACAATCCCTTGAAAGCTTTCACAGTACAAACATGGTAATGCTCAATGTTATATTTAGGAATGAGATATAAATAAATTACAACTGTGTTTACAATGCTTCAAGCTTTGTTTAATGATGAAATGTAACTGTCTAGAAAGTTCCAGCACATTGCAATATAAACCATTTTTTATGTAGATCTGTGCAACACCAAGACCAGAAGAGCCCCAAAACCAACTAGAGCCTTTGTGTATTGGGTAGAGCAGACCTAAATAAACACACGCCCTTCTTAGGTGGTTTTTCTGTGACAGAAAATTAGGTTGTAGGCTTACCCATTTTAGATTAGCAGCTTCTCTTCAGATCCTAACTACCAAGGGTATTCTCCAAGGCCACCATGTTGAACATTATGTCACTTTAAAAGGATTTTAATCTGGAAGCTGATTTGTTATAATTGAGATCTCATACCTGGGCTTCTAAAAGCTCTTCTCATCTAATGTCTGTGTTAAAATTACACTCTGGCATTAACAAGCAGAAAATTATAAGTAGCAAAATTGGTAGAAAAGCAAGTTTGTAGTTGGATTGTAAGCCACTGACTTTTTATTATTTTGCAAGAAACAGAGCTGTTACATTTTTGAAGATTTTTCTGCCCAAAACTCTATGCAACAGTGATGCACTGTTGTAAAGGCATCAGCTTTCTCATCCTAGGAAAATATATTAGACCTGCTCAACTCACATGACAATTGTTATTCCTGCCACTGTAAATTCCCCTGCTATCCATACACATCCTCTTCCTCACAATGGTAGGAATTGTGCCTGTTGTTCCCTGTTTGGTTGCTCAGATTCACATTTGGCACCACTTCTCCAGTAATAAAATAGAACCACCCCAACCACCAGTTTCCCCTTCCCCTGTGAGCTTTGTCCCACAGGTTTTCAGAGCACCTAAAAGGCTCCTCCAAAGATCACAAATCACCCCTCACTTCAAGGCCAGCAGAGGCTTCAAAATGAACCACGGGGAGAAGAAAAGGACATCAGCACAAACAGCTCTCATGTCAGCCCCAAATGCCAAAATATTTTACAACCAATAAAACTGTGTCCGTCTTTACATAAAGGCATTCCACAAACAGAAAAGGGATGAGCATGCTGCAGAGTCTGCTTTGAACTTCATTTCTTGTAGAAACAGACACCAAAACCTTATAAAATACTAATTGAGCAAAAGTTATTAAATGCATCATCTGAGAACATGAGTAGTCCTGTTTTCTGTCCATACTTAGTATAAGGACAAATTACATCAAGCTCTATATATTCCATGCATTCACAGAAGTTCTAAACATAATGTTAGTATGTCATAATTCCCATTTTATCTAAATTGTATCATGAAAGCCACATTTCTGTGCCTTAATACAAAATTATACAGGTAAATTTTTATTTTTGGCATTTTATTCTGGAGATAAATTGAGATTCTACAATTAAGTGATTTAATGCAACAGTCATTTTCACATCTTTCAAGTCTCATATAGTTTAAAGAGATGTGAGTTCTAGGGATAAACCTATCATAGGCAGTCACAATTACTAGCTTATCATGTTTTAGGACCCTCAAATTCATACCTACCACAAATACACTTTGAAACAAAAGTAACACCCTCTTCTTTCCTTTAAAACATCTAAAGTGATGCTTCAAAAACATTTTCTTCTGCCCAAGAAGAAATTAAAGTAAATAAGTAGAAATGTGTAGGTCTTTCAGTCATATCAGGACTGAATTAGTTAATTTGGTGAATTGTTGTGGCAGAACCTTTCACCCTCTGATAGAGCAAAACCTTATCGTCCCACCACATATGGCTAAAATCAGACTGGAATGGTTTGGCATGTGATGAATTATCTCAACTGAGAACCACCTTAGCCGATTTGAATGGTGAGAAAACCTAAAATTAGTGACTACAGACACAACCATTTTTAACAACTGTAAAAGACCACTATGATTTTCATGAAATCAGAAATCTCTTACACACCCTGAGCATGCAGAGACCTCTCCTCAAGGACAAAGACATTCACATCAAATTACTTCCTCAGGGGATTGAGAAAAATAAAGGACATTCTCTGCACACAGCTATCATTCATTGGTGACATGGACTCCTAACCTATATTATTTGTTGTTAGTTATGACATAAGGTACATCTATAATTACACACTATATATACTAGTGGTATTTCTCTATGTTTTATTCCTGTGTAGTAAGTAAGTCTGTTTAAGTCTTATGTCTGTTTTCTTTGGTCTATTCAATAAATAATTAATGTTGTAATAGGCCTGGTCAGTCATTATTAAGAACTTGCAAGCAAGAGTGGTTTTGGGGTGCTGGCCACCTCAATAAAGCTACTGTCTACTGCAGAGGAAAGGACTTGTCCAAGCTCTCCCTCACCATTTCTAAGAATTGTCACAATTCAGATAAAAGTGCAGAAAATATCTTTAGTGTACAGTAAGAGGGGTTCCAGAGTTTCTAACTTCCCGCTTCTTGTTCTGAAACTCCACAGTCAGCAGAAACTTTCATGTTAAAACTCACTTTTTTGATTTTTATGGACAAAAGAGGAGATAGCACAAATGCTATTAGACAAGGTTACTCTTCTTTCCATCCACACTTCCTAAAAAATCCATGATAAATTGTATTTCCCATATTGTCTTAAAAAGTCAAGATCACAACTCTTTCTGTAGATGTGTCAATCCAGATAAGTGTACTATTTGAAGCCTTGAGCATATGCCTGTTATCACAATCCCATATCTCTAAAACACGACATCTATTTTGGTGCACTAACAGTTTTAAGACCGCAAGAAATGTGTGGTGACTTTTCTCTAATATATCATGTAGACACTACACATTTTGAGTCATTTACCTAAGGGTCACACAGCCCACATATCAAGAGTTTACTCCCAAAATATCCAGGGACTTCAAATCTTGACAGTATCTATTTTTCCCACAACAGATAATTTTCTGAACAACGCTAAATGATGTATGCATTGAAGACAAAAATTCAACCATGTATCTATAGACATGCAACTGGCAATTCCTCCCCTCCTTTCCTTTGTTTTCTCTGATCATCACCATGGCCCATCTAGAATTAATTCGATCTTCTTGAAAATAGTACCTCAGAAAAAAGGCTCCAATAACCCACCTATACATTCTGGAGTAACCATGTAATCTGCTTTTACTTCTGTTTTTCCCCTTGTCAGCTGCTCAGTGTAGCAGTATTTTACTACCTGTTGCTACCCTCAGCAATGCTCGAAACACAAAAGCACCGATACTGAGGCATGTGAATCTACTTCAGGCACCTTATGCCATTAGTATTCTACAAACAGCCCAAATTACAGAATCATTTGATGGCCCAGTGATGAAAATTCCCATTATGATCTCCTTCATGAACCCAGTTTTGGAGATTAGGTGTTGCAAAATTCAGTTCCTGTAGGGAAACTTGACTGCATCTGTCACACACCAACTGCATGGCACAGCTGCACAGCACGTGCACAGCTGTTCAGACTTATCAAAGGTGTGTGCCTTGCTCCCCCAAGAAAGATTAGAGCTAGAATCCAGTGCTCTTCATCAGCTCAAGATTTCCTGAGCTCCTGGAATTTGCTGTCAAAGATAACAAGTAACAGGCACCTGAAAACAAGAGGAAAAGAGGAGGTACGCATTTGTTTTTAGCAAAAAAAAACCACCAGGAGACTTAAATATTAGTTCCAGTAAGTGACAATTGCACACTAGAAATACCATGGTGCAGGTATTGATCCACACTGAGAATGGGTGTTCAGAGCACTTCTTTTCTGACTGTCTTCTGATGGAGATCAATGCAATATACACACACTGCATGAGTTTAATTGCATACTCCATTTTCAGAGGTAAAGGGTCAGTAGCAAATAATTTCTTCATTGACTGCACCTTGTCTCCACTTTTTCATTTATTAGAAAACAAGGGTAGTTGCATGTTCCAGCCCCAGAAAACTATGCTGCCAAGAAGATACAAAAACTGTCTATAAACAACCTAAATCTTCGACTTCTTGGGCTTTCTGCTCAAGTCAAGAGAAACAAGAAAACAAGACCAAACTGCATTATCTGCTGCATAGCACTGATGAAAGATTATCACTTCAGAACCCAGTTTCTGTCAGCTTTATCTGAACTCTCCTATTATTTACTTATACATTTGTAAGTATTATGTACTTACACGCTTGGTTCTATGTGCTTGAGAATGACTGCATCAAAATGATTTAATGTACAAGCATTATTAATAATTTAGGGAGGAAGTTAGTTTTGCTTTTAATGACCAGTTAAATGTGTGTTAAGACTCTCTGGGGAATTCTGATCTTAATCCAGCAAAGCATCTTAAGAGGTTTAAATCTCTCATATGCTTAAAACCAAACATCTGCAAAAATGTTTTGCCCAGCTGGAGCTTTTAATAGCTCCATGCATGCTTACAGTTAATAATCTGTGGATATTTTTCATTATTGGATTTTTATAAAAGCTGTAGGAGGCTTTTTAGGTTTGTCATAGTCACTCAACAAAAAGTAAGGCATTTACTTATCTTATTAGTGACATTTAAGACCTTTTGGGTCTGGTAACAGCAGATGTATAATGTTGGTTCAGCAGAATATCATACTGTCCTGGTGTTGACCAGAATATCCAACTACAGCACGAGAGCCTCCTGGCTAAGGATCCTGGTGCTGTCCAGAATTAAAACTCCCAGGGCAGTCACTTATTTAGCGGGTGGTCACTGGAGGGATTTATCCCATAACATTTTCTGCAGGTTTGACTTGAAGTGCTACTAACAGGAGTCCTAAAACAGAAGCCCAGAGAGAATCACAAAATTATTAAACTTGGAAAATACCTCTGAGCCCATGGAGTCCCAACATTAAACCAACACTGCCAAGTACACTACTAAACCATCGTTTTAGTGACCCTAAGGGCCATTGTCACACATTCTTGGAACACTTCCAGGGGCAGTGAGTCCAACACTTCCCTACAGGACAAGTAGTACAGGCCCCTGTTTCCCTGAATGAGGGGGAGATGTCTGGGGTAGGTAGATTGCATCATTCTACCTATCAGAAACAAATTTTTACTTTTCTCATTTTTTAAATATTTCAATTAAATAAGTATTAAGTTGACTCCTTTTTATTTGAAAGCAAGACCAATATGTGTCAAACCACCACATTCAGAAAAGAAAAAGTTCACGGTGGCTGCAAACATACATTCTGCAGCTGGAACTCCTGAAGGAACACCTGCCCTCTACTTTAGCTGAGGTAGGATCCAGAGAGATAGGAAGCAAAGGATTTGGGCACAGCTTTACAAATAAGGAGTATGCCAGGAGTCCCCAGAATTCCTAGATACCACTTGCTGGCATCCAGGCCACCTTTGCTGCAGGAGAGAGCTGAACCTGGTAAAACCAGTGACATTTTGCCTGTCACTGCCACAGTATTCATTCTAGATATACAGTAGGCACCCATTAACAGTCCTGAGGAACATCCACCTTCTGAATCCCTGCAAAACCTCAAGAAAAACCTTCAGCTGGTGCTGGAAGCCACCATGTGAAAACCAAAAATGGAAGACAGTAATCATATTAAAACCAGAGGGGAAAGTTGTCCCCATGGCCAGGACAGGGACATCCAGTCTGCTGGAGGCTTTTGTGTATACTAAGTTTCTTCCCCGGTGTGATCACAGAATCATTGCTATATTCTGTTTACTAAAATTTAGGAGACAGAATGGAAAGAAGTCTTATTTCATACCTCCAAAGAGGAGCATCTATAAGCTAATATTAACATCCTTACGTAAGACTGTGTAAAAACACATTTCCTCCAAAATTAGCAGATTTGACATCAAATTCTATTGTTTCATTACCTGTAGGGCAACCTTAGTGAAGTCACTGCAAATCAGAGTTTTCACTCCTGGGTTTACCCATAACACTCTACTCCTAGCTCAGGAACTCTCATCCTCTACAAATACCACAGGATACCAGTTCCAACAATTCAATACATCCCGAGAAAATGTTTTGTTGGCCTATAACTTTGATTTCAGGACATTACTTATAACAACTTACGAGTGACTAAATTACAGAAAATAATGAACATGTCTATATTCACCTTACACATCTAAGGAAAAATTAGTGTTTTTCTGGCCACAATACCGAGAGGATATCGAAATGCAGTAAAAGGGGGGTGTGCCATTCTATACCTCACTCCCCAAAAACCATTCAAAACCAGAGAGAAATGCTGAGGTGATGATTTCCCCCTGTGGAAAACAGGCATCTATCAGGTCTTTGGGGCTTGCTTCCCACAAGCACAAAAAAAAAAAAAAAAAAAAAAG
>VZDJ01000057.1:1606749-1626387 GCA_008694505.1 Cyanoderma ruficeps | reverse complement strand
AAGTGCCAGGGTGGGATGGTGGGCATATTCCAGAGCACTATGTTAATTTTCAAGTGTTCTAGATTAAACAAACACTCACAATTCCAAGAAAATAGTCATAATAAACATTCTCTGAAGTAAAAACTCAACCAGAATCTTTGGACACGTGGGAGAAATAAATTTAACAGATAGAGAAGGACTTAAGTTATGTAGTCACATAAACACCTCCAAGGCTCTGTTTAACCTTTCAGTTCTCATAGACCTTTTAGCAGAGGTCTAATCTCACAGTAATATCAAATGTAACAACTTGTTAGAGGTTGTTTTAAATGCTGTTTTCAAAACAGCTTCTTGGTGCCAGCCAGGTAGAGCTCTCCAGCTCTCTAAAGGAAAAGATGCCACAAAAGTCAATCAATTCTGGTCTCTCTCTTATTGACATGCAGAGAAAGAAACACTTGCTTTTAATAATAGGACTTCCTTTCATGCAGAGATAGTGAAAGCTTTCAAAGGATAAATAATTCATAGTCTTCCAACTCTGAGAATAAATTTGTTCTTTTCCTGTTTTACTTTCCTTTAAGATATGACATCTTAGGAAAGCAGGGAAAAGGAGAATACTCTTTGCTTCTAAGCATATAAACATGCACAGTGTTTCATTCTCCCACTGCAGCAAAGCTATAAGATCAATAGACAAGCACTGAAAACCTTTTCCCACCAGGCAGAGACTCTGCCATCTAAATAGTTTCTCAAAAGATAGAGCCTCAGTAGCAGTGAACCACAAAGAAACAGACAGTGCACAGCTAGGGACCAGGCTTGGAATAATCTCACATGGGGACAACTCCACAGTAAGGCAGCAAATTATTTAAGCTTGATCATATCAGTGACTGGTGAACTATGACTCTGCCTCCATTCTTTTAAGTTTTATCTAAACTCCGTGGGGATATGAGAAGGCTCTTGTACTTATTGTGCAGTTTCAGTAAACAAAGGGGGGGAGAAAAAGCAACCCCATAGAAGGATGAATAAAAAAAACCTGCAACATATTCTATCTGGTAAGCCAGGCTGCATTTATATAGGCCTAAAGCAGCAAAATACATCAATAGAGCAAAGAGGTTTCACAGTAATCAGTAACACCAGCAGGTTAAGCTTTTGTGCCCAAATCTCAGGGGAGCTATTCTCATGCCTGGAAGTTGCTCAATTTTCAGCCAAAATGTACTTGGAAAGGGATCCAAAAATCAGCTTGGAGATGATTCTCATGGCTGCTGTTTGTTACACAGTGGGAATCACCTTGTATTAGGTTTATTCATGATCAAAAAGAGTAGATGCAAACACCTAAAAGCTGCCATCTAGTCAGGTCAAGGCCAAATCCATCTCAAAACAGCATTTTGGAAGGAGGCAATCCCTGGGGATATAGCCTGTCATCAGTGTCTTAGTTTGAAAGACAGCTGTCGGCAAAGGAAGGCAGGAGTCTCCTTTGGAATGGAAAATGTAAACCCCCTCCTTCTGAATTATTATCATTTTGAAATTGAGGGGCTCTGCCCTCACCCCCTTCCTCTACCTGTTCTCCTGGTGTCTCCGCCCCTTGGAGAGAACCTCCCAAAAAGAGAAGTGTAGCCAGACGCCCTCCTTCCCCCTGAGCTGGGCCACTTCTTTGTTTTCTCAAGTTAGTGTGTCATAGCAACTTGTGGGGAAAATTCTATAGGTAAAAAGGAACAAAAGAAAAGAAACTTAACCCCCAACAACCAGGAACACCAGAACATGTATTTCCATCCATTCTGCAGGATTACTCCCTAACAGACATTTGCTAATCTTTGTCTGGTCCCAGTTTACACTTAGCAAAGAAGGCAGCTCTTAGTACTTACTTTTAAGATCTCCCCCAGCTTTATGTGGAGGCTCATTGCCAGCAGCCACAGGACACCAAATGTAAACACCGTGCTGTGGATGACAGAGCATCGCTTTCCAAGGACAATTTTAAACAGTGTATCCCTCTCCAGGAGGCTCAAAGCGCATTAAAATGAGTTATTTGCTGACCAAAGGGAGAATAACACCATTTCAAACTCATAGGTGCCTAATGTCGGGGAGAGTGGAGGATAGAATCACTTATAAGTGCTAAGTCATTCATTTATACCTCAGCTCCGTGGATTAATTATTTCCAGCAATACTGACAAGAGAAGCCATGAAAAAGAATTCACTATCAGACTTTTTTTAAATTACTATTATGGTCAGCACTACTAACTCAGTTAAGAGTCTACTAAAATGATTAAAGAAATGCTAGATAAGGTTTCACAAATGCATCTATGACTCAATTTTACACTTGAAGCTGAACTCCACTGAACACTGTGCTGATAACCATGATACTGCAGCATCTACAGAAAAGCTGTTATGAAAGAAGAAAAACAAAATCAAACTGTTTATTGCAAATATTTTGCATGGCAGCTGCTATCATGCTGCTGAAAGGTGGTGAAATTTGAGGAAAGAGGAGGAGAGATCATTTACAGTGACAACACTTACTGCTGTGGATGTCATTTTTTCTATAGTTCTGGGAGCAGAGTCAGAGCCATTACTGAAATGGTACCGAAAATGCATTCAATGTTTCTCCTCACAGCAAGTGCAGTTCCAAAATACAGAGGGTTTGCAAGTTTTCAGGACTCATTTTCACCATTTGTGTGTGAAGGAAGAAGAAGAGGTATCTCTTTGCTGATTTTGCTCTCACCAGAGCAACAAAGGTGAGGGAAGAACTCAGCAACTGAGCATTTCAGCTCAGCCCACCGTACATATCATTGATCTGGTAAGACATGGCATATTGAAGTTTATGGCATTCAGCACCAGACACTTCATTAGCCCTTGTGTATGGTAAATAGACAGGGAACCACATATTCCAGTGCTCCTTTTTTAATCTTCTCTTCGTTCCCTGATCCAAAACAAACCTCACTATCACATGTAAGGCAAACTTATCTAAGAGAAAACATCTGGCCTATTCCAATGTCAACCACGAAGAAGTACTTAAAAATCTGCTACACACCATGCCAGGAGGAAAATGAATTGGTACAAACAACAGTATCCCAGCACAGATTTTTCTGCCTCAGCAGAGTTATATCACAAGGAGAAAAGAGGCTGCCAGGGTCCAAAAGAAGCTGAGATCCCAGTACACCAGAGTGCCAAGAAGGAGTGTGGGCTTTGGTCCTGTAAACCAACGATGCAGTTGGTAAAAACCTCTTCTTTGACAAGTCTGCAGTGCCAGGACTAGAATGCAATGAGTACATAAACTGAATGTGTTAAAATTCATCCAGGCCATTCTAACCCTATAATAGTCATCAAAATGTAAGGGTACTCCCTGCTTAAAAAACAGTGGGTCTTCAATGCCCCACTGATACAGTCAGACAGCCAAAGTCTATATATTATATATATATATACGCTTCTTATCTAGTAGATGTTTTAAACCAATTTTGCGCATGCATTTAATTAAAATCCAAAGGGATTGCTTCAAAAAGAAATTTAATCCCATTAGCTTTCCTACCAGAAACAAACTGGCATAATTACCCCTGAGTGCAGATCGCCCAGTGTAGTGCAGATCCTGCAGACTTGGGCTTCCTTAGCAACCTTCCCACGGTTCTAACACAGGTATAAAATAAAGGGCAGAGGGAAGCAAGTGAATTCTTGGGCTGAAACCAGAAACTTCTCCTTAAAACACAGCTATGAGTTTTACCTAACAGGCCACACTGCTGTACACTGATTTCCAGCACTTTTTTTTCCAGGCCAAGCCTTCTCTTCCCACTTTTGCTGGTGTATCCCTGTTAGTCAGAGAACTGCAGCCAGAAGGTAAATGTCAAGAAAGCTGCCAGATACAAGCTACAGGACAGACCTCCACAAAGTTCATCCACTTTAGAGAAGGGTAGAACGGCAGGGTGACAGTAACACAGTTATACCATACCCTCACCATGTCAAAATGTGCCACTATATGATGAACACTGTTATAGGTCTGACCTGAACAGGGAAGTGGAGCAATTAGTGAGAAATTAATTTCACCAGATGACTGGAAAGACCTCTCACTTCTCAAATCAAGCACACTTTTTAGGTCACTGATGCTAGCTAATTAGAGCCATTTCCTGCTCTTCCAGAATTATCCATATTAAAAGAAAGAGGTTAGAAAATGAAGATTTCATGCATATAGTAGTTTCAGTCTTTCAGTGTAAATTTGTCCCACATTTAACTGGCTCCCTAAAAACCTGGGAAAGTGTGGAATACTGGTAATAAATCTGCAGAGGTCTGCATAACATATGGGTCTCAGCCCCTTGCCCTTCCATAACTCCCAGCCCTCTCCCGCTCAGATTGCCCCAGCTCAGCTCCCACTGGGGACATGGCCATAGCCACTGATGGACATAGCCATGCTTTTACCATCCCTGAAAAGATGCTCTCCTAGGGTAAAAGAATGGTTTGGGTTGGGAGGCACCTTAAAGATCTAGTTCCAAGCCTCTTCCATGAGTAAGGACAATTTCCACTAGACAAGGTTGCTAAAAGCTTTGTTTTCTTGTATTTGCACCTTGGTACCGTGGGATGCCTTTAGCTCCAACAGAAGGAAAGTCTTCATCCTTTCTCTCTCTTTTGAGGACTTCATTAATGTAGTTTTGTACAAGTAAGACAGGATGCTGTCTTTCAAAAAAGTAACACATCCTAGTATATCAGATTCCATAGTCTCAGTTTCAAGTTTGATAATGCCCTTGTATTTTGCTCCGGCTTTTTCCAGCAAATCTTCTGTTTTTCTATTATCCACTGATGAATCTTTCTAGCTTGACACTCTACTACTTTTTGAAGTCTCCCAACTTCTCTCCTAAGCAGCTTTTGCCCCAGCCTCCAGCACAACTGTCAGAGCAAACTGGCTCCAAAAGCACTGGATTCCAGCTGGGTTCCAGCACGGTTTTCTTCTCAGATCCATCCTCACAGAGAAATCCTTTCAAGTTAATGTCTAAAGAAGAAGGTTCTATTCAGGTCAATTCTACCAATGTTGGTTTAGTGTTTTAGTCTATAAAGGGACTTGAGGTGTAGAAATCAATGGTGGTGAAACTGTAAACTGCCAGCTTCTGTTTGCTGCCTTACCAGACTGTCCATATTGCACACAGATTCCTAAAGAAGTGAGCATATTTTCTTGGATTAATATAACTACCCTGCCTTCCTCACTGATAAACTGAGATTTTTTTACATGGAAATGACTACTAGAACAAGTTTTAAGACAACAAGTATCACTGCTTAGGATGAAAAAATAAGCACACATGAAAAAGAGATTTCTCTGCAGAGTTCCAGTGACTGAGACTCCACAAGTTATTTACACTTCAGGTTTTCTGGATGGGAGTTTGGGCTATGTCCAAATCTAGCTGAAGCCAGCCTGTCCAGCCAAAGACACTGTGCTGTCTTCAACTGATCATTTAACTTTTCCCAGATCAAATCAGGCCTGGAAAGCAGCTGATTCCTTGTGTGCTAGAGTAACTAAAGAAGAATCAAGGATATACTGAACAGCCTGGAGGGACTTGGAACCTTTTTCCCAAAACTACACTACATATAATTCTGAAAATATGTAGACAAAAAAAATCTAGACCTTTTTCTCAGAAACAATCTAAATTATACAATTATTATTTATCTTTGATTTAAGCAATTACACAATGAATAATAAGATTTTCAACTAAGTTTGACAGAATTATAGTGAATTATTTTTTATTATTCTCAGAGCTATTGTTCTTTTACTATAAATTACTAGCTCTCAAGTTTCATAAAAAAATTTACTGGAACAGAAACTAAAACCTCTATACTCAGAGCTTTACTAGTTTTTATAGAGCTCTTTTAAAGTCTGAATTTAGTTAGCTTGTAGGGCATACAAGCAGATCTAAAAATAAGCATGTTTCAGAATCCTTCTTCATGTTCAGACCAATTCTTCAGCCTCTGTGAAAATCTTGGATGTGTGAGAAACTTACACTCAGTTCTCCCATGTATCTTCTTTACAAGGATCTCTAATTAAAGAGGAAGGGAGAAGCTTTACATGCTTACCTTTGAAACAAGACATTGCAACATTTAGGGAGACCAGAGAAAAGCCATGCCTCCGAGCAAAATTACAAACAAAGCAAGGATTACTATTTAATGGCTGGGGGTGATTTCAGTTTCCTTCTAAAAGAGGAATTTTGCCTTGCGGTTATGGCGTGGATGGCTGCACGTGGTCATTAGGTGTTACCTCAGGCTCCAGGCTGGCTTCCAAAATACAGCTCATCTGGGTGAAAAGTGTACGCCTCATTTATCAGCTCTAAATCCAGCTGGAATGGAGGGAGCTTGGTTTTGATGATGTTCCTACAAGCAGAAGGTAAGGGTCACTGTCTAACCCCTGACACACCTGCAAAAGATGGTGTAATGACACTTGTTGCACAACCCACAAAACAGGTACCTCGCTCACATGGAGCACAGGAACAGTAAAGGTATGTCCTGCTGACACTGTCCTCCAAAGGAACAAATTCCTACGTGTTCTCCCTCCCTCCTCATCTGTTACTGCCCCACAGTACCCTCATGCCTGCCAGCATCAGGTTTTCAAACCCATAGCTGTGATCTAAGCAAATTTTTATTCCTTCTGCTGGACAGCAATGATGGCAAAAGAGGACTCAAAGATCAAGTTTTCATCAGAGTTCGGGCAGAAGCAGCAAGATTGTAAAGCCAAATTTCCCCAAGAATTGCAAAACTGGTCATTCTAAAAGAAAATGAAGATGCGTCTTTTTTAAGTTCTAATGTATTAGTATAAAAGTTATTTCAATGGAAATGTTTTCAGAAAGGCAGGGGACCAAAGGGAACTGAACAAAGTAAAGCAGTGAGAGAACTGCATAAAAGATATCAGATTATTAAAAAATAGTCTGTTGATAGTTGCAACTTTTAGATGAGGGTTTCCATTCTTTTTCCAAAAACAGCCTTGAATGTGAATAAAACTTCTACTATGTCATATTTGGAGCAGTCTCACTTAACACAAAAGAAAAAGGTCTGAAAACAAGAGATACTGATCTATTTTGTGGATTCAAACACTGGGATAACAGGATGAAGATAACATGAGGATTGATATATACTCAAAATAAATGTGCAATATCAACAGTAAATATAAGCATATAAGATCCTTACATTGCTTTGAAGATTCTTACATTGCTTTGAGCAATGGTGAAATTCAGCCTTTCCAAGATGCAAATTTGTAATGCTGTGTAAACAGATTTCCTCAAACTCCTGGAGTTTCCTGCATTCATCACAAATACAACTGGTTAGTAGCAGCTTGTATAAATGCCTTTTCTCTAATGTCTGACTGCAGATTTTGTAAATTGAATAAACATTTCAAAGATAACAAAAGGAAGGGTGATCAATTTCCTCTTAAATAAATATGTGCTGCCTATGAGAGGGACTTTGCATAGTGCAACAGCATGAAGCACGTTGCATAAGGAGACACAGCTTCATAGCAATTACTAAAATACAAACAATTTGCTTCTTAAAATGGAAAACACAGACAAGCTTGCTTTAACTGAAGCTGGAATTCTTTGTCCAAAATCTCCCAATTTACAAACAATGCAACGCAATTGTAGCAGTGTGGACTTGGCTGCCATACAGGTTTCAAAATAAGCTGTTAATTTATTTATTGAGATTATTTGATTAAGTCATTTCCTACAAGACTGAATCAATATTCAAAGTCTAAACTTAAGGCCCCCTGTTGTTCATCACACAGGAAGATAAATCTCATAGGTTGGACCTATTAAAACCAGTTGTACCATCTATTAGGGATTAGCTAGGAGAGGATTTATAAGCACAAATGAATTTCTCACATTAACTAAAAAATCCGTTGGACCATTGATAATTGTTTTCTAATGAAAATAAATAATACATATAACTGTACCCTCTTGAACTAGACAGGAAACTTTAATTCAAAGTAAGGGAAGAGACAGAAATAGCATTTCAGAGCTCTGGTCAATTTTCATGTATGCCACATCAAGAAAATATACTAAAGATTTTTCTTGGCACTGATTAACTTGCCTTGCACTTGCTTAGTTAAATTCAAAACTCTTCCAAGTCCTTTCCACAGTTCTTTCTAACTTATCAGACAATTCCAAATCCAACAATAACTGATTAAACAATAGATATTTACAGAAATAAAATGGTTGTTAGTTTTTACAAAAGCAGTCAGAGGGAACAATTCAGAGAAACGGTGCTAAACATGAAATTTTGCTCGGTCTCTTAAAAAATGCAGATATTCAGACACTAAGGGCATACACTTGCACTAAGTACATGTTAAGAAAATCAGGCTATTTTCTTCTGAAACAGAACTGGAAATTTTGCTTTATCTTTTTTTGATGTAATTATTATTACTTACAACCTGTATCACATTAGCCCCCTCTGTCTGCTTTTAGACAGAACTGTTTAAATCAATTAGAGACAAAGATTATTCTAAGAATCACATGAAGAATCTTCTCAATTTCACATGAATTCACATTCCAAATTCTAATTTGCCACTAGATTAATCTTAGGGCATTTTCTTCACAGAAGAAGGAAGCGCTTAAATCTCATATTCCACGCTACTTTAAAGACAAAAGAAAAATAAAACCTCAATTTGCTTTTCTTGCATTTTCCTCAAAAAATGCAGTTCAAGTTGTATGAGCAACTGCTTGCCAGATGCATGAGCACTGACTGCTCCAGGTGTTCAAGGAGCTGAGCTGCAAGTAGGTAAGGAATGTGCCTTGGCTCACTGGGACTATTCACCTTCACTGGTTTGTATTGTTGTGCAGCAAATTTGGACTGCAGCAACAACAGGTCTCAGATTTAGGAAAAAAAAACCACAACCAGCTGTAATTTGGACAAAATTGAAAGCAAGGAGCAGTCTGTAAATGGTGCAGTGGGATAATCAGGAAGGAGAAGAGCCAGAGGTAGGTCAAATGGGAAGAATAGCAATAAATTAATGTAAGAATGTAAGAAGCAAACGTAAGAAGCAAAGCAAACAGAACACAATGCTCTTCTGTAGGAAGGGAAAGGGAAGAAGTTGGGTTTAATCATGTAGTAATGAATTTTTTATGCACTTTAAGGCAAATGTTAATGGTGGAAGCTGTTCAGGGCAGTTCAGGCCTGCTGAGGAAGCACAAAGAAGTGCTGCCTCCCTCTCATCCTCCGAACAAGCACCCTGAGCTCAGCCTCAGTGACCATTTACAGCTGAATCACTAATGAAGTATAAATTGTCATCCTGTCACAATACTGCCAGCACCTGAGTTAATGAAGGTGTAAACAGCAGGAGGTCCCTAAGTGATGCTAATGACAGCATGTATGTTCTGCTTTTCAAAGAGATGATGTTCATGGCTGCGGTTGACCTGGGGGTGAACTTGGAAAACACCGGGCACTCACAAATGTGAGAAAAGTTGGGCAAGAAGAAAAAAAAGAAATTATTTATGACTGCCTAAATTTTATACTGGCTCTGCCATCAGCACAGACAGAAGGCAACTTCAGTCGTTTGTATGTAATATAGTGAAAAATCTGACCTTTTTTATTGCCAAGTGCAGAAAAAAAATTAGAAACAGGGCTCCACTTCACATGAACAAGAGAATTTGCTCTTCTCTTTCTGTCCATGTATTTTATGTAGCAATCTTCTCTATTTACATTTAAATAATAATCACCAATTTCCTCTCATCCCAAGAAACAGAACCAGAGAAGCCTAGTTCCAAATTAGTTTGTATCATCTGGCCCTCACATCTTTGTTTTCTACCATTTCCATACTCATTTTAGCTTTCCCTCAACACTTCCATCACATTAAGACCAGTTTGAAGCTGCCTGTGGACTGTCCAGGTTGAAAATAATCCCTTAACAGTAATATCTAAAATATTTACATATAGTACATCAGATTTACATACCAGTGAATTGTTTGCTGTTTCTCAACAAAAACAGGACTAGACAATGGAAAGAGGATCTTATGAAAATATTAACAGCACACATGTATGTTGTCAGTGTCAGTGATATTAAACCAGGAAAGATTCCTTGAGAAGGACAGCAAGACCAAGAAAAAAAAAATCAAGTGGTCACAGTACAAAGTTTATCTTCTTTCAAAGTAAACTGGAAAGATCTCAGCAAAGTCATATCTCTGACACTCACCATAACTCGAGTTCCAGTTGGATGGGACTCCAAGCAACTTGATCTAGTTGAAGACACCCTTCCTATTGCAGAGGGTTGGACTGGATAACCTTTGTGTGTCCCCTCCAACCCAAACTATTCTATGATCTAGTTTAAATGGTTGAAAAATCACTTCAATACGCAACACAAGCAAGTCTAAATCTTTGCAGTAGGAGAGCAAGAAAGTCATCAGTAATTTTTGTAATAAGATTTTAAACACTGATCACTCTGATCCGTCTGGTTAGTTCCCAGTGCCCTGTGAGATACAGAGTTTAACATACAGCTAATTAAAACACAGTCTTTAAATAGCTTGATAATCAGTTGGAGAAAAAAAGAACAACGCTGGGGGTTTTGTTAACAAGCTTAATTCCAGAATCAACCCAATGAAACCATTTACACATCTCATTTTTCATACCCTATACAAAAAAAAAAAAAATCTCTGAGTCTTAAAAATGCTTTAGATATCACATGTTCTTTTAAATACCCTATGAAAAACCCAGAAGTTTATGGAGTCTTTCAAGAAACAAAACAGTGACTCTACTTTGCTGGGACTCATAGACCTGACTTCAACAAAGGTAGGTATTTTGAAGTATTATTATATTATTCTCACACATATATATTTTTTTTTTTCTTTCACATCTTCCTCTTTTTCATTCTATTCTACTATTTCTGATTTAATGGAGAAAATAATTCAGTAATTTCAGTCAGGTCCTGCTGTTCTATTCCAATCAATTTTCATTAGATTTTTTCCCAGAAGTAATAGAATATTAGTTTTGTTTTTAAAGGGAGTGTTGTATTTAAATATTTTAAAACTATTAGTTTGTTTGTGTCAATGAGAAGAAAACAGACTGACTGGAAGCTGCAGCTAAATGATGTTTTTTATAAACCTCTCTGGCAAACAATAGATTTCAACATGACATAGAGCTCTAAAGCAAACACTCATTCCAAAGAGTTTTAAAGGGACCTGCCACTGCAATATCATGGGCTGAATAGTGGGATTTTAGTTTACCTTCCCCATCACTGATGCTGAGCTAAAAGAGGAGATGGCTCAAAATGCTTTAAATAGAAAATAGATCGATTTACTGAAATGCCAAAACCTCTAGATAAGCAAAATCACTATGGTGAAGTTTATAGGCACATTCATTAGGTGATAGCACAGCAGAGACAACGTTTGGAGCCTGTTATTGGCTGATTGACTCTGATTTCAGAGTGGGATCACACATCCATGTACACATGTTGCATGGGAATGTGTGCAGCATTCTGGCTGCTGTGGCTGGGAAGTCTGCAAGCACACTCTCACCAGTACAAAAACAATATAAATACCACATTGAAAATGTAAACATGAGGAAAAGATACATCAGCATGACCCAGACACTCTGAACTGCATGGTGGGAAAAGAAAAGAAATAAATCAGTACCACTTAACAATTTATCTAATTTAATCTCTTACTGATTTGTTCAGACTAACTTATGTGAGGTTTACCCCTGTTTGCACAAATTCAGCAATCACTTTGGGAATTACACTTTCCAAGCTTACATTACAATTTATTCCACTATCATAGTATCATTAAAGTTGTAAAAGGCCTTTAAGATCATCAAGTGCAACCACCAACCTAACACTTTCATGTCCACAACTAAACCACATCCCTAAACAATACATTTGCATGTTTTCTCAACACATCCAGACATGGTGATTGACTTTTAAGTCATTGGGTGTCAAGTCTTTCAAAAGAACCAGCAGAAACAAGTTAGAAAAAGTGCTTCCCTAAGGCCAAAATGCCACTGACCACAACAGGATTTTTTGCAACAATTGGGGAGATGGCAGAATTTCACTTTCTGTCATCACCCAGGTAATAGAATACTGCTGATGTGTCTGGATCAAGTACGTGCTTCCAGATGCAGTGCTGCTGTTCACCAGGGTAAAACTACCCATTCAACATGTTCTAAATCAAATCATGATTGAGTAGTTAATTGATTTATTAACACATAATTAAGCAGCAATCAGTGCTAGTTCACACAATACATTCCAGAATCAGCATCCAGTAGGAAAACCATAGCATTGAATTATTTCAAAATCTTAATATATGCAAGCAGGTTTCTAGCTACCCTTCCACAGCTAAATCCTAGAGACCCAACACCTACCAGCAGAGACATTGGGGTCAGGTGAGCACAGCTCCCCCCCGTAGGTTCTTCTGTCCCACATAGCAGTTTGGGGTTTTCTGCCGCATACAATGGGTGCACACTCATGTACCCCATCCAACGCAGGCTCCAGTCAGCGATTCCTTTGGAAAAAATCCCTCTAGCCTCTCTCCACCAGACACTTTTCCTTGTGTCTAAAACAGCCAGATTCACAAAGGAGCACTCTTGATGTCCAGCAACATGAGTTATTGAGCATCTTAAAGGCTAAGACAGGAAAGCCTTTGCCTTACCACATGCAAGAACACTGCAACAAGAGTTACACCCCAGGGAGCCTCCCCATGGACCATACAGTGGAGCACCAGCTCCCAAGGATCCATCACAAAAACTCCATACAGACCCAAAACCTGCAACTGAGCTCTGACAGAAGTGTTAACACCAGACACCTTCCAAGAGATACCAGAATATCATTTTGAGAAAACAAACAAGAAATAGGATTTGGAAAATGCTGCATTCATTTTAAAAAGTACCAGGCAGTATATCTGCAGTGATCCTTTGTGCACATTTCCTCCTGCTGTTACTCCTACACATACAAGCACCTACAAAACTACTGAAAATATACACATATTCCCTGAACACACTAGCTATTACAAAAAATCCCACAATATAATTAGTGATTTTTTAAATGGAGTTTATTCACAGTTTGGTTTCCACAAAAAAAAAAAATCATTCAGAGATTTCCGGGAGCAATTGTTTTGATTAAAAAATAATGTCATTTGGCAACTTTTTATTCCCCAAAATCCTTTTGTATGCAATCTTCAAAATACAATTTTTAAACAGATCTTACCACCTCAGTGAGTTCTTCTATTTCCCATGCCAAAACCCCACAGGAAGCAAGGGAGTAATAATTAAAATGCATGCTTGTCTGAATTTTAATAATAACACCCTCTGTTCATTCCTTATGGTTTATTGACAAATACTTCAAATGCATTCATCAAAAGGTTCAGGGAATTTTGTAACCTACATTACACACATCTGTCACTCCCAGAGGATATACCTCCCACCAGTCACACAGAACCCTGATCTCTGGTCTGTGTGTCACCAATCTCCTTGTTTGCTGTTGAGCAGGCCGACATAGGGGGAGGACTGTAGATGTGACCTTCACATCTGCATGAGAAAGCACATACCAAAGGGTCACGACCAAACCATAAATACTCATCTGAGAAGCCTCTAATTGGCAACTCCAGCGTGGGTTGCTGTGGGATGTGTGAGAGTGTTTGTGATAAGAGCAAGAAACATCCTGCCCTGCCATTTAGTCTCCTGCTCAGCTGCACTGTAAACAGCAAAACCAAAAATGCTCATGCGTGTTTGATAGAGTGATTCTGTTGTATCCCAATGGTGTCCATGATCTAGTCATTACAAGGACTTGATGATCAATGCAAGAAAGCTACAGAAAGTCAGAAATCCCTGGGATTTTATAGAGGGAGTTTTCCTTCTATAAAATCCCCATACTACCTGAGCCAAAAGTATAACACAGCAAAACCAACCCAGAAATCAAATAAGGCTTAGCAGCATCCCACATGTCACTCTAGTATTAAGCTAGTTGCTGGTTAAAGTTTTCAGAATATTTGCTCAGTCACTGGACAGTTTCTGAAGAAGATTAAAATAAAACTTCATCCTCTGCTACAGGCTCTGGTTACCAGTTTCTGATTTATTATCCATTTATTTGGAGCAGGGGAATTGCCTCTAGTCCTCTAATTCTCAACCCAGCTGCCTACCCTCTCTATATATGTGGGTAGCAAGAATGGCTCCATGTTCTTTCAGATGGGGCAATGTTTTTAACCTTGATAGGTTTAAGTGACAGGAGAAAAGTATCAATGCAGCAGAGAACTTTCTTTATTGCTTTTCAGAACTGTAAGTCTACCAATGTCTAACCTAGTTTCCCCAAATTCTATGCCACAGAAACCTCATCTTCTGCTTCAGACCACACTTTGACCTGGCAAAAACAGAAACATACACTACTCCAGACAAACAATCCTACTTATTATCTCCTCTAACAAAAATTCAGTTTTAACTAAGTGTAAAAATTTAATTTTGTGTGGGCAAAACTGTAAACCCTATATAACCTCTGCTTTTCCATCCGCGGTGCAAAATCTCAGTTCTTTGAAGCTGAGCAAACAATAGTAAAATATTTCAATTATGGATTTTTTAAAGTAGAAAACAAATGTAATGAAGTAGAGAAAAATCTCTAAACCACTGCAGCCCTAAAACACCAGTATAGCTTCCAGTGCAATCACCTGCCCTAAGAGATAAAAGGGGGTGGAAACAAAGAAAAAAAGCAGCATGGTTTCCCCCTCAGAAAGGGAAAAGAGCTTGTCTGAGGTAGTTTTTATCTATCTTTAGATATATGTCTCTTCGTTAAAAAGACATTAAACTTGTGCCCCTTGTTATACAGTACTAGAACAGGAGTGTACCTGGTTTCCCCAAACTGAGGCATCTTCCTCAGATTCTCCTGAGGGAAATGTGTTCCAAACAGCCTTGCAAAAGCACATAGCTAACAACAGGGGAAATGAGAACCCTGCTGACACTTTGCAGAGACAGGAATTTCAGAAGCTGAAGCTATCCACTAAGTGCCCTTTGCCCCCATTCCAATGTTCTAAGGAAAGCAGTGAAGCTTTCTCCTTGGACAAAGATGAGTGCTTGCCTAGTTCAGGGTTCCCACAGGAGCTGCAGAAGTCAGCAATGGAGCTGAGGGTGTCTGTGTGAGAGCCCTGAGGCTCTCACACTGGTAGAGACTCCAGTGGGACACAATCATGCACAGGAGCATCCCTTACCATAACCAAGCAAAAGTTACCCTAGACATCCAGAGCTGGACTTGCCAAATGCACATGGCACTTCACTATCAGCTGGTAACAATCAGCAAGTGAAGCTAATCAGAAAAGTGGAAAAGTGATACTTAGGAAAAACAGCACAATAGGGCATTTTCCACAGAGGATAGCACAAACATGATGCGTCACCAAACTAATGATTTGTGTCCATTCATAGTCCAGGAGTGAATTTCTATCTGCCTGGTAATGCCATGTCAGTATACCCAAAGTACACACGGGCCCCCAGGCATCCAACCCAGAGCAAAACTGGAGTTAAAGGGAGAGGGTTGGAAAGTGTAATTTACCATTGCCAGAGTAGCGCTGCTTTATTGCTGTTAATTCCAAGTGGTTTTCCCTCTATAAGAACATTTTGTTTGCCTTCCCACAGCATCAGTACCCCATGAGGAAAGAACATTTGCTTGGAGCTTTAACGGATTGGTATCATGAACGAGGTCACCAGGCAAATGCCAGCCAGTATGCTTTGAGAGGAGTCCTGGAGGCCTCCAAATCTTATTACTGCTTCCAACACCATCTGATTGGAATTTTACCAAGTGTGACAGACTGATTATTTTTCCAGCAATATGAATTCATACTGAGAGTAGTACTTCTCCTCATACTTGAATGTATGTACTTTATATTTTCCCTGGTGTTCACTGTAAAGGAATACATTTAGGTACTAGTTGCAAATCATTGGTCAATCTCTCACTTCAGGAAATGCTGTATTCATTCATAAAATGATTATGCCTTGCATACTGGGCTGAGGTCCCAAGAAAAGCTGCAATATGTTGAAGGAATACACTAAATTCTGTCTTGAAGTGTGTATTTCTGAAAGCAGAGGTCCCATTCTATCAATAAGCATTGCCATTTAGCTCAAAATGCCATTTCTCTGGAAGTTAGAAAAAATGCAATCAATAAGATCACTGCAACAATAATATCCCTTGTGCTGATGAAATGAGAAAGCTTATTTTAAAGGCAAGTTGTAAATAGAAAACAAAATATTAAGCAGAGGAATGAAATTTTGCCTTGTTAGAGGGATACAGACCTGGAACTATCAACATCCACTGCAAGTTTGACGAATGAACAATGCCATGTGAGTCAAGGCACAATAAATATTACTAATAAGGTGCTGCAGAAATTGGATTGCTTCACTCTCTTCTGGTTCCTGACTGTAACAAACTGCCAGCAAATCTCTAGTTCACTGCTAAGTTTTGAAGCAGCTAAAGAACCAATAAACTGTGCATACGGCACTACTACAACACATGTTTCCCAAGATGGTAGGGGACAGCATCCAAAGTTCAAACCCTGTATCATAAAAACAGTCAGGAAAATGGAAAAGAGCTTGAGTTAGATGTGATCAGCTGGGAGGTACAACCTCAGGACAACTGGCAGGCAGACAACTACCCAATTATAAACTGGTACCTACACCAACATTTTGAAACATGGGTGTCGCTTTTTGACACTGGCCAAATGCCAGTGAGCCCATGAGAAATCATTCACCCATTCTCTTCTGCTATAGTTGAGCAGAGGAGGGGGAGAGAACAAGAAATTAAAAGGCTGATGGGGTGAGATAAGGGTTAGGAGAAAACACTCCAATGGCAAAACAGGATCAAAATTTTAAAAGGTATAAATAAAAATTTATCAACAGAATAAGGATAATGAGAACTAAAACCTTCAGAGCACTTTTCTCCCCTCAAGCCCTTTTTTCTTTTCTACCAACAGCACAGGGAGACAAAACATGGGGGTTTTAGACAGTTTGTCACTTTTTAAAATCTTTCTTTAGTTCACTTAGGGAGAGGAGTCTCTTCTGCTATGCTGTGGGGTCTTTCCAATGGGAGACAGTTCTCTGCAAAATTCTCCAACATGGTTCTAATTTCTGAGTAGTAGTCCCACTCATACCTGCTGCAACATGAGTCCTTCCCATGGGCAAAGCAGCATTCCCACAACTGTTTGCATGGACCACTAGTTCAAGAGGTACAGTTTTTTAGGGATGAGCTGTTCTAGTATAAAAGCAACAGGCCTTTTCTTCTGTCTCTGGAAGCAGGAGCTCTCTCTCTGTTCAAGCCTCTCACCAGATCACACCTGTTCAGCACCCACATGCTCCAGTGGTAGCTACTTTTTCTCACAGGCTCCAGGTGAATTCTGCATCCCCCCCATGCACTTCATGAGTTACAGGGAAACAGTTTGTTGTTTTATAGTCCTCACCATGGCTCGCAGCAGAATCTCAGCTCCAACATCCAGAGCACCTCTCCCTCCCCCTTTTGCACTGACTTTAGTGTTGCCATATTGTTCTCTTCACATGTCTTCACCTTCTTTTCTCTGACTCAGGAGAGAATCGGTATTCATAGGTTTGTTTGTTCTCAAGTTCTATCAACTGAAAAGTTTTTACTGCAGCACTGAAAGGTTGATCTCATCTGGGCTCTGCATCGTGGAATTGCTCACCAGGCACTGACCACCAAGAAAATACTGCATTTGACCGGAGGGCTTCCAAAATTGAATGATAGAACTGGGATTATGGGTATGTAGTTTGAATAGAAGCGTGTAATATCACGTGGTGGAAAACTCAGAGTTTAATATTTTAGAATATAGTAATAAATATATACAGCAAGATGGAGGTTTTAGAACATAGGCTAGTCCTCCTTTTTCACCTTCTTCTTCATGGGTCTAGGAGGTATTTTGTAATTGGATAGAAAAGCCCACATTGCAGGCCACGGGTGGTTGGTTATTGGGTTAAATGTAAAAATAATTCAGGTGTCATTTCTTAATCGGGCAGTTTATCCTCAAAATGCCTTGTAGAGAGAGATACAGCTTCATTTTTAGTTCGCTAGCTGGAAGTTCTGCAGAACTCACCGTTTGTGAGACTGTAATAGATAGGAATTAATGAGTCCAAACAAGAAATACTGTCTCACACATTTAATCCCGACCCAAGCAAAAAGAAGATAAAACATGAGAGTATGTCTGTTTTCAGAGCCAGCCCACAATTGGCTTTGCCAGGCATGGAAGAAACTTCTAGCAGCTTCCTACAGAAAAATCACTTCTGTGGCCGGCTTCTTCCCTCCTCACCAAAAAAATCAAGCCATCCAAATCCAGTACAATGGGTTGCAAATCTGCACAAGTTATTACACAAGGACAATACGTGTTGCTATTACTCAGAAAAAAAAAGCTGCAGTGCACTGTGATAGTTCATCAAGTAAAAGGAGCAGACCAAGTGGCCAGGCAATCCACAAGCAGGTAAATAAGCAGTGCCCTCAGGAAAACAGGAGTAAGCTGGGCTCACCAGGCACTCTGGTAAAGCAAAGCAGCATCACTTGCAATGAACTATACATCTAGAAATGCTGCACCCTGTTAAACATCTGCCTGACAGATATCCTTCAGGCCAACCAAAGTCCATAGAAAGTTCTCTGTAACTTCAGTACATTCTGCTCCTAAGTCTCACAGGGTTTAAAAGATGCTTTTTGTCCTTCCAATGCAAGCTTGGAAGAGGCTTAGAATAGAAAAAGAAACGTGTTATTTAAAGCTTGAATCAAACCACAACGAAACTAAGTTGTCAAAGGAGGAAAACAGCTATCAAAGAAAGGAAGAGACACTGAAACAGAACCAGGAAGCATTTTTGTAGAGTTCCTATAAACCCATTAATCCCATTCCAAAGTTTCTAGACTCTTCTGGAATTCAAGTGAATAAACAGTAACTGCTAGAACTTTCAATAAGTAACAACATTCTTTCCATCGTAATGAGTGTAATCAGCCAGTTAAAAATGACATGAGACATACAAAAGGTGCAAGGATAAAACATCATGCCAAGAAATAAATGTTAGTCCTTCTTCCTATTCAGAGAGCAGGAGGGTTAAGTACAACAAATCACATAAATTAAACACAGGAGGGTAGGAAAGGGTAACAGAATCACTACATTCCTGGCCTCAACAGCTAAAGACAGTACTATGATTAAATAATTAAACCTTGTGCAGTCAAGTTGAATTTCAACAGAAGCAATTAATCTTCATGTGGTCTTTTATAGCCTGCCCAATCTGTACTTTTGGCCAAAGCTAAACATTTCCTCTGTTTCCATCTCTTTCCAAAAGTTTCCTCCACATATGAGGAAAGAATCTCTCCTCATTTAAATTAAATCAGTGCCATTGACAAGGTTTCTATTCAAATGTAAAGGGTCGTCCTTTTGAGAATTTTCACACACATTTGTAGAGCTGAATGCAGGCAGGATTTGCATTATTTACTTTTTCTGAGAAAGCACTGGAAATTTCAAAAAAATTTGTGGACTATGTCATGACAAGTCTTAACCTCTGGATTTTTTTTTTTTTTTCCATAAACAAGTGAAAGTAAACACAAAGCCTGAGACTGTCAAATAGTCCAAGTCTCACCTGACATACAAGATACCAGACCCAGGTCCTCTTGCTGAATTGGGTTGGCAATGGCCTCCAACATTGGTCTCATCATCACCCGAGATATTTTCTTTCTTTCCCTTAAGTTATTTCCAGCCTAAGAAACTTGTCCCAAACTCAGTTATTC
>VZDJ01000057.1:1298332-1606722 GCA_008694505.1 Cyanoderma ruficeps | reverse complement strand
GGGGGGGGTGGGAGGGGGGAAGTGGCTTTCTAGACTTATGAAGTCTATTCAGGAAAAAGTTTCCTTTACCAAGTTCCTGTGTGACTCTGGTTAAGCTAACAGAACTGATGTCCATGAAGACAATGTTCTGGACAATGTAACAACTATCACAAATGCCAGGAGCTTATTCCACTGCCATTTCCACAACACCATCAATTGCAATCCTGAATTGCACTTGAACATCCTTAGGAGTCAGGCAAAGAGAACATTGACATGAAATGGCCGAGGCAAACCAAAATCAGATACTGAGAGAAAGGTATCACCTGGGAAGGGAACTGTACTGAATTTCAGCTGCAATTACAAGGCAGGCTTTAAGCAAAAATAGGTTTGAGCATCCATATTCAGACCTGCCTCTGGATTGTGATTGCTTTGATTACCTCTTTAAGAAGTGCCACAGCTTCACACGACCTAAACTCATTTACAGAAAGTTTGAGAACATCCTTTGGACTACTGTTACACCCCAGTCACTCAAACCTAGAGTTAAGCCAAGTTTTTTTTGCTCTGGGTAGGTGCAAAGGAGAAAATTCCAATAAGTATTCTCAAGAGGTAAAAAAACCTAAAAGTTAACCGGCAAACTATAGAAAATTAAGGAACATTGGCAAAAGAGTAAATACAGCATAACACCACTTATCCCAGCATACACTTAGTCCATTGAACATAGAAGAATTTATAATCCATTCAAGGTTACACTCTATGAGAAGGGCGTTAGAAGAAGAAAGGGAAAAAAACAGAAAGAGAGGAAAGATATGGAAAAACAGGCATGGCTACCAACTCCTGGGTTCCAGTGGCATAAAGCTTCAGGATGAAGGCAGGGTAAAAGGACAGCATGCTTACCTCATGGCCAGGCTTCTTAAAACCTGCTTCCCAGGTGGGACTTTCAGTCTCTTGGCCACTCAGGGATTGGGTTAGGGGGCACAGGGGGACTGCCTCCATGCCACGACTGACAGACACTGTGGAGCTGAAGGGTTGTGGGGGCAGGACACCAGCTCACCAGAGCAAGGCCTGACCAAACCCCTACCACACATTCCAAGCTCCCAAGATGACTTGAAACAGATCATCTTTTCCAGTCTCTGGCAACCATGGCTAGAACTAACAGGAAGTTATTAAGGAAGAACCTGTAGGGAAAGGCTGTGCAGGAATTGCACCAGTCAGCTGCAGCCTGGGGGAGCCCAGGATTAATCACTGCAAGCCACCAGGCTCTCACATACCTGAGCTGGCACTGAGGCTGCATGTTTACTTTCCCTGGCAGAAGGCACAATTCAGGTTTGAAACTGATAAGGGCAACTAAGAGTGGCAGCTGCAAGGAGATGAGGCAGAAGAGAAGAAAAAAGAAAAGAGAAGAGAGGGGAGAAAAAGAAGGGAAGTGGAAGAGAGAGGTCTTTCAACCTCCTCCACCCTGCTGCCCTTGCCCATTGGTAATACAGCCCGCACAAGGCATTGCAGGACTTGAAGGGGTTTATGCAGCCTGTTTTAAGAGGCTACTTACTGACAAAACAGGCTTCCAGTTTAATATTTTAATAGCTGTGGCTTAAAATGAATACTCCAGGTGGCTGTATAGAAACATATAAGGTGAGAAGATGAATAGGCAAAAATTAATAGATCATCACAGAGATGTTAAGATACTAGTAGTTTTCCATTTCAAGAGGTTATCCAGTATAGCATGTCCAGGAAGATCTCAGTTCTTTGGTACTATACACACTCTGAAGGAATGTGTAAGGAATAGACAGCACAAACCCAAATACACCTTCCTTCCCTCCCCCACCCCACTCCTGTACTCTGTTTCTTTTACTTTTTTATTTGGTTTGTTTCTCTCTCATTCATTTTGTTCCTGTACCCCTTCCCACACACATGTACTTTTTAAAAATAATATTTTATTCACTTTTTCATTTTTTCCATTAATGAAGGTGCTAAGAGCAAGCCTCCTGTCATCTGAAGTGTAATGCTGCCCTCCAGAGCTGTCAGGAAGAAAAATTTCTTCAGGAAACATGAAACCATCTCCAAGCAAACTGTAGCCTTTCAGATAGAATTGCTGAATCTATCTCCTATTTATCCTCTGGGCTGAAAACCAGTCTGTACAAAAACCTTATCTGGCTTAGCCTGGTTTATTGACAGGCATCTTGACAACTCTTCCCATATACAACTTGTGCATCAACTCCAAAGCAAAGAAGGGACTTTTCTCCCGTGTAAGATAGTGAAAAAAATCCCAACTAATAAATTAACCCATGTCTTCTCACTCACGGTAAGAAACGGTCCGATAAAATTTTCAAATCCTGATTGGAAGCCACATCCAGAAGATGCTTACTGAGAAACCAGGCTCCAGAAGAAACAGTGTTCAGGTCTAACAGAAATTCAGTTACCCAGAAGTAAGTATTTGATTTTAGATTTTTCTTTAGCCTGAGTCCTGAGTGCTGGTTCTGTATCATAGCATATCAGACACCTGTTTTCTAAAAAGGATAAAAATTTAGCTATTATTTGTGGATAAAATTAGTCAAACAATTAAAAAAATAAATTGCAAAACTTGAACAGTACTGTGAGAGTTTTGCCTGAAAGATCTACCTTGTTTATCACCTGCAAAGCCATAACACAAAACTTGTGAAGAGCTTTCATTTTCTCTAACACCAGGTTCCAAGCCAGCAATTTTCACTAACTTGAAAGGTACATCTCCACATCTCCCTCCCATTTTCATTAATATCACTTACTAATAGCTTCCAGGAGGTGAAAAAGCAACAGCAACAACCAATAAAGTGATTTCCAATCTGTTTTCTCTCATCTCTGAGGGAAGATGAAACAAGCCTTGAGAGCGGCTTAAATGTTAATATACAGGTGTGGATTTCAACCCCCTGCAGAAAAGCCTAACCACAGTCAGCCACCTTAAAAGGCTACACCAAAATTCACTGTTGGGATCTAGATGAACTCCTATTAAAGCTCAGCACTATACCAGAGCAGGAAGACAAGAAGAAGGCAAGAGGAAGGGTGGTTCAGGGTTCTCTCAGTTTAGAGAAAACTTCAGGAAAGAACACTCTAGAATGAGTGTCTCCTCTAACAAAAAATGGGGTTCCAACAATCCCTTTCTGACACTGCAAAAATGAATACTAGTGGATGAAAGTGAAAAAAAAAAACTGTTTATTGACAAAGTGAGTGTCCACATGACACGGGAAAAAATTAATAAATGCTAGATATTGAATTGTCAGAACCTTACACCACACATACATACACTCACAACTAAACAAGAAAAAAAAAAGAAAAAGAAAACAACCAAAATGCAAGGGAAAGGGGGAAAACAGCCAACCATGTGGCAGGAAGGAACAAAATGGCACCTGGCCTTAGTGTCAGGGAAGAAAAAAAGAAAAAGTTCACACAGCAGTTTGGGAAAAAAAATAGATGGGAACCTTGTGAATCTCTGATGTTGGTCTCCTCCTCACCACAAGCTGGGCCCTTCTCTTTGTCTGGGTCGGCTTTTCTGAGGTCTGGCTGAGGTGGAGCAGCCCCACCGGTCCTGGCTGATCGTCACCTGTGAACTGTTTGATCTCGGACCAAAACCAAGCTGAACAGTTCAAGAGAAAAACAAAAGCCGCTGGAGGACTGCAGTCTCCAAGGCCAGGGAAAGGGGGGGAAAACCCTTCTCTCCTAAGCTAACAAAAAGCCAAGCTAGCTAAGCAACTGTCATGGTTTGACACTGGACAAATGCCAGTGCACCCATGAGGATGTAGTTTTTAATACACCACTGTGAGATGTAACCAGAACAGAGCACAAGCAGGCCTATCACTTAGAATAGGAAAAAAACATTTATTAAACTCCTTGACAATAGACGACAAACACAAGAAAAAGAACCCAATCACCCAAAGACAGAATAAGAAACCTCTCACAACACTTTTCCTCCTCCCCCCAATTTCCATCCTTTACAATGCTCAATAGTTGACACCAGCACATACCCTCATATCTACTTGCTTAAACCTTCCACAATCCTGGGTACCTAACAAGCCATTATCCTTTAAAAAAACCAATCCTCAATCCATCCAGAGAACGAAAGAGTCTCTCTTGCAACCGCAGAACATCACCCCCACAGGAAAACACAGGTCCATTTTCCCGTGCTCCCATGTCACTCATGGCACCACCCGGAAAACTCTACCATGGTGACTCTCTTCTTCCCTGTCACAGTGCTCTCACCACCGTACAGGGACTAAGACCAGATAGGGCTCCCTTTAAGGATGTTTGGCTCACTACCAAAAACCAGCCAACTCTTCCATCGGGACAAACAGTCCCCCCCAAATTCAACCCCTGGGGCAGAGGGCTCCAAAATCAGGCCACAGAGTCTTTAGCTTGAGCCAAAAAGCATCCACCCAAAATACAGTCTCATTTATACTCAGAAGAGTCAGGGTCTGTCTATGGCTCCCATTACGCAAGAGACGTCCAACTGCAAAGGCCACTCGTCTTCATCTCTGGCAATCAGGAGAGATCCTTTTCATCTTCATTTATCATCTTGGCCCCCGGGCTATTCTCTCGTCTAAAACCTCCAGCCATGAGGAACAGTGTGTGAGACAGTCCTCTTCTGCCTTAGAAAGAGTTAAAAGCTTTCATTCTCCCGGCGAGGTCAGGCACGGCAACTCCCACACACGGCTAGCAACTCCGCTCACGCCGGCTCCCTGGGGGGAAGAGAAACGGGGCCGAGGGGAGGGGGGGGGTAGGGGACAGGGATGGGGGACGGAAGGCACCCAAGGGTCTCCACCCCTCCATCCTAACCCAGCTCCTGTCCCGTTCCTTCTCTTCCCCCCCCTTCTGGAGCCCAGGCCTACCCCAGCCAGGCCCACCTGGCTCTCCCCTCCCGCCAGGGGAGAGGAGAGGAGATGCTCCCCTGCTGAAACAGAACCAGGAAAAAAAGAGGAAGTGCCTCGGGAGACCTGGCTTTTAACCCCTGGTTCCCTGACCGGGAAGTAATCTCTGGTCCCCACTGCACTTTTGAAAAGGCCTGGGCAACAAAAGTCACAAGACTCCCCCTTCTTCCCCAGACCCACCTCAAAGTTACAGTAAACATTTCTGGCCATAGAGCAGACAATTAGGGAAGAGAGGATGATCATAAAATCACCCCAAGGCAAGGGCTACCATACAGGGAAAGAAAAGACACAAGCAGACCCTAACAATTCCATTCGATTTGTTCATATCTGTTTTTCATTCTAGTGGAAGAGGTTAAAAAATAGCTGCGTTCCTCCTCATGACACCACCAACCCCAGAGCTCATTGTTTCATTCTCTCATCAATATGCAGGAAGATTTTCTTAGTTCCTCTGCACCCAAGCTGCAATAGGTCAAACCCACGCTGGTATAGATCAGCACATTTCAACAAAGTTATACCAGGGAATGACAGATGGGAATACGGCCCCGTGCCTTTCAACAAGGAAAGCTGCACTGCAGAGCAAGCACAACTCCCCTGTGCTTTGAACTAGGCCATATTTTCCATCTCCAGCAAAGTGTTCAGGGCTCTCAAAAACACTGCTCTTCACAGACAGGGTCCTGAGAGGCAGGCAGGAAGCCTCAGAGGCCAGACCACGGCAGCAGGATTCTGTGTCATGGCACAAAGATCCTAAGGGGTGATTCAGCTTCCCTGGAGCAGATGCCCTAGAAACCATCCCAAGGCCAGATTTACAGGTTGAGCTCAGTGTATGCATTTTGTGACTCACACATTTACTGCTGAATTTAAATGCTGAGCAGACCGAGCAAGAAGCCTGAGAGGTGCCCCTGTTCATGAGGTGGAGGAAGAAGAGGAGAGACCTTCCTCAACTCAGGCAGGGATCTTAACATGTTACTGGCAGCACTCCCCTAACAACTGCTGCACTACCTGATGACCAAGGGTTAACTGATCTGCGTTTTGAAGCTCTTTTTGCCAGTCTTCAAAAATTCAGCATTCAGTTTATTAATGCTTACCACAGCCTCTGCAATGTGCTGATATGATCTCTGAAAGAAACCCATTCAGCAGAGACACAAAAGACAGAGAACACCAGAATGTGTCTTATTTGTTGATTATCTATTGAAGAACGCAATGTTTCTGCTAAATTTTAATTCAGACGGCAATTTGCCAAGATCTAAGGTTGGCCACACCATAATTTACCTGTCCCATGCCAGGCAAATGCCCCTTGCATCAGATTAGGCATTTCATCTCGTGTATCTGCATACTCTTTGAGTGTCATAATCAATTATGATCCAGAAACACACATGCCATCAATTTTAATACAGATATTTTTAATTAACTTGACAGGAATATATTTTACCCACAGCTTTAGTCAATGGGACAAAGCTTATGGCTCTATGAGTATCTCATAATAGTAACACTGAAGATTTGGCATAACCAATTTTTGCCCCATCACACTTTTTTCATTTTTTATTAATTTAGATTTCTGCTTAGTTAATTCAATTTCTTTTTTCTCTTCTTTGCCATTTCAGGCAATTCTTTTAGTTCTAAAACATCTTGAAAGAAAACTGTGTGGCTAAATTTTATTGCAGTAAAACCACAAATCATGAACATACACCAAAGGTATCGTACTTGGTGTAGAGGAACAAGAATTCAATAAAAGTATTTGCCTTATGGCAGCCTACACTGCACTGAGAACAGCAGTCAGAGTTAAAAAATAGATGACAGGTTTTTTAAGTATTATTATTATCCGTTTTAAAGACCAATTTTCCAGATTGTCTCCAGATGGTAGAATTTTAAAGCCAATTTACCTATTTCCTTCACTGAGAGTTTTGCAGTGATTTTCACAAGAAAGCTCTAACATTTGTAAAATTGCAGGCTGCTTCCAATGGGAATAGTAAAAGAAATGCTTGTTTATTTAAATTAGTATTATGTTAGATAATTACGGCCTGATCTTGTAACTGTCTCTGAAATAATGGATCCTGAAGTGTTGCTAGTAGTTCCTGGTCCTCACCCATTTTTTGTGGCCCTTCATTTCACATAAAATATTAGCAGCGATTTTCTCAAGCTTTTTGGAATCGATGGGGTTTTTTTATACAAGGATTTTCTCTATTGTTAAATAACACTGTTTCATACAAAGCTTCAATAGTACCCTAATGCCATCCAGGGACAGAATATCTGTGTGAGGAGCCCATATTTCAAAAATAACGCTGTGGCTGTTCTTTAAAGTTGTCTCTTCTATGAGACACATCCAGATTTTCATGCAAGCACTGAGTTGTACCTTGCGGTCCCTCAGCTGATAATAAATATCAGAATATAATAAAAATACCAATAGGTGAAGATCTGGGGATAAATAGTTAGAAAATGTAAGTTGTCTGGAGGACAGAATCATCAGGGTTGGAAGAGACCTTTAAGATCATCCAGTCCGACCATACACCCAGCACTGCTACTGTGACCCTTAAACCACCAAACCATGTCACCCAGCACCATATCCCGATGCCTCTTACACACCTCCAGGGATGGTGACTCCATCACCTCCCTGGGGAAACCTGTTCCAATGCCTGACTACTCAAACAGAAATTATTTTTCTAATATCTAATCTGAGTTTTCCCTGTCTCAGTTTAAGGCCATTTTTTCTGGTCCTTTCACTGAAGGCACAGCAGAAGAGATGGGCCCCTGCCACGCTGCAACTTCCTTTCAGGGAGTTTTAGAGAGCAGTGGGGTTTTCCCTGAGCCTCCTCTTCTCAAGACTAAACAAACCCAGTTCCCTCAGCTGTTTCTCATATGACATGTTTTCTAAACCCTTCACCAACCTTGTTGCCCTTGCTGAACACACTCTAATACCTCAATGACCTTTAAAGTGAGGGGCCCAAGACTGACCACAGCACTTCCTGAGGTGCATTTGGCTGGTACATTTGCCTTAAGGCTGGTACAGAATGGTTTCACCAGCCAATCTCTTCCTCACATCCCTACTGCTTAACCTTTCCATCTCCTCTTTGAGTTGTAGCAGCAAGCAGAGCAGATCATTGACCTGCTTTCACCTCACACCTGAGATAACCTCAGGTGTTATCTGTTACCCTCCGATGCCAGTGCCAGGCTCTGGCCCTCCCTGCAGCCCCATAATACCTGGACCCCTGCACGTTTCCACAGCAGATCCATTTGTACTGCCACACCCTTTCTGGCACACACAGAGTGTTTAGCAGCCTGCTGTGTGAAAACCATTCCTGAACACTCCACTTGAACTAATGGGAAGGATACCACACCTTCCTGCTCACCCTGCCTGCTGTTTTGCCACTCAGTTTGATGCACTCCGAGTTGCTCACGCTCTGTGGAGCTGATTAAATCTCCTGTGATGCTCCCTTCTCCACCCTCTCCTCACCTGGTTGGCTGACATGAAATCCCAGGTTTGGACAGGGCTCTGGGCTGTTGCTCAGAAGTCCCTGAGCACAGGAACCCCCCCTTTACAGCCTGATTTAAAACTCACCCCCAGACTTACATCAGTCACCACCTCCTTCCTAATATCTAACCTAAATCTCTCCTCCTTTAGTTTGACATTGATCTCCTTGTCCTACTACTATCTGTCCATGTAAAAATTAGCACTCTCTCTTTTTCATAAGCATCCTTTATGTACTGTAAGGCTGCAAGCTACATTTCCACCACAGCTTCCTGAAAACTTCTAGAAACTTCAAAAGCATGCTGTCCATGATCAGGAAGACAGAAGAATGTTCTTTCAGAGGATTTTTAGAGGGAGAGTGGGTGAAACTATATGAGAAATAGATGATGGGATCAGAAGGTTCCATGCATTAAAGCAGCCTACTTGAAAACCTTCTCATCTAAACAAACTTTAAACATCATTTGTGACATTTTAATACTATTCTACCAGGGGAGAAGGTTCTGCTGAAGCAAGTCTGCAAGGATGGGTGCAAGGAAGAAAATGCACCTGGGTGAGAGAGAGCAAAATGAATAGCAGGCAATCCTACAAACAGTTCATCCAGCTTTTTGGCTCTGTCCTGCCAGCAGCAAAACTGCAATGCAAAAGCCATATGTCCTGTGCAACCTGCCAAGTACAAAATCATCACAGCACATCCTCTCTGCCACCAAGATGCAAGAAGAGATAAATTTCTTGAACCTATCTGAACAATAACTGGAGGATGTAGTGTCAGTCCCATTAGGAATAATAGAATCAGGGTCATATCTCATGAGCTGCCAGTGCCAAATATGGTGGGGAGGGTATCACATTTTTCTCTTTAAGAATAAAGTGCATTCTTCCTGAACATGTAAGAAAGAAAGAAAGAAAAAAGTATGTCTTATACTAAAGACCTGGTGGTCATTAATAACCTGAGGCCAGCCCAAATCTGCTGGCCCTGGGACATGGATGGTTTAGCAAACCCTTGTCCTGGTTTGAGCTGAATGTATGACACCAGTCTTTGAGACAAAAAGCAGAGATTGTCTCTGTGTAACATAAGATGAGAAACACTAACTCAGAGACAGAAAGCCATCACAGAGAAGTTAGAAAGTTATAGAAAGAGAAAAACAGATTAGAAGAAAAACTCTGCACTACATGAGCTTTTCTGTCCCCTGAGAGCATAAAAGAGAATATTCTATACCACATTTGAGGATCCAACAGCTTAAATGTATCTTCTAAAATGGTATCCCAGAACTGGATCACTATTTCCTGATGTTTACTCCAGCATTGCATTCTCCAGTGCTGTAGCTGGCATCACTGCAGAGCTCTGAACTTCTCTGCCTTTCCACTTTTTCCTTGACAAAGGCCATTATGACTTACTTTTTTCCTTTTTTTTTTTAACATTAACTGAAGAGGAAAATAGCCTGTTATTTTCCCCAAATCCCTTCTCTTGTCTGGAGAAAACCTTCAGACCCAGGGAAGACAATTTTTTTAATAGTTATAAATATTGTCACCCCATCAGCCAAGGGAAAGTCATAAGGAATTTCAATTAGTGAGTGTGGTTTCACTACTAGCAGGAGTTCCTTGTAACAGAAAGATAATTATGTATGTTCTGTTAAAGCACCCGCCTCTGCAGAACAAATTGCCTATGACCAAAGTCATTGCCCAAGATGTGAGGGAATTCCATCCCATGTGGCACAGAGTTTGTGGCTGCTGGTGGTACCAGCAGAGTCAACACATATGTGACAAACATCTTTAACTCCAGGCCTCTGGCATCCATCAGCCCCATGCAGGAGGAGCACAAGGACAAGGACAAGACCTGAATTCCTGCCCTCCAGCTTGGCTACACAGCACCAGGAGCTGGGGATTTGCAGGCACAGAGAAACAAACACCTTCATCCACAATGCTCCAGGTCTTCATCTACCCTATCACCACTTATTTGGAGAGGATAAGCAAGATTTGGGTTCGTTTCAGCTCTTTTGGACTGAACTAGATGCAGTCATTTTTTTTTCTTTTTTTTTCTTGAAGGCTTGAGCCAAAGCCAGTGGAAGTCAATTGAAAGACAACCAACAACTTCAATAAGTTTTGGCTCCAGCCCTAAATACACACCGCATGCCAGACATGATGACTGATTCTATATCTGTCTCTAGGAAGCACTTAAAAATTGAAATTCAAAGAGGGAAGAGAGTGAGTCTGTGTATATCACACTGGATGTTCGACTGGCTTTAATAAATTTCAGAAGCAGCACACATGCCAGGAGATGTTTTCAATCAATAAATAACACAGAGGTTGAATTGTTCACCTGCCACCTCTTTACTTCCCCTCAGCAGAGGTGGAATTATCTTTTAGCCTCAAGGCTACTTGCAAACTAAAAGTTACATTTACAGAAACATCTATTTGCCAGCCTTTTTTTTTTCCTTTATTTCTGTTACAGGCAGTAGCAGTGTTTGACACCCACAAGGACTCTTCTCAGCAAGACATTATATATCACTCCATGGAAATACATAAATGACAAATTATCCCTGATAGCATTGTGTCTCTGCTGACCTGCTCAAGGTTTAAAGGCAGCTGGCAATTAAATGTCATGGCTACTGAGCTGTTACAGGCTTAACCATAACAGTATTTATAAGCAGCAAAGGAAATGGTATGTAGTGGTATTTTGTGGATGTCTTTCTCAAATGAATTTTAATAGCATTCATTCTTTCACTTCTCTAAAATCATCTATTGATCTCTCGTGTATGATTACTTAGCAAGCTGAGTTATGACTTGCCTGCTCTAAAACAAGAATGTTGTTTCCCTTCCACATTTCCCACCTCAAAGCATTTTGCAAGAGACTGAGAAAATGGAAAGATACCACTTGCCTTGAGTCTACTAAAGACTAAAGATTTGTTAGCAAAACCTTCAACTTTTACCTTTTAGCTTTTTTTTTAATTTATATTTTTTTTTTTAGTACAGGCATTTATTTTAACTATTGGGGGTCTTGTATTTCTATTAAGTGCAATAGCATTATCTTCTCCTGGGAGCAGACATATAGCTTAGCCAGTCTTCAGTAGTCCTAGACTCAGGATTTTAGACCATCTCACACTTAACTCTCAGGAAATGAAAGATCAATGCTCAAATTAGACACGCCACAAGCTTCCCTCTCCTTATCTTCCACAAAAGCCTTCCTAATTTAAAACAATCTCTCCTTGCTTCAGCTGTTCAACTATAGCAAAACAACACGATGAAAACAATTAGGCCTATAGAAATAATAAAACTTTTCAAGTTGTCTGGAATAATCAGGCTTAGGTGATCCATCTCATAGTGAGCATGGATTACAGTTCAGGCCCAGAACAGAACTGCCTGATGAAGCTATAAGTCTATGTTGCACACATCATTAATAAGCCTTGGCCATTAATAACTTTATGATTTGCTGTAAACCCAGAACCATAGAGATGTATTTAACCTTCCATCCACCTAAAAGAAAGCTCCTTCCACATCAGACAAGATCACACAACCACATTCTCAGCCCTTAGCATTCCTATTCATTTCCCTTGGACACTCAAGAGACACGAGGAATGGCATTTTCAAACCAACTTAGTGCCAGAAAAAAAGTGTGTTGCAATCCTAATTAAAAGGAATTTTCCAACTGATTTCTAAAGTAGAAAAAACCCCAAAATTTTGTGCACTTTGAAAGAAAAAAAAATCTAGTTACATATATGTAAGGGCATTTTGTTGTTTTGGGTTTGGAGGGTTTTTTATGTTTCTATTTCAACTCCAAATATAATTGAAATTATGATGTCTAACAAAATTTTTAAAAGAACAATCCGTATGCCATATAATTCATTAACATAATTCACAGGGATCTCGGGGGCTACAGCCAGCTGTTTTCTGATCCATATTCCTATCATTCTTATTACATAAATACTGCGATAAAAATCATGAGTCCATTTTTTATATTGTGTGCAGAAAAGTTCACACAGAATCACAAGGTTGGAAGAGACCTTAAAGATCATCGAGTCCAACCCATACCCTAAAACCACCTCAATTAAAGCATGACAATGAACATCACATCCAGTTTTTTTTTAAACACATCCAGGGATGGTGACTCCATCTCCCTGGGCAGACCATTCCAGTACTTTATCATTCTTTCAGTGAAAAACTCTTTCCTAATATCCAACCTATAATTCCCTTGGTGCAGCTTAAGACTGCGTCCTCTCGTTCTGTCCATTGCTGCCTGGAGAAAGAGACCAACCCCCACCTGACTACACCCTCCTTTCAGGGAGTTGTAGAGTGTGATAAGGTCACCTCTGAGTCTCCTTTTCTCCAGGCTAAACAACCCCAGCTCCCTCAGTCATTCCTCACAGGGTTTGTGTTCCCAGCCCCTCACCGGCCTTGTTGCCTCCTCTGGATGTGCTCAAGTGTCTCAACGTCCTTCCTAAACTGAGGGGCCAGGACTGGACACAGCACTCAAGGTGTGGCCTCACCAGTGCTGAGTACAGGGGAAGAATGACCTCCCTGCTCCTGCTGGCCACACCATTCCCGATCCAGGCCAGGGGACATTGGCCCTCTTGGCCACCTGGGCACTCTGCTGGCTTGTGTTCAGCTGCTGTCACCAGCACCCCCAGGTCCCTTTCTGCCTGGGCACTGTCCAGCCTCTCTGTCCCCAGCCTGTGGCACTGCAGGGGGTCATTGTGACCAAAATACAAGACCTGGCACCTGGACTTGTTAAACTTCATCTTACAGGACTCTGCCCATCCATTCAACCGTTCCAAGTCTCTCTGCAGAGCCATCCTATCTTCCAACAGGCCAACACACACTCCCAGCGTAGCATCATCCACAAATTTACTAATGATAAACTGAATACCCACATCCATGTCATCAATAAAAAATACTAAACAGAACTGGCCCCAGCACAGATCCCACTAGTGACTGGCCACCAAAGGTATTAGGCAGTATAAGATAGTATCATTATTAATCATATTTATTGACCCACTTACTATAATCAGCTGAGGGACAAGCTAGGTCCTCCTCCTATATGTACCCCAGCCTGAACTTTTATATCTGATGAGGAAATAGACTTAGACTATAAAGTTTTACTGTGTGTATAGATATATTCTTCCAAAAAAAAATAATTTCTGTGTACACACATGGACACAATTTGTGCTACTGCCTTTAAAGACACAATGTAAAAGCAAGGGACATTAGCAGAAAAAAACAAAATCACAAGTGCACCGCTTTACTCCTTGTTATTTATTATCACACAGGAGATGCCTTTCTTGCTGTTGTTTTGCAAGGACATTCCATTTTATTCACACCATTTCCATCATAATCATTCAGTACTTAAAAGGAAAGGGTTTTACTGTACATCACTACTGGGACTCCACTATCAAAATACCTAATAACCAAGCCTAGAGGTATTTCTCTCTCTCAAATCTTATTCTGTTCTTCCCATGTAAGATAAGTGGGTAGAATTTCTCTCTCTTCTATAGAAGACCATTCAGTGTTCTTAACTGCTTTTTCATTAGAGAAAGGAATATCAAAGTCATGCACTCTCTCACAAAGACTAGTATGTATGTGCAAAGCACACATCTTATACCTGCCATTAGCTGAGGGTATTGCACTTACAGTTATAATAGTCTATTTTTCCTTCTTCCATGGGTAATGGTGCATGGAATGAGTGTCTGAATCTCAAAATAGAACAATAGACTACTGATCTTTAAGAAAGTTTCCATTAGGAAAAAAAAGGCACGGGGAGAGAAATTGTTTGCAGTGTCTTCCTTATCGGGGAGAAGTCATCAGCTGAGCTTCAGTGCAAGTCAAAAGACTCAAGTTACAGCTTTAAAACAAAAAAGTAACCCCAAAGCAGCAGGAAAGGAGAGGGGGGAACAAACACAAAAAAATAAAAATAAATTGCACCATCATACATAAACAAGGCAAAATGCAAATAACACATCACTTTATCAGAGAACAAGAACAATTTCTATGAACATTTTCTTCTGTTTATTAATGTTGCTGATTCTTAGTACAGGACAGACTTCCCTAGCTGGTTGATTGCAGTCCTACACTCATGTTGACATTTTATTCCATCTACTATTGGATTTTTGAATTGAAAACTATTGTTTTCCCTGCTTCTGAGGGAGAGAGCACTGTTCTCTCCCCATCTCTGCTGAGCTTTTTCCTGTACACTAGCAAAAATGTCAAATATTTGCTGAGAGCCCTTTTCCAGTTTCAGTCCACACTGTTATAAACTGAAAAAAGACCAAGACTGGGAATTAGCTACACCTGCAATTATCACTACCATAGAGCATCCTGCTGTTTTTTGACTTCTACAGTGTTAGTATCTGAAATGTATTACATTTGCTTTAATTCTAGCTGCCTTTCTAGATTAATCTTATTCTCCTTGATGCAAAATTAAATCCCTGAACAGGCTCCCGTCAAAGTGACACATCTCACACCAAGCAGAAGTACTACAAATGAAGAAGATTACAAGAAAAGACTGAGCTGCAATGAGCTGAAACACTGGGCAAATAGGAGCACAATGCTAGAAAAGGGAACTGGAATGCAAGCAGCTCTCTAGAATGTGATTTTCCCCTTCCCCTATTCCTATTGTTGAATATGGTTTTAAGAAGGGATTAATAGCACCTGATAAACAAAACTTTATTTCCTCAGAGCATACACACAACCTACACAGAGAAGTCATGACTCACCTACTACCTTTGTCCTGGATGCCTAGAAATGGTACAGGAACAGCAACTTCTCATCAATGCAGTCCATTGACAGTGACCCCTCACTCCCACCCTAAAGGTAGCAGCTACCTGTGGCAGCCCAGTCACCTACTCACAAACAAGCTGGGAAGCTGCTGCTTGGGAAAGCCAGTGCCTGGGAGAGCCTCTGAAAAGCAGCACTTTAACACCAAAACATGATGGATCTTTCCCTACAGTTAAAACTATGGGCAGCTGACCATTCAAGTGATCAGGATGCAAAGTATAAGATAAGTCTGAGGCAAGGGCCAGCAGAACAATAAACAAGCTCTCCAACACCATACCAAGGTGTGACACTGGTCACCTCCTGAAGATCCTTCTCAAACATGAAGGCACAAACTTTTCACTGGGATAACCAGCAAACAGCAATTGATGTGGTCCCAAGGCTATAAAGCAGACTATTGCTCCAGTCCTGCCTACCATGACAGAGAGAGCCCAAGTTGTATTGCTGGGCATAATTATTCTGAAAAACTGCTTTTTTGACAGATTTTCTCTCTGTTAAAGACATCTGTTGCCCTCATCCTTGAAAGGTAAGCCTTAACCACCAGGAATCTGCACAAATCCACACAGCCCAAATCTTAGCAAAGCATTTTAACATATCTTTATGTCTCTTCTTTTTCAAAAAGACAGAAAGCCACATTTTTCTGTAGAAAAGGGCCCTGTTGAGAAGCTGGGGCAAAGCCATATGCTGCTTTACTGCGTAGTGGAGCAGGAAATGGTGCTGATTATCCAACCAGGCTGCTCAGCCAGGAAGTGGTGCCTACCAGAGCCCACAGAAAATTAGCCAAGTGAAGTGAAATCACAGGCTCTGCTTGCAATTTTATAGGTGACTTTTTTTTTTTAATTGCACTGGACCAAGCTCAGCTCCTACAAGATGAATGTGACAGATTTCATCTGACAGCCAAGTCTGACTGTATTTTCTGTATGAAACGACCAAAGACAAAAGTGCACATGTCTAGGTAGTCCAGTGATGTGCCATATGGAGGTCTAGATAAAGGGGTTTTCTGCTGTTGTTAGAGCTCTCCACAATAACCAGGCATGGCCTGCATCCTGAGTAACTGGAGCAGAGAGGACAGATCTGAGGAATGGTAAACTAAGATAATGTCCCTTTCATTGCTTGGACCACCAAGTGCAGTGGGAAAAGTAGTTAAAATTGATCAGACATCAACACTCCTGGTAGATACATCAGTGTCTAACCAACAATAAACACTCCAATGGTGAAATTCCGTGCCTTATTCCAGCATTTACTGCTGATATAAAAGCAATGTTAACATTAGAAGCACTTTTTATTTACATGAAAGTCATGACCCTCCAAGATAGCCTCCCCTGGCCTGAGACTTTAAAATACTCTTATATATTTGGGCAAGGAGTATTTGTGTAGTGATGCAGCAACTAGTTCTCAATACAAAATGATTGCTCTTGGAGTCCACACAATCAGATTTCTACTAACCTTCAAGACATTATTGCAATGCTCTTTTTAGATGCATTGATTACTCTGACTTTTTTTGCTGACACAGAGGCAGAACAAAAAAAAAGATATCTGACAAGTATTTGAAAGGTGCTGATTTTTCCAACTAATGAAAAACCAAACTTCTTTCTCCAGGTCTTTCCTTGGTTCAGACAACCACAGCTATGAGAACACTATATGTATTTAGTTATAGAAGACCTATACAGGTTTAAAAGACATCCAAGAGTAATTCATTAATCTTAGAATTACTATACCCTGCAGTACTTTGAGTGCAGTTTTGATTACTACAAAACTATGAAACATGACTATGTTTACTGTGATTACTGTGAAACAATACATCCAGGAAGCCCATAAGAACACCAAAAAGCAAAACCATCTTACACATGCGTGTTCAATGTCTGCTTGTAACTAAAAGTAGCTGCCAGATGAGCTCTGGGAGCACCTTATGTTTCAATTAATTACTTACAGGTTATGGAGCACAACAAATTACTGTTCTCTGATACATCCTGCAAATGATGACTGTGACTATTCTGGAAGAACAGAGAAGGAAATCCCTTGTGCTAATATTTATGACTAGCATGAATGTGGCAGATCCTCAAGTAGGGGAAGTCTGTCATCATAGAGCATAAACTGAACTCTCCATCTTGGAGTCCTTAATAAACTTCTAAAGACAGTATTCAAGGAAGTACGACTTCGTCTATCTAAAAAAGAGAAACCCAAAGAGTTCAGGATTTTTTTGATTAAAAATAAATTTCATTTTTAGAAGCAAATAATTTGTTTCAAATGCACCTACATCCTTTTTTGCAGTGAAATAACTCTTGGTTTCTGTGTAATTATTCACAAAGAAATAATTTCAAAAATGTGCAGCACCTGTTTTACCAATCAGAAACTCAGATGCTCTCAGAGTAAAACTGGACTCCCTATTTTTATCAGCAGAGAAAGTCCATGAACTCTCCATAATTTTGCTTACCAAAGTAATGCCTACCTCCTTCAAATTAAACTCCTGGTAAAATGAAAGGAGCAAGTCAGCTATGTTGTTTGGGCAGAAACTTACTTTTCACATGGGCATCCAGAGAATGACGCAACCTGACTGTGAAGCTAACCCCAAAATACCCTGCTAGTGACAGGTTTTACAAAAGGACTCTGCTTCCCTTTGGTTTCCATTCCTCTCTGTTTGGCATTTGGATGGCAGAAAAAGGAGACCTATTTCTATCAGCAGCACACAGCGTGTTTTCCAGAAACTGTGCACAAACCCTGAGAGACAGCTATAAAAATGGGCTCCAAGTACCTTGGATGAGTTTTTGAAATACATGCGGGATTTTTAGCTGTATGATTCCATCTATCTTAACTGCTTCACTGCTGCTTTCTAGAACAGGCACGCTGTGTCAAATGGGTCCTCTCAGCTTGCCAGCATTCACATCACCACATGCCATCATTTTTCAATCCTACCTCTGCATTCAGCCACTTAGGCTGTGTAGAACAAACAATCTAATTATTATAAGACCCAGCTCAAGCTTTAAACTGCACTTCACCTTCTCCCACCAGCCTTCCTCATGCTGAGTCGAATTTTGCTTCAGTAATACTGCAACTGATTTCTGCAAAGTTATCACTCCACATGAGTGAGATGAGCAGCTTCATCACTTTTCATGGAAATAGAATCAGGCTAGAAAGAGCTGGATTCATTGCACCCAGGAATGAGGGGTAGAGTACACTGCTCCTTTCCAAGTGTTTTGTTAAAATCGTAATTGAATAGGAATTAGAAACAAAAAAGCAACCCCAAAGATATAGAACACTGATATATTTCATTTAAAAAGGAAAAGGTAAATACAATTAAGCAACAGTCAAACAGAACAAAAATTCATGGGAATACACAACACAGAAGATAAAGGTCTTGCCTAGACAGATCCAAGTTCTACAAGTGTTTGTTACCAAACCTACAATAAAATCACCTGAAACTGAGGTGGTAAGGAGCACCAGCACCCATCTCCCCTCCCAGAGCCAAAGGCAGGCACAAACACATCACTCTGTGCATGGAAGAGCAGATAACCAGCTTCTCCACAAGGAGAGGCTTCTCAGACTTCACTCTGGTTCCACAACAAAAAACACAGCCTCCCTTAAAACAGGAAGGACAGAAGGAATATGGAGCTTGCTAAATGTTAGCACACAAATCTTGCAAATGGATGTAATGTGAGATTATTTCAAACCCTAAGACTTCCTCAAAGGTTTAGCACTCCACTGGTGGAACACAGAAAATCTCCCCACCTGGTTAACAGGAAACTGAGTTTAAAGCTGCCAGAAGCTCTTATGCTGCACCATGCACCTTGTCAAGAGTGCTGCTGCAGAAACTCAATTTCTGCAAACCAATTTAATTTAAAAAAAAAAGGGGGAAAGCCATCTTGCATCCATAAACACTTGATAGAGTTATGCTCAATATAATCTTTGTTTTATTCCAAGCCAAACTCACAAAGAAATCAACTGTCTAATTCTCCTCTTTCAGGACTCACAGCAAAGCTTTCACTTTTTCAGTGAAATATGTTGGGATTGCCCTCAGAGCTCTTTCAAGATTGTCTTTAAACAAGGCAGAAAGGTCAACCCAGAAAAACACAAAGCTCTACTTTCTCTATCCTCAGCTCCATGCATACTATATTGTTAGCAATTTTGTGACTGAGTAAATGTTGTGTTTGCTGGTAAGGATCACAAAACAGATTGGCTGCACAGTGTATTTAGGAGTATAATCTCTTTTCAAATAGCAAAAATATGGCCTCCTCTAAACAACCAAAAATTGCTGAATCTTTCACTTGAATTTGGTTTAGTCTTTCATCCAGCAATAAAAATTAATCTGCTAATTTCATTTGTGAGTAATAACAAACTCAGGCCAATCTCTAGGGAACAACATCTCCAAGAGCCTTCCTGGTTATCTCAGCAAAGGCCATCCAAGGCAAAGAGCCCTAATAAGTTGTCATCCAGATTAGATGTATGAATAAACAGACGGCTACAGATGGTTAAATCAAGTGTGTTCCAAAATAGTACCTCAATTGTGGTCACTACAGCAATTTGCAGCAAATTCACTTAAAGTAAAACAATGAGATTCCAGAAATTAATTTCTGTTATGAATTCAGTGATAATTTGTTTAATAGAGGGAAAAAAATCTTGGCAAACTTCAGAAATTTTTGGATAGTTATAGTGTGTTCATTCCCAAATAATTTGTTTAATTAAAAACATATTTCATTCCACAGTTGAGATATAATACTGGAACAGGAAGCATCACATCATGAAAGATAATAAACCCTCACCAACGGCAGCATGAAAAATGCATTGGATCCCAAAGAAATGCTTCCTACTTTCCATCATCTTTGGTTGACAGCTGTAGTAAGTTTATCCACACTAGACAAAACCTATAGACACCTTTGTTTCTGAGGCCAAGGCCCCCTTAGATCAGCCCACAAAACTATTTTCAGTGCCTATAGTCAAAATTTTATTCCCCATTTTTAATATCAGCTAATATTTATCCTTTCCATTCAGTTACTATAGACAATTCCCTCTAGCAATGGAAAATTGCTTTCATCACTGTGCTGGCCAGTCCTGCTACAAGAATGCAATATTTTTAAAGGGCTTTTTCACAGGAGAAAATAAGATGTATTTATCTCTGACTAATCCATTTCTATTTCTTACTCTAAGATTAAGGAATTAAGAGGCAGATACAGCTGCAGTCCTTATCAAATTAATTAGCATAAATTGGCAGCCAGAAAAGAAAATCCACTTCCAGTACCTAGTTCCCTGCTTCGAACACCGAGCAAAGAGCATATTGAATATATCACTGTAAGAATGCTCAGCAAACAAGAGATGTTGCACAAAAGCAATTGCTCTCCATAATGCTATTCTTAGGCTGTCCACACTCCTGTTGCAATGCACTTTACGCTTGATTTCCAACTGGCACAAAATGCTTCCAGTTCCAGGCAAAACAGTGAAATGTAAATAAGTTATGCTTTGTATGATATATGTAAAAAACATGAATGTGCCAAAACAATCAAGAATACAGAAATTTGCTACAGAGTGTGGAATTTGGGCATGGAATTATGCATTTTCTTCATAAAAATGACTGCTCTACATAAATATAGGAATGCTAATATTTATCACAACATTGTGATAACACTACAGACGCTTTCTATAACATTTTTGCTTTAGTGAGATGAGAACCAACAGTGTTCATCTTACAAATGCTTCTATACAATTGCTCAGGAACAACCTTTTGTGAGAGCTCAACACATACAAAAAGAAATACACTAAGAAATATTATTTCAAATCATTCAAATGCCATTTTAGGTTAGTTCAACACAGTCATTGATTTCAAGTCTTCATATGTTACAAATGGAGGGGGGAGACTTTAGATGGCCCCTGCCTTTGCCCAGGTTTCTGGCAGCAGTTTTATTGAGGGGGCCAGGACCCCAAAATCCACTCTCACTCACAAGTTCATAATAACAACTGATCAAGTCTATTAAACACAAATTATTTATTGAATAGACACAAGGAAAAGCAGAGGTAAGGCTTTAAGAGGCTTCTCACTGCACAGGATAAACAAAAAAACCACTACTAGTAGGTTCATAAGACAGTGCATGATAATAAAGGTACCTATAATACAGCTAGTAAAGAAATAGTATAAATTAGGAACCAAATATAGTTTTTAGAAGTAGTACACTGTGGACTTTAATGTAAACCTACCAAAAACCTATTCTTTGTAGAGAGTGAGAAGGGATTCTTCTGGTACTACTGAAGTGCTTGAGAAGCACACAGAGACTAATTTCAACTTGGATACCATCATTTTCTGGCAAACAAGAAGTATGTCAGAGTTTCAAACTAATGAAGTTCAAATTATTGGAATAGCACGCTGGAAAAATTGGGCTATGGAAGAACAGATTATTCAGAAACCACAATTTCTAAAGTAGCTAAAATATGATCTTTAATGTGATCATTAACACCTGTAAAAAAAAATCTTAGAAGAAACACAGGGGAAAATATCAAACATTGATTTAAGAGGTAGATTCAAGTGGACCAAACAAAGGCAAGAAAAAGTTCTGATTTTCATTTGATGTCTGCATAGGAACCTGCTGTATGCTGGTTAATATGACTGAAACACAAAACACCCTCCAGCTACAGAATTACCAGATAAAGACATTTCATTCAGACAAACTGTACTCATGCACTAGGTGATTCTGTTGGGTTTCCATGCTATTATCTGTCATTTACCCCCCACTCTACGTCCTCTCCTTGTAGATCCTGCTCAGGTTCATTGCTCAGGTCACAGCTGGCCTTGCCAGAACCAAGATGTGAGTACCAAGAATTTCTCAATGAGACCCAATGCAATGGGTCTGATGTAGGAGAGAAATGCTGTTCCCTCTGTGGCCTTTTGTCTTCTGCAGCCTAAAAGAAGGATAAGTCACAGAGTGGCTGTCCTGAGATTGAACCAGCAAAGATACTTTTGACAGTACAAGCTATTGTCAGCTCTCATTTCAAAAACTGAATTTCAAGAAAGAAGGATTTGGCTTTTATGAGAGATGTCATTCTATTGAAGCTAAATTTATTTTCAGAGGCTCCATAAACTGGCTGAGTGAAATCTTAACTGCATTAACTTTTTAAGATATATTCGAAAAACTGTATTTCATGCGACTGCTGCAAAACCCAGACTTAGTGCCTATAAATCCTCTCCTGAAAAGGAATCCATTCTGACATGTTTTATTGAACATGACTTAATAATAAACCCAGACTCTCCAGACTGTACATGGGATGCCCAGCTGTATTCGTGCAGGATTCCCAATGCACTACCAGATTAGGATCTGGTATGACAGATTCAATTGGCTGCCTGTGGAGATTAGGGGACTGTAGGTCTTATTTTTTGTAAAACTATTAAGTGTTTAGCCTACTCTTTCCAGTGAGCCTCACCAAAGACATTCTACACTGTTATTAGCTAAAAGGAAGCCCCTGCCATATAAATCAGTTCATGCTTTAAAAAGCTTAAATATAGCATCTTGTTCTCCAGAGTGTGGAAATTCATTATCCTACCTATAGATTACAGGGGAGCATCAGTCTTGAGACATGTTCTTCAGTGACCCCTTTTTTTTCTAAGCCCAGGGAATTTCTCAAGTATCAGCCAACTGTGCAAAAAAATCACATCTGAATGTCAATCATAATCCATGTGCCTTTTCTAACTCAAGCATCTTAACTCTAAAGTGATTGGTCTCCTCCCTCTGGAGTCAAGCTGAGTGATATAGCAGCTCTCTCAGTTGTGATATTAACATTTCAAGTCAAGATTCAATTCACATCTCCATCTGAGAGACAAGATACAAGACCTTAGGCCTGCAAGCACTGCAGGGAAGTTTAGTTTGATTCTCAGAATCCCAGGTGGTTTACAGATTGAAAGTAAACCAAGAGGCCGCAAGTTAAAATTCCTCCTACGGAACACAGAAATACGCTGTTGAGATTTCAAATCAACGCAGCTACTCTGGGGAAGAATGCCGGAACCCTGCTGCTTTTTGGGAGAACCTTAGCAAGCACATTCCAATGGCATGTCCCAAACCTGACCAACAAAAATCCACTCCTCCCACATCCCAATGACAGCTGCTTGCCCCTGCCGCTCTCACAGCAAAGCGCATTCCTCCCTGTGGAGAGATGAGGCTGCGTGTTAACTATCCATGGGTCAAGGCTGTGGATACAAGCCTCAGGACAGGCAGCTTCCTTTTTCCTGTTTTTCTGGGGAGCTGCAGCAATCTGTGGCAGCAGCTGCAGCAAAAAGCCCCAAAGGTTTGGCTCACTTTCCCTGGTAACCTTTCTAGCTGATGGTGGCAGCTGCAAGATGTTGCTCAGCTGAGTGGGTCAGAGTTTTGCTATGGAACAAATCAAAAGATTTTTTCACTACTGTTTTCTACAGGTCATTCAAATATTTTTTTGGCATAACTTAAGGAGGTTTCACTTACATTGTTTCAAAAGGAAATTTTCATCTTGAACTGGTTCCCAAAAAAAGGTATGTTCTAGAAATAGCTATGCCATCTTTATAATATTTCTACTTTCTCAGGATATAGAGAGCATCAGAAAGAAGACTTCTGTTTTCACAAACACACGGACTGATCCTCTGCATGTTCATCTCTCACTCTAGGTTTTTTAACTCCTTTCAATACTGAAGAAGCTATTCAGAAATCCAAGAGAAAAATATCAAAGTAACTTTTCCACTGTGTAATCTCTGCAAATTTGAGGAGTTATGAAAAGTTAAGTGTGGTTAGAAATGTAAGAAACTCTATTTTTTTTGTTTGCAAATGACAAGCAAACTTGTCATTTGCTCTATTTTTCTTAGGAAAGAGAAGGAACAATGTTTAGATTATCTCCCCCCTCTTCTCTACCAAGTACAATTTTAAATTTCCAAATTTTCAAGTAGTAGGGACAAAGATGTAAAACCAATTGTTTCAAAAATATCATATTTTTTAAAAAATTGAAAAAAAAACCCTATATAGCATTGAACAGACCAAAAAAGTGTTTTTCTATTTTAAATCATGTGAAATAGAGATGACTGATATAGCTGACAGAGCCACAGAGTTGTTTATCTGTAGTTATTTAGTGTTATTTGAACCAGAAAGACAACATGGCCATCCTCAGTGATAGCTGTGGAAGACTGAAAAAAAAAAATAAAAATTAGTAGTTATGAATGAACTGGTTGTGGCAGTGCAGTACTATGGGAATCTGGAAGATAAACAGCCCAACAAACCATTCTGAAAATCTCTAGTGCTGAAATTGAAATTCCAATATTTCATCTTATTATTACTAAAACACTTCAAAACTATAGCATTTAGCATTCAGATTTCATTTTGCCAAGTAGTTTGACATTATGGAAAATTAAGTCCCTATTTAGAAGTCTACCATTTAAAATCCACACTTTTAAAGAAACTTTTTGAGGGAACCAATAGATACAAGAAAATAAAACACTTAAAATAGATGGTAATCTTTTGGTAATAGATGGCAATGCCATTCTACCTTAACTCATTGTAAAAAGCATACAGCAACAATTCACCTGGATGGGGCTTTTATGATTTGATTTCTGCTCACCTGTTATAAATGTGCATGCAGGAAGGAAAACTTCCTCATCACATTTTCTGTGAGACAGGAAACCTCTTAAAGAAAGAAAAGGTAAAAACAAGGCACCTCTTTCTTCTCACACTCCTCCTAGCACCTGAAAGTCTGGATTAACATCCAATTACACAGCCAGGAAACACACAAGTAAAAATAAAGTCATACAGTGTTGGCAGGAAACAGGCTCACCTGGGTTTAAATTCTGTTACCCAATGTACAACGAATTAGACAGATTTTGGCTTCACTGTAGTCAGTGCAAATGTTCCCATGAATGTCAAAAGGGGCAGGATTAATTTAATATGGTTCACTATGATCACTGATGTCTACAGAGGCAAAGTGTTCTATAATACTATTCTGTAAAACACAACCATAGCTGTGTGTTCTCACATAGATTCTGAATAAAAGAGAACTAGCTTCAACTATAATCCACACTCTTATTTATATCTTAATGAAAAAAATTCGCTTTTGGAGCTAAAGTGTTCTGCACTTGCCCTCAGACACATAGGTATCAAAGCATTGTGAATAATAGAACGAGACAAGGAGAAAATCATCTTTAAAATACAAGTATATGAGGATATTATAAGTGACATGAACAGGCTTATAATATGTAAAGAAACAAAAATATTATTGATTCAGGTCTTATTTCTCAGATCTCTAAGCTATTGTATATCATCCTGAGATTAGCCCAAAGCAAACAGATAGAGGCTTTAAAACTATGATTTCTTTTTCTCAACACAAGCAATTCTTGAAGAAAAAATTAACCATAAAAATGCAAAGGTTAAAACCTATAAAGAGCAAACTGGAAGGAGGGCTGTACCTTAGTTGACTCTACTTGTAACTGCAGTGCCTAGTGTCAGGGTCAAAAAAAGGGCTGTTCTCCACTTGACACCCCCAGCCTAATGCTAAGTGTCAGCAGCAACCCAACATTCTTCTATCCCATGGACATTGTTCTGCCAAGACCACCCAAACATATGGAACTTGTGACATGCCATCTCTGAACCACATGGCACGGGAACAATTAAAAAGTGTTGCAGCTGTGGCTGCTGTGCAAGGACAACCTCCCTGACCACTGGGAAGGCCAGACCCTCAGCCATGGGAAGAAGCAGGAAGGAGATCACTGGGGCCAGCATCATGTTCTGCACACCCAAATGGGTTCATCCTAAACCCATCAGTGGGGTACCCTGTGCTGTGCTCTGGCCATTTCCCACACTTAGGTATTCCCGAGAATTTGCCCTTTTTCCACTCTCCTCCCTCTGGTAAGCACCAGCTGGCACTTGCTCACCTGAATACTTTGGTACCAAGTCACCAGGCCTGGTAAGGTTTTCACAGCCTTTCACATCCAGGCCTTAAGAACCAGAGAGGGAAACTATTAATATTTTATGCACGCTGTGGCAGGTAAAGAGCTGTGCAGATATGGTTTGATTACATCATTAAATCAAGCTACTTGACCTCCTAAAAGACTTTACTTTACTATCCCCTTCTTTCACTTTGAAAACAGGAATAAAATCACCTCTAGCAGCCTGTTATATTCTCATTGAGCCCAGCATGCTGTACATGAGTTTCACAACATCACCCACCCCTCTGTGTTCAGAAAAAAAGGGGAATTAGAGTAGAATTGGGATATAGTGCATGTGGGGTTTTTGGTCATGTTTTTGGACTGCACCACAATCTGTGCAGCCATGCCAGAAAGAGGAGGAAAAACTAAATGCAGAAATCTATATTCCCTGTCCCCATGAAACTCTATTTGAAATCCTAATCAAGACAAATACTTCATTCTACAATACACCTCCTATCCATAAAGACAATGATAGAAAAAATTAGCTGACAAACTCAAACAGCACTATCATTCATCCTTACCAACCCTAACAGTAAACATCAAGCTTTTCCAAAAAAGAAAAAGACGTGCATCAGAGCTGAAAGGCAGAAAACAAAGTAGACACTTAAAATAGAAATTATTTAAATTTAATTTTGAATGAAGAATACCCAGAAGCTGGCCTGTTTATGATGATTCTAGGGGTTTCTGCATGGCTGGATTCACATTAGCAGAGAAATGATAGCCTCATGTATTCACTGATCTATTACCTTCAAATTAGAAATGGAATATTGCATTAGCACACAGAAGGACACAGGCCAGCACTACAGGGAAACCAGTATTTCTGTCATAAGCGCTGGAGAATCACAGTGCACATCTGTATAAATAATGAGGAAAAGGAAAAAAACTGAGCTTGCACTGCTCTGAGACTCCTTTGCCTTGATTAGGAATACTGACACTCATTTTAACCTGGCACCTGCTCTAAACAGCCAACTCAAGACCAATGTTCAACACTGTTCCGATAGGAGCCTCTCCTTCCTTCTCTCTCATTTTCCTAAAAAAAAAATAAGATAAAATAACGCTCAGATATGCTGAAATCTTTCATCCATTGATGGCTTCCAAGATTCAGATAAAATTCAAAGGGTTTATTGCAGCTCTCAGATTTAGATACATAATTTACTCAGAGTTGTTCTAGTCTAATTTGCAGTTAAGCAGCAACTATCATTTTCTGACTTGAACTACCTGAAGCTTTTCTTCTGAAGAGCGGGAAAGTTCAACTCTTGACACCAGTATCTTTCCTCTGGGAAATGCTCTAAGAGATGTTCCCAGCAGGTGGTCTGGCATGCCACCTGTCACCTGACAAGGCAAGCTTTGTGCCTACCTCTTGTCATCATCTTTGACAGAAATGAGCCAAGTCATGACTCACATTCCAGGACCCAAAAATCCAAGAGAACCTGTACTGTTGACTTCATAGGTCTTGTCTCAGCAGATCTTCAGTAGTTCTGCTTTGAAGGACTGTGTTCTTTATTCTCAGATAATATTACCAAAGATGCTGATTCCTGCATCATACATGTTCCTTATGTTGAAGTCTTCTATTCCCCTCTGGTAAGCTCCTATTTTCCAAAAATATACCTAGAAATATTCATGCCTTTCCTGGCTTTCCTGCCTTTGGAGGCTCTGCTGGCTTGGGCTGGACCCTTGAATAAGACTGCACAGGAGGCACTAGGATACATTGATGGGCAACTTTTCAGCCACATGTATTGTGCCCCAGAAACGTTCAGAATTAAGGCAAATAAGACTACTGATTAATACCAAATCTGGCAAATCATTTTTGGCTGAAAACATATTTTGTGCTTAAAACCTTTCATTTTTACATCATTGAATTACTTGGAATCATTTAATTCCCAAACACACTGAAGCATAAACACTTCAAAGTAAAAATAGTTCTGAAATGTAAGAGTTCTCAAAGACTAGTTTTGTTCAAAAACAACACCATCCCTTCCCCCTCAGCTATCTGATTTTTTCAGCAAAAAGCTAATTTTTCACTGGCACCCTTGGGAATCTGAGGGAGAATTCAGAAAAAATGAGAGAGGGGAGACAGGGAAAAGCCCTCAGGCCTCAAGGTAACTGGGTTGCTTTGTCCCATGTCAATGAAGGCAGAGTGGAAAAGACCAAATAAAGAGCTAGCCAGAATTGCAGCACCTCAAGCAAGAGAAGCTGAAAAGTACATGGGTCCCAAGACATAGGACCTAAATAAACATCCTGATGACTGTCCAAGCAGAAAATCTGCTTTGCTCTTAGGTTCCAGGAACTTCACATCCTCTTTGTTTCCAGGATAAAACACTCCTCCTTTCATACAAATATCACAAAAGCAGAGATCCTCAATCCATCAGCTAATATACATATGACAATATATAATACAGACTCCCATAACCCTAAATATTAGGCCTAGCAAGCAAATCCCAGAGAGGCAAGCAAACAGGAGACCCCTTGTTGAGAAGTCACTTAGCCAGGTGTCAGGAGGTATGTCAGTACCACAGGTTGGTGCAGCCCACTGACTTGAAGGCAAAATGCTGACAGATTTATGTTATAGCAACCACTCTTTTATTAATAATTTTCAATCTGAAACACTTTCAAACAATGCAGTTTGAAGGGCTTAAAACCAAACAAATTATTCCATTTTCCTTTACTTAAATACATGGCAGGTCAGCTACAGACAGTTCTACCTGGAGAAGAAAGATATTACCATAGCAAAAAATCAGAGATTTTAGCAAATCTATTAGATTAGATCTATGTATTATTTTAGGAGGTATTTGCCCTCTCGTGCACATGTGGTTAGGCTGGAATACAATTGTTCAAAAAGGCAATCTAGTATCACTCTGCTGGAATAATGTGTGCAGCATTCACATTCAAATAGGCAATCTGTGAGAGTCTGTTCAGTAAGGTGTTTTTATAATTAACATCTCCATTTCAGTATTGGCAGAAAGGAAAGGGAATTGAATAACATCAGACATTTTAAATCCCAGTTCTCCAATCTACTTCAATTTCTTCTCCCTTATCACTTCTCAAAACTACAGTACCTGTTTTCTCTAAAACTTCACAAGACTTAAGTTCCAATTGCCATCTCCACTGCTGGCTATTAAACTGTGCATACCCTACAGGAGTGTAATTAAGGAAGCATTAAGATTCTTTCACGAAAGGACAGTTCATTTGTTGCTGCTGCACTCTTTTTTACTTCTTGGCAGCCCTTGCATGTCCTAGAGTCAATTTGCATCCTAAGGATGGAGGCGTGTGGGCAGGACTGAGCAGTTTATCTTCTCACCTCTCATTTATTACCACATCACTTGGCAGTGCTGCTGACCTTTCTCACCTTGGAAACAGGGAGACCATACACTATTGGGACTGTGGAAACAGACACAAAATCCCTTTGAAATAATATACCTAATAATAAAAATATTAACAGCATGATGATACCCTGAAAGTCCCCATGTTAAAACCAGGCTGTTATTTCATCTACTCTCCTACTTGCCTTCTTGTCTCCTACTGAAAGGTTAAAGTACTTGTAATTGTGCAGCCAGAGTTATTTGTAGTTACAGACAAAATACTGCACTTGGTCTTCTGCTTGGTGTGGGCATCACTTCAGGAGGAAGTGCTGTCACACTCTGTCCTGAGAAGAGGGCCATTGCAGTTCAGAATCCTCCTGTGTGGCTTTATTTTGGCATCAGAGGCATCTTGCTGACCATCTAGACACCTCTGCCACAGTCCGGAAGCAGAAACAAGATGCCCTTAGAAGAAGGAGGAAATTAAAGAACTGGATCCTGAAACATTTGAAACTACAACCATTAGGGAAATAGTGATGGAATTAGCCTAAAGTGATTAAGGAGCACTGCAGAAGCTCCTTAAGGGGACTTCAACCCCCTTATGTCCCCAGACAGAGACTTGCTGCCATCATCAGTGCTGGCTGTGCCTACTGTGCGTGGCTGAAAGAATCAGCATTAATAAAACCACCAGGCAGCCCCAGCAGCCTCATAAAGGGCAGCAAGAGAAGCTGGACAATATCAGGGCAGGCACAAGGAAGAGCAGCAAAAACTCTTCTCCAATACTGTGATTCCCTGACTCTTCCTATTTGGGTTTTGGGGTGGGATACAAAACCTGCTGTGCTTCCTGCTCTTCCCCCTCCCTGTGCACCCAAACTCCACCTCCTCCATTTTACACCCCATGACAGCAAACTACTCACATTTCCTTTGAGGGAAGCACATATACCCCCCAATTTCTGGGCTCTCACACAGCCCACCCCCTCTGCAGGACAGCCTCTTGGAAACAGCTGCATGGCAGATGTGGCAGAGAATGATCCAGTGAAGGATGGAGCTCTCTGTGCAAGCTGGTATTTAAAGTGCTTCTACTTTAACAACAATAAATCCTGAGCAGGAGAATGAACTTCTGGAGCAAGTTTAAATGTGCCTAGATCCATGATTGATGGGTATGAGAGACTTTCATACTCTGCAATGACTTTATTCATGTTTTCTCCTCTGACAACAATTCCATAATAAATTGCCCTGACTGATAAAGACATCATAAAAAGTATTCTGAGAACCCATTCTCTGAGCCATGCACCCATGACTGTGCAGTAGCTAAATTAGCAGGCAAGTCAGTCTAGTAACAGCTAATTTGGGAAAATTAATATTTTTACTTTAGAGAAGCAATGGTTGCGCTGCATAGTGATGAATACATCTTGACTTTAATGTGTCTATCATCTGAAAAATTACTTTCAAAATTGCCTTGAAAATTAACCCTTCCCTTATTTTCATTAAATGAACAAACACCTGAGGACAACAGAGGGCAGAAGGTGATTTTAAAACAAAAAAAAAAAAAGCCAGCACTAATGTCACTACAAGAAGATGAAATTGAGTGCTGTTTCTTTAGCCCCTTTCTTGCCTATAGTTTGATCAAGCCAAAACCCCATGTACAGCATACCTCAAAAAACAGTTTTGAATACCAGATAAATCACACTGAGTTAAAAAGAAATGGAAGGAGCAGATAGAGAAAGAAAATATCACAAACCTGAAATATGAGCTCTTCTTCTCAATCAAGAACTTGTTGCACAATTCCAAATCACTTCCTTCTGCCCATCAACTTAGCAGGAATAAGAGTTCTCTTAGGAACCTTTTGTAGCAACTTGGCTGAGCTCTCAGAAAAGCAGGAGAGACAGCCTACAGACACGGCCTTCTTTGCTATAGCAGCTTTACAGAGTATCAAAATACTTTTTAAAACAAGAGAACAACGTGGTTTTTTATCTTTGGACAGGCAGCTAAAACCAGTGAGTATTCTGTGAGGAAGCAGTCTTACTGAGCAAAAAAATCATCTGCACATATTCACTGTTATTTCCTTAATGGCATTTTAAAGGAGTTACAGAGTTATAGTGTGCTCACATTGGAAGTGAACACAGTGGGTCATCACCCCAGCCTGTAACAGCCTGAAAGAGATAAAGAAATTCTCTCCTGATGAATTGAGTTATTTTTATACATCAGACAGACATTATGAATAAATATTTATAGAGTCCTTTATCAAGTCATTACTAGCCTTAGATGATATAACCATCAACTGATAAGGAACAGCTCCACCAGCTGTTATTCTTTTTCGTTACTCAAAACTGTGTGTACTATTTGCTCCAAAGCATGAAAGCCTTAAATTAAAGGTGTGCTAATAACAAAATTGCCTATATTTCCTTAAATTGGCATACTAGAAGAGATCCCTATTAGGGTCCAGCCTTTTGGCCCTAGCTTTTTGGCAACTTAATTCATTACTATGAGAAATTACAGAAACATGTTATTTCCATAGAAATTCTCCCTTATATGCAGGTAAACTTTATTGGATTTGTTTGGGTTGGTTTTTTTTTCTAGCTGCATTACGCTAAACTGTGTGGAATATACACTGTAAAGCACCAAGCAGGCTACAAATTGTTTGCCAAATATCACACCCTATGGACTGGCCACATTAGCACAGCAAGGAAGGAAAGGAGAGTGGTGATAAGGCATGAATAATATATGATACCGCCTCAGTTCTGTAATCTCAGTATTTGTTTTCCCTTTTACCAGTGGAAGTAAGCAAGAGAAAATTGTAGGATTTAGCAAATGTATACTTTGTTTCACATGAAGGAATATAAAGACTTATTAACTGGACCTGTACCTTTCAGATGACATAGTTACCTCAAGTTACTTCAGTTTTTGGCAATGCTACAGAATTACATGGACAAGTGGGAAGCTCCCAAGAAGCCAGGGATTTCACCACATGGATACAGAGCCATGAAAACAGAATTTAAGTACACCCCTTTCTTCATTGAAAGACTACCATAGTGAGATTATAAGTAGCTTGATGTGGCTTCTATTTTTTTTCTCTCATCCTTGCAGCTGAGTGTCCCTTTACCAACAGGGAGGAAGGCTTGTGACCAATGTAAACCAAGCAGCCCTCTCTAAGGGGCTGGGAAATCAAAAAAATTATAAACCCCAAATAAAACCAAATAGTCCTTTGTTGCAGCAGTCCTCCTATTAGAGGGCAGACATGAGCCAAGACACAGACTCCTTGTTTACCACAGCATGAAAAGGGTCCTGGTTTATTCCTCTTCCAAACTCAGCCATCCTGACTCCAACCATTCACTGACTCTGCCTGCAGCAGCTCCTACTGCAGGCTTCCCTTGCAGCCTCTGACTGCTGGTTATTTCCTGCTGAGCTCTGACTGCAGGGATCAGTCTGCAGACTCTGACTGCAGGATTTCACCTGGCCAGACTGTGACTGCAGGTTCCAACAACAGGTTCTGACTGGACACCCAGACTGACCTCACAGCAGGGATCTTCTCTCCCCAGGATCCTCCTTCTTCATCCTCTCATTCCCTTTTCCTCAAGGTTCTTCTTCCTTCATGATTCCCCCTCACCAGCTGACCCACTCCTTTTTATCACACTGATCTTTATTGAATATTGCTGTGACTCATCAAGGGTAAGGCTGTATTGGGTAATTAACAGCTGTTACTTATCAGGGGTGAGGTCACCTGTATTCCCCTCCTACAGTCCTTCACCTAGGAAAAAAAAGCTCATTCACATATATGATCCTAGATCCCTGCAAAAATCATATCAGATCTGCCCTGAAGGGCTGAGATAAAGAGAGAGACCAGGCCTTTAAAGAGAAAAAGACCCACAGGTATTATTTCCTGGGGGGAGGGAAACCAAGACCATTTTGTCTGCTTTTCTGCCTCAAAAACAACAAACAAAAAACCTCACAACATGAAAATTCCTCCAAATAAATGAACAAAAGAAAACACACAAAAAAAAACACCCAAGACCCAAGAGCTGGAAGCAATCACACAGCATGGAAAATTAACTAAAATGCTGGAAAATTATCAAATGGAACAGAAAATAGTCTTATAATGGGAAATGTCAGGCAGTCCTAGTAAAAACTGAAGCTTCCATTCCCACCTGTAATCACCACCACTGCACTCTTAATAGGCAATCAACAATTAGACACAGATGGTGATAAAGATGGTGCAATATTCTGTTGATGCTTGTGGTTATATATTTTGTTAAACAAACTGCTCAGGCAAATTAAGGGCACTCCTGGAGATTTCTCCTTTAGCTCTCCAAGATCACGTCTCAAATCAGAGGGCAAGACTTCACAGACAAAACAAACAGTGTAAAGAAAAACACTTAATACAGATAATCTGGATTATTTTAGAATTTTGCATTTCTAGTGAATTCTGAGTGATGAGAGAAAGCCTATTCTACATAAGTCTCTTTTCTGACGAATGTATTAAGAATTCTATTTTGGACAAAACACAAAGGAAAAACAATCTTATGCAAAAGTGCACGCTGAAAAGTAAAAGCAGAATTCTATTACTAGAAAAAAATAGGATATTTTAAAAAAGCTCTTTTCTGTTTTTAAAAAAATTGCATTGTGTTCAGAATGTTTCAAGGTGGTGTTTGGGTTGAAATCCATACTTCAACAGGGTTGATATGTAAACATTAAGTTAAACCAACTTGTTTTATTCCACATAAAATTCCACTGAAAAAATCTTTTCCAATCATTTTTGTTCTCTCCTTTTGATATCAAAGTACACCAAAATACACAAAGAACTTGTTTAGAACTCCTTTAATACAGCTACACTGTTTTCTGTTTAATCAAGAAAACATTGACTTGCTTCTTGGACATTTAAAGGTGTCTTCTTGAAGACCAATTTGCAAAGAGTTTTTTCTATTCATGAGAAGAGAAAACTAATAAGGCAGATGCACAAAGGCTCTCAAGGAAGGAAAGATGCCAGCAGCATGTGTTGAAATCTCAAACAAAGATATGTCTTCTGTCTTAATTAAATATTCAGCAGGAAAAAAAATTCCAATAATTTTCCCAGAGTAAGCAAGCAAATGGACTCTGCACATCCTTTACCTTATCACTTCTTTTGGTGGTCTTTCTGCCAGCAAACCACTAATTACCATACTCAGAACAAAGAGCCAGAAACCTGAGCTGAGCCACTTTTAATACAATTCTATTCCTTCTCCATCACCAGCAAAATGAGGTTATCTTGAGCAGAGGCAAATAATTATAACCATTATAAAAAATAAATTATATTTTTTCAGATATTAAGATGTCATACTGTTTAAGATAATAACAGCTTCTCCTGACAAAAACCATTAAGCTTACACTGCGTTTTCCCAGAAATGAGAACAACTCACATGATGAAGAGACAAAGCTAAAGAAAATTTATTATTACTAGGACTAGTTAATTTACTAGTCTTAAAACTGATCTCAGAATGGAGAAACCTCAATGGAGTAACCAAATCTTCAATTTTGTAGAACTTGGTTAAGATCGGTCCCTTTTATCCACTGGACTTTGCACAATGTATGTGACAGAAATTCTTTAATCTCAAAACTGTTTTGACAAGTTAGAGTCAGTTTAGTTAAGTAATGTGAGGCAGAAAATTCCACAATCAGCTGCAGAAATATTTTGCCCCCTTGGAAGTCAAAACCATACTCAGAATATCAACCTTTGAAATCCACATACTAACTACTGCTAGGTTTGGGCATATGGTTTTCACTTAGATTGTAATGCTTTCTTTCTTTCTTTCCCAAGACATGGCAAAATAACCTGGCAACAGGTACCTTTGTCTATCAACATACATCACTATACCAGCCAAATCTATAAGACCTGCAAAAAAGGGCAATCAGACTTTTAACCTGACAGTATGTGCTAAACAAAACCCCTGAGGCAGAGCTGCATCAATCTGGATATTTTGAAGCTGTGGCAACTCTGAAAAAAGTTAATTCAAGCAGAAAAAGTACAATCGCTCTCAGATTATCATATTGCTTTAAGGATATTCAACTACACATATACATACTATACATATATATGTATTTGAGGGTTTTTTCTTATTTCTATTGTGCTATCTTACCTCAATTTGGTTTGTTGCAGCCAAAAACTTTTCTGACAAGCTTTCCTATCTAAAGGAAAATAGTTGGTTTCATACAGCTTAGAGTTCAATTAGGCACTCTCTAGGACTTTTTCTGATCCAAAATGAAATGCCTTCTAGGCAACCTCAAGCATTCACATCCTGAAAAGCCGTGTCAGCCATGAAAAGCAATCAGCCTTAGCCATAAGGAAAAACATTGTGCAGAAATGCCTAAGCTCAGGCTGGAGGGCTGTACAGGACTCATCAGGAGTGTATATGCAAAAAAAGGTGAGGGGAATGCTAATTACTGAATGAGAGAGCTGAGTAGGCATGAAGAAATGAACGAGCCCATTCTCCAGTCTCCTGAGACACATGTAGACCATCAGCATGACACCACTAATCCTCATGCCAGATTTCTTCAGATTATTATGCAGAATGAAGAGAGCAAAGGAAATTCAGACCCAAGTTTCAAAAAAAAAAAAGTTCTCTGGAAGGATTACATCTATAATGATATTTTAACAGTGGTTAAAGAGGACTATGCACTTATAAAAGATCAATCTGTTGGCTGAGACTTTGCTAATAATATTTTTTGAGAGAACTGTCAAAAAGTTGAATCCCTTCACCAAAATATTAAGCCACTTACCTCCTAGAGACCCATTCCCAAAACCTCTTATAGCCATAGTTCATGTCCCCCACAGTCAGAGAGGTTTTTGATTCATTATTCATCTTTATTATTAAAAACTTCCAATGAAAACTTTTTATTTTGGGAATTGAGATCACAGGGAGGGGAGGGAAGGGAGGATCTGCATAAGAGAAACAAAGCATGACCCCTCTTCCCAGGGACACCAGCTGAACTGAAAAAGTGTCCTCTTGGAAAAACTGGGCACTAGGGAAGCATGGCAATGCAATAGTTTTTTGGGCTTTTTTTTTTTTTTTAGTTTTTTTTAAAGAGAGAAACTTATTCTAGATTTTTTAATGGAGATTCCACCCATACAATACAAGAAATCTCCACTCTGATGGAGAACCAGATAATTTTAGTATGGGGTTCAAAGTAGGGGTGAAATCACATCTCATTTATGCTTGATTTATGCCTCTTTTTTTAGCCTGTTCTTCAAATGTAGGGAGTGCTTATTGCATGGAAGAAAACCCCTTGATGTCTTTCACAGGAGTCGCACAGAATGAAGCAGAACAATGGCTGCACTAGCAACAAGTGAGAAGGTTCCTCTCCAAGAACAAACAAGTTTTCCCCTCATTCACAACAGTTTATCACTTATCACAGTTACAAATTATCATATACAGTTCAGTATTGGCCAACCTTGACAGTGGCATCGTAGAAAGACAAAGATTAAACTAGCTGAATAGAATTAGGAAAATCATTCAAATAGAGAAAAAGGTTGACCTACAAAGAGGATTAATGTAAAACTCACTAATGTTGATGGAGACAAAGAATCTCTTTATGTAGAGGGTGGCAGAGCACTGGAACAGGGAGGTCTTGGAGTTTCCCTCTCTGGAGACATTCCAAATCCACCTGGATGTGTTCTGATGTCACCTGCTTAAGGTGAGCCTGCCTTGGTAGAGGGGTTGGGCTGGATGAACTGCAGAGGTCCCTTCCAACCCTATCTATATTGTGATTCTGTGATAGTAACAGGATATTTTTCTCTTCAGGGCAGTCTCTCTTACTCTCATAAAGTGCAGAGAACCTGTAGCACAGTGCAGGGTGTACCTGAACTGCAGCAGCCAAGGCATTGCCCTTTGTGGGCTGATCACACAAGATGAAGGGGAGCCCAAATGTCCAGACAAGGACTGAAGATAGAGGGGCTGCCTGATTAAACAAACCACCACAGATGAAGCACATTTAAAAATGCTCCAATTTATCTTCTGACTGCAGCTGCTATTTTTCACCTGGAAGGTGGGAAAAGATCAGGCTGTGGCCCCCAGCAGTCACAGTGGATGTATATTATCGGGAATACGCTTGGGGTGACACTTATAGTCACGCTTTCTCCAGAAAAGCACCTAATTTACAAACCAGATTTGATATCTCAGTTTGTTGGTAATGCAGAGCACACCTCCCAAGCACCCATGTGGCCCTGTGAGCCTTGATTACCTCTTTGATGCTGGATCTTCCTTGGAGAGCTCTGACATGAAAGTGATGAATGAGCTCCTGTCAGGTGCCATTCCCTGGGTGGCCCTGAATCCATTCAGTTATCTGTTACACTGCCAGCCCTGACAATGATGAACACAAGGCAGGTAGCTAACAACACCTCTAACAATTACAAAATTAAAAAAAAAAAAGATTGATGGAAAAAGGTATGATTGCCACCATTCAGTGCTCCACTCACCCACACTGCCTTCAGAGGAGCTGCCTGGGGAGGGAATTACAAAGTCTGTTTATGCAATTATGTGGAACAGGATATCCAATATCCCTCAGCTCCATTCACTAAAGCTGAACATCAGACTGCTCAGATGCACTGCCTTTCTTTTGTCTCTAACTGTCCATGGCTCCCATTTATTGCTGACAGGGATTCCAATGGGTTTGTCACACAGATGATGACCACAATAGTCCGATGACACCTCTATTTTCATGTGCCATGGATGGATCTCTGCTAGTCAAGGAGGAGTCTCCCAAAAGGATGAGAGCTAGGAAGAACTGTTAGCCTGGATTGTTGCGTTTCTGGCAGACTACAAAGCAGCCTGGTTTTCTCTCTAATCCAAACATGGAAGGGAAAGGTTCTTACACAAAAAGTGTTCCTCCTCCAGGGATTCTCTGGGGGTTTTTTTGTCTCCAGCAGTCACACATGCCCAGTTTTAGACCTTAAAACAAAATGCATACCACTGAACTTCCATTCTGGAGTCACAAGAGCCTCACCCTAAAAACTTCTGTTTAAACCAGTGTGAAAGAAAACCAGGGAGTTTTGCTTTGAAACTAAAATCTTTTTTTGTGGCATCTTTTCATTTTCCACCTCTAAAACATATAAAATCCAAAACATAGGAGTGTTTACCGCCCCACATGTCACTTCAGTGTTTTAAAAAGGCCAGTATGTTAATTTCCTGTCCTCATCTTGACACAGATTTCCCATGCTCTCTTACATTTTGCACCACAGAAAATTTGTATTACACAGGAGAATAAACTGCAAAACAATTCTAGAACAAATACCTTTTCAAACAAATGCTTACACTTGGATTATGCTCAGAACTCACTGTTTAATGAAATCCTTTTGTTCATTTTCATTTTCCCTAAAGGGCCAACCTTCATAATGTGGGGTTTATCCAATTGATACCAACACTTTAAACAAAGGCATTTACTTTTAATCAGCCAGTTGAGTTCTGCCTAGAGCTACTGAAAACATTTTTCAAAAATTTCATCTTAGATGTAACTTCATCTTAGCAGCCTGCCTTTAGATGGACAGATCCCTCGGGGTCCTTCTCTCTTGTCATTTACTATTGAAGGAGTGAAAGTATCTGACAAAATATCAAAGTTTACTTAATAGCAAGTGAGATACCAACGTAATGAGTAATACAGTGCAGAGGCCTTTACTTTGTTTTTTCACATCTAGGCACCAGAAACCAGAGTTAACTAAAAAAAGGTGATTATTTCAGGAAACAACTGCCCCTTCATTTAAGAAATTATTACAGGTCTTGAAAATTCTGTCTTAAAACGGAATGCACTGAAAGTAACAACTCTGCTTCTCCTGTTCATGGAGGATAGCACTTCAGGCATTGAAAGAAGCACAACACAAAGTACTGTTGACAAAAAATTTTTTGCAGAGCCACTGCAAAAGATCCAGTGGCAAAACGATCCATATATTTGCAGCTTTTATTTTATTTCTTTTAATTATTATGTCAGTTTAATACAACAATATATACTGGTTTATATAGATTTAATATGCATTATTTTGTCATCCTTGTGGTGTTACAAGTTCAGCCCTCAGTGCTTAGAAAAGGATTGCAAGACCCTGTAAGGAAGGCCTGTGTTTCCAGTAGGCAGCTCCCAAGCTATTCAAGCCTGGGACAGCCTGCCCCTACAAATTGCATTATTCTCTCCTACACACACAGCAGACACTCAGTTTTCTGCACAGATATAAAATAATTGCTTGTTTAAAGTAGGAATAAGGGAAAAGGCAGCAATCCACCAGATGGGTGCTGCTGAGGATATAGTACAGAGGATGTTCACCACTGGGTTAATATCTGGCAGACATTGCTCCAGAGAGGATAATGAGTAAACCCTCTTTATGGCACAAGTAATCTTGGTACTCAGACTGTAAGTGAAAGTAGTAAATAGAAAGACTGTAAACAGAAATAACCTAACTTTTTTCTAGCTGGAAGGCACAGGAGAAATGGCTTTAACTGCTGATAAGTCACTGGATACAGTAGAATTAGAGAACCAAGTTAATTCTGTTCTTTCAGCCTAAAAAAGGCAACCAATCAATATTTATATCTGTACTACCTGAAGAAAAAGAACATTATAAAAAAGAGTTACATTTAAAACAACTAAATCTTTAGCTACTCAAGGCAATATACTGCAAGCAGTTACTGGACTAGCCTGATCAGTAATAAGCAAACAGCAAAAATGCAGGAAAAGGGGAAAAATGAATTTTTAATATGGGGTTTTTGAAATGCCAGAACCATAAGTAAATGTTAGGTGCTAATGACCTCAAAAATCACATGCAATCCTGACACTCAGCATCTTGAAAATGAGTAATAGTTCTTTGGAGGTCCTCCCACAGGGCTAAATGTGCAGACAACTCAATCTCTCCTGTCCAATTCCTGAGCAAAAACATATCAGCAGGTGCTGACAGGAGTAGGGAGCTGCAATTACATCAGGAAATTACACCTGCCTCAGACTGGTGGCACAGAGAAGTAGTGGAACACATTCAAGACTGCACGATGCCTATAAGCCTGCTCAACCCTCTCCCATGATCCATCAAATAGAGGGCTCCTCTTTCCCTGTGCTCCTCTCCCCAAGCTGGGTCTCAAAACTCTTTCTAGAGACCTCCATCACAGAAGAGTTCACGACACACAAAACCAGTATTAATCAGTGGTTTGCCATCATTGCCTTTGAAAAAAAGCTTCCCAGATATTTAATACAAATTTCAGGTTTGAAACAAAGCCAGAACAAAACCTACTCTTCTGCTCATTTTGTCATCAAACCAGTTATAAAGTTATTTTACAATAAAATACTGGCAGAGCAAGGCAGTGTTTCACACCCAACACCAAGGGGGTTTTGATACTCCCACAGCACAATCTATGTGGTCTGAAGGACACCTTTAACAAGCAGACTGGAGCAACCCCTATAAACTTTCCAATAACACAACTGGGATTTCTAAGAAATGCAAAACCTGACAGGTTCTAAAAAGAGAAGTTACTTTTTGGCTCTCAGGGAGGTTTTTGTGCTCTGATAATCCACTGAGTGACTTGTCCTAAACCTGGGGCTAACTGAAGCATTTATGTAATTCCCAGAGGCAAATTAATGTTTGATGTAAATACAGAACATAGGGATGAACGGCTGTTTCATCAGCATTTAAAAAAGAAAATAGATTTCTCACTTCTTACCTCAGAGCTAGCTTAACTTTTCTCAAAAACATTCACTGAAGTCTGACTAATCCACACCTCTTTCCATCACCTCTCTATCTACTAGTGACAAATAAACTTCTTCATCTGCAAGTTTTCTGTAAAGGGTAGAGCTGATGGAAAATGAAAAATCAACTGTCAGTGTCAGTGCTGGAGATAAGAATTCATCAGTCCTGATAGGACTCTTCTATTTCAGCTGATGCTTAAACTCCAAGAGTCTGACCAAAAGCTTCCAGAGCTTCCCAAAATTACTTTGATCAATGGACCAAATTAATTAAAGAATGGAGAAAAATTCCCAGCTTGCTGCTAAATTACAAGGATGATTCACTTCTAAGAGTACAAGCCTTTTAAAATTGAATTAATCCCAGCAAAAGAAAGGAGAAAAACCAAAGCTCTAGGAAGGCTCCTGCCAGTACAGAAGAAGGGTAAGGACAAGAGTTATTTTTATTTGTTGGAACCCTGAACACTGAGAATTTTAGACTTTCTGTGCTGACAGGCACTGACCCTCAAGAAAACACTACGTCTGACCTGAGGCCATGGAAGAGGCTTCCAAAATTGAGTGATAGCGCTGGGATAACGGGTGTGTAGTTTGAATAGAAGTATGTAGTGTCACATGGTGAAAAACTTAGATTTTGAGGTTTTAGTATGTAGTAATATATATAAAGCAAGATGGAGGATTAGACTAGTCCTTCTTTCACCTTCTTCCTGGGTTTGGGTCATTTCTTGTAATTGGGCAGAGAAATCCGCCCACAGGTATTTGGTTATTGGGTTAAAAGTAAAAAAAAAAAAATAGGTGTCATTTCATAATTGGACAATTCATGCTTAAAAGACCTTGGAAAGAGTTAGAGACACAGCCATTTTTTGTTTTGTTAGCTAGAACTTGCAACTTGTGAGACTGTACTAGAGATAAGAATTAATAAACATCAGAGTCCAAACAAACTGTCTCCCGAGCATTAATCCTGGCTCTAACAACAGAAGAAAAGATGACTAACCCACAATTAATATTTTCCAACTCTCACCCCATAAAAACTGAATGCAACTCCATCAGAGGGGGATATTTAAATGAAAACCCAGGCTTGTAGCACCTAGTGACAGGAAGATGTGGTGACTCACTGCAGCATCCTACAGTGTCACCCATTCCACCATCCCTCCTGCAAGGGTGTACAGCAGCAAGAGCCACCTGCACTTCCATGCCAGAAGCTGAAACTATGCCTGTAGTTTCCATGCCTGGAAACTACAGCTTGGGTTGTGCAGAGTTCCTTACACCTCTTTCCCTTTTTGAAGATTGTATATTAGGCTTGAGAACCCGTTTCATCAGCCAGGCAATGATCTGCCCCTGTTTGTGAACCCACTGCGCCTTCAAAGCTTAGTGCTCCTTAAAAAACTGCTCAGCAAGATAAGATTTGGAGACTAAAAAGAAACTCTAAACTAGTTTGTTGTTGTTGGGGATTTGGGGGAGTTTTGTCACCTCCCTGCTTCCATGGAGCTCTTCTGTCAGATTGCATGTGTCTGATTGCCACTTATGCACACAGAGGTCTAACAGGTGTGCTCCTGCTGAGGAAAATCCCTTGCATTAAAAAAACCCCAAAAGCTAGAGTCAGAACAAAGCTCTTGCTTAACTTGATGCCCTAAGTGCCCTTCTTTTCTCACACTGTATGTGCTGCTGTTAACTTCTAGCAGAGGAACAGATATTTCAGGAATCACTTCAGAGTTAGTGCCATAATGACTGAAGTCAAAGGAAACATCCAGAAAGTAATAAGCTGTAAAAAGGGAAATGCATAGAGCTTGGCTTAGGATTTCTTCCTTTCCAATTTCTTTCATCACTTCTGTGGCTGGAAGCAAGGCAGGGTGAGAACAGGAGAAGACTTTGTGCAATATTTGGAGGTGGTGATGGGTAATCCATATTGCCATCAGTACTAACCTAAGGATAAAAGATTTAAAGAAATGGCAATGCAGGGACTCAGGTGTGGGGGCTGTGAAAGGGAAAAAAAAAAGAGAAAGAACAGTGAGATTTATGTAAACCCCCTGGGACTGCACTGGAAATTTCTGTGATGAAAAATTGACATTGCTCTGAGTGAGACTTTATTGAAGAAAAAAGCCAGTGTTGTGTAAAGGAAGAAAGGTTAGCTGGGTCACTTTCCAGTCTGTCCTGATTTTCCCTGTTCTTTCCCTGAAAGTGTGCACATTGCTGCACGGGTCTCCAAACCATGCTCTGAAGTGAACTATCACGTGGATGGGGAAAGTTTTTGGAACTTGATTAACTTCTGCTGCTGTTAGTGTCCAAACCTAAGGCAATATATGTATGCAAGGATGAGGGGGGAAAAGACCCCAGCACAGAAGAGACTTAGCTTATGTGGAAGCATTTAGCCAAATATGCCTCACTACAAAAGGCTGTGCTGTTAGTTCAATACTGACACTTCCAGAAACAAGACTCAGCCCCACACCAGCTAAGCAAATGCATGATACTGCTCTTATATTCCTTCCATCAGTTCAATAAAGGCAGGTTTTATTCCCGGCCTTCATCCTGATTTGGGTGCAGTAGAAACATTTATCACTGTGGAAGATGCAGAATTGAGTTCTGACTAGATATTCCTGCCACTGAGGGTATAGAAAAGCAGAGAAACAGCATCATGAGCTATGAAAGCAATAATGGAACTTTGATATCATAAGCCAAGCATGTCTGAATTTAGTTACTTAACACATACATCCCCCCAGGACTCTTGTCTTCTGGCTTGTGTTTCATGCAGAGCACACATTTAACATTTCTTGTGTTCTCTCTCTGCAGATCATCTTTGTGGTCATGAGAGGAAGGTACAGTTTGCATCAGTCCTTTTCCCTTTATGTTCGAAATTGTTGGAGATTTGTGTTAAAAGACACCACAACCTTTGGTAACTTACTCTCAGCAGTTTTGATGCTCTTCTACTATAAACACTCACTTCCTGAGATAGCATGAAAGCATCTCGTATCAAACTATGTCAAAACCAGAAAAAACTATAACCACTACAAAAAAAACTTAAAGCTGTCTGGCACTTGAAAACAATTTGATCCCTCTGCTGCACTACTAGCCATTACTGAGCTCATCCAAAGAAAATCAATTTAGTTTCCACCCTGCTTAACCTACTGAATCTCTCACTACACAAGACTTTGGCCATAAATGCTTTGCAAAAGACAGCATGGTTTATGCCATGTCACTCTGTGATAAGCATAAATCCACTTGCATACAAGTCGGCATGAGCTAGTTTTTCCCATGTATAGCTGGTTGTCATTATTTGGCCTGAATTCATACAATGTTTAAAAGAAAGAAAACCTGCCTTACCCGGGCTGGCAGAATAATGCTGTTTCAACTTTGCTTTGTTTGGCAATGTCTTCTGACAAAGGACAGAAGGACATTTTCTCCCTCTTGCTTGCTAGCAGTGCCTCAATCAAGCTGGGTCTAAAAACTATAGTCCCAATTTCCCAGAAGATTGTACAGCAGAAAACAATGTATCAGAGGGTACTCTCTGCAATATGTATTAAATACAATAAGTTTACATTTTCTTCTGACTTACTGCACCAAAAAAACCCATATTTAAAAGTTCCTGTTTATAGTAATTTATCTGATACATCTCCAGCTAAACCCACCAAAGAAATATTTCCCAAGGAAAACACAGATAGACTAGTGAAGGAAGCTTATGAGATCTCCTGAAGAGAGATCCCAGGTCATGCTCTGAAGTCACATCACCAGCTCCTGCCAATAAACCCAGCAGCAAACTGGTACAACTCCACGCTTTCCAACTCAAACCTCTTCAAAATGCCTTCTCTGTGAGGGGCTCAGGGGTCACCCTAGCTCAGGCAGGCAATGGACTGACTAGACATCAGCAAATTTAAGTCACTGGATGTAGTCCTCCAGTCTGCTATTTCTTTTGTTGCAGAGGATGAGGCACTGAAAAGAGCTCCTAGTGTTTCTCCCAGCAAGCAGAGAGCCTTCAGCTGTGGGAGGCATTAACACCCTGCTATCCAAGGCAATAAAGCATTGACAATTTACACAGCTCTGCCCAGAGGCCTGAGGCTTCCTGCAGAGTTATGGCCCAGACCTTTCTAAATATTTTTTTTAACTATTTTACATATACTCGCTTCTTTTTCTAATCCTACAGCAATGAGTACTTCTGCATGTGACCTCTATTTTTTGCAATGTCCAAGGAAACATAAATAGAGAAGTAGAAAAAAGGGAATTATTATCCTCACACCATCTCAACAAGAAGAGACAGGTTATTGACTGAAAGCCAAAATGCTATGCTACAATGCAGCCCTGGAATTGAGCCCAAGGCACAGTTGCACTGCTTCCATAATATCGTAACTACACATCAACATCATACTCTTGCTATAGGGAAAGTGTAATGATAATAAAGCTTTCTTCCTAATTCATTCTGGAGATGGGGTTATTAGAGAAAGGGGATGCTGTTCTCTGGGTGGCTGAGACAGACAAGGACTCTTGGCATTATGCTATGAGAATGTGGGTCAGTTGCATTACCTAAAGTGTCTGTGGTTTACACTTCTCAATTAGGAGGTAATCAGGATGTCGTTATGAGTATAAATTGTTGGAATGACCTTTGGAATGTTTTTTGTCTTGCAAATCTCCAGAGGCAGCTTGACTGAAGGCATGAAAGGAGAATGAGCTGAGGTAGGCTCATGATAAATAGGAACAATTATCACACTTATTATCTGATAAATAATGTATTATGATTTGCCATTAATCCATGACAAAACACCTACTTCAGGTAAAAGCCTGCAGCATGACTTCTTTTCATGCTTTCCTGCTTATTGCCTGGTATTTGCACTAAAGGAACATAAAAGGAGTGTTTACTTGGAAGCAGAGAGTTGCCTCTGCGTCCTTGATCTTTTCAATAAGGGAGGATGAATTATGCCCCTCATAGAAGCAACAAATTGATTCTTCTGACTCGCTGCTGCTTATTTAAGTATCAGTGCTCCATTAGAAGAAAGGGCTTTAAACAGTCTGTCTCTTGCTCAGAAAAGACTTCAAAGCACTTCACATATTGCAGAGATTATTCTCCTTTTCATGGATAAGTGCTCTAAGATACAGGACAGGTGGACCAATTTTTTCTAAATTCAGTGCCTGAGCAGCAGAACCCAGACTCACAAGCAGGACAGCCTACCCTGGGTTTTCTCCAGTGACTCCCAAGTTTGCTGCTCCCTGACTCGTGCATCCTCACCTCTGACACAGATCAAGATATCAAATTACACATATAAAGGAAAGCAGCTCTGACAACCATTTTCCTTAGGGTACATCAGCTGCTGCTGCACAATCAGCTCACCTGTAATTGATGCAGGGCTGAGGGGCACTGGGCTGTAGCAGATGATTTCTAATTTCTGCATGTGTCAAGTGAAGCTGCTTTCTTTCTAAAACCCTAGATGGACCCCTACTTAAAAGGTTCAGACTTTTCAGTTAAGGATAACCATTCACATTAGACAATGAATCTTAAGGGAAACAGCTGGACTAATATCAAACAAGTCAGTACCAAAGCCAGCACAGAAGCAGACTCTGAAGTCCCGTCCTGGTTGTCTGGCATACAGAATTTTTAGAATGACATCTGCTTGATGTGAAGTCAGCATTTTGAGCCTAAGCTCAGCGTAAGAATTAGGTGGAAGAGGCCATTTTGCCCTGTGTTGACTACTGAAGGAAGATAGAAAGCTGAAGGCAGACAACACTGCAAAAGCAGATGGGCCTGTCCTGTTTGAGAAAGACATTTCTTCTGTTGGTCCTTGCTCATAGGATTATCCTCACATTAAAATCCAGCTGGGGAAAATACTAAGGCAGAATGAACAGACATGGCTAAAAGACAAAATATGGGGGGGAAGAAAGCCTGGAAAGCAGGAAACCTGATCTGGCAGACACGAGCAGGTCCTACATGAGGCATTTTGCATCTCCAGGGAAGTTCTGTGCCTCACAGCTTCCTCATTGATGAGGCTCAGCTGTAGCTGGGATTTGACAGTGCACAGCAACTCCTGAGAAGTTTCCATCACCCAAATAGTCAAGCTGGAAAGCAAAGAGCAGGAAAAGCCTCCATTTTTTATGTTATATGCACACACACACACAGAGGAAGCATAACAACAATGCAAATTAAAGGCTAAAGATGACTTCCATGTTAAGATGATTGAGACAAATAAAAAAAAAGTGTATAAAATAATGAAGCAGGTGCTAATCCTGCTAAACTGAGCACTAGGATCACACAGTTTTTAAAGACACAGTAGAAGGAATAGCTAGTGGAAATAACTTCCTAAAACTCTTTGAGAACAGCCCCCATCTTGAAGGACTGAAGTGAAGGAAATAAACTCCCCACCTCTAGGAAGGAAAACTTTAAAATTGAAAAGACCAGGAAATAGAAACTCACATTCCAGTCACTGACAGATGTGCAGCTGCAGCAACTTTGAATTATATTGGGCAAAACCAGAAATAACAACCTGGACAGAAAAAATATATGAGCAATGTTGCTTAGTAGGGGATGGGAGGTCCCCAAACCCTTTTACTTGCCACCAGGATTCCATCAGTTACATTACCAAAAACATACTTCATAATTTGTTACGGTAGAAAATATTAAGATGCCATAATTAAAAATTACAGAACTCTATCTCTTTATCTTCCTACCTATCCTGTATAAGCCATTGAAAACCTTGGGACTATTTAAGTGCTTTAACATCAATTTTCAACGTTGGATCAGGGCACAGCACTTCCAGTTACATCCTCCTCAAAATCAATGATACAGGACAGTTGATAATGCTGTCACCACATGCTCAGCTAGCAAAGAGGATGGAATATTCCCTCAGATACTTTGGTGTTAATTTGAAGTTTAATTCTGAATCAAATATTACCAGCAAAAGAAAATGAAAAAATACTTGGATTAGATAAGCCTACAGAATTATAGATAAGATTAGCCTGCATGTTACCCTTTCTTACAATGGACTGAAAATTAGAAAAAAACCCTAAAATTCCAACCTCTTTTGTAAGACTGGGGCTTGCAGCAGCTCTCTGCTTCAGTATGCAATTCTAAAATGGGAGACATACCCCTTGTTTAAATCACATTATTGTGTGGGAGAAAACATGGCCAGATGCTAGCAGCCAGGCAAGGTTAGGTGTTCCCTAGCTCAGCTGGATGTGACCCTCAAGACTGCAAACACTAAAATAAAAAACAGGATTTAGTCTGATACGCCAACATCCACCTGGTACCCCTGACATCATCTGCTCAGCAACCCCATCAGCACAAGCTCTTCCAGTGCCTTCGGGCTGAATTCTTTATTGCTCTTTTACTCTAGCTTGGACAGTACTAAATGGAAGATATCTATACACATCTAGAAGCACTGCAGGTGACAATTTTGCAGCCAATTGCACTTTTTGCTTCGCTGCCTTTTTCTTTCCCTGTGGCCTTTTAACCTGCTTGTCAGCCAGTTTGCTTTGCTTTTAGCACAATGTGCAAAATAGGACTTTGAAAAACTTCTGTCCAAGCATGGCAGCTTTCAAATAATGAAGGAAAGTGAAACTTGCAAGCAATATTTAATAAATCTCCCTATTATTTTAACTAATACTTCAGGCCAAACAGAATAGATGTCGAGCGTGAGACACTGTATATTTGTGGATTTCTCCCAGATTGCTGATGCAACCTGCAGCTTACACACTCCTAGTTTTCTGTGACAGCTTATCAGAAGAATCTTGAGATCTAGAAATGGACAAAAGAAGCACAGAAGCTCAAGCTCTGTCCCTCACCCTATGATGGCCCACAGCTGCTTCATTCACACCTTGTGGGTCTTCACAGCCTGGCTGCACTGGAGATCCCTGTGGTGAGGGTGAAGAGTGGGCTCCTCTGAGTACCCTTTCTCATTCACCTTCTCACTAGATTAGAACAATCAACATCTGACAGCCTAGAAACACCCCAATGCACTCCATCAATCCTGCAAGAGGTTGGTGTCAAACAAAACCCATTGCTTGGGTTCACACTCCGGTTGAGGAGTCAGAATCTTTCCCTCGAGCAGAACCCACACACAACACCTGCTGAAGGGGAAAAGATAAGTACAGACCTAATGCAGCTACACACACACAGAGATGTGATTTTCATGACACTCTTTTCAACATAAACAGTAGTGATGCATCACAGAAAAACTAATCCCAGACATGTGCAGTTCCTAACTGGGGAGAAAGTACCTTGGACTTCTCCTTTCTGACAAAAGTTATCGGAAAAAGTAGATGGAAAACGGGGCATCATCTGCTTCTCACGCTGAAGAGGGCTGAAAGAAGCCTGACTAATCAGTTAAAATGCTGAATATTCAAGGATGTGAAAAACTCTGTTTTCTGACAGGATATGGCAATAAATATACCATTTATGTTGTCTTATGTACATATGTGTGGGTGGTCATCCTTGATGGTCCAGGACAACAGCACATAAAGCCTTAGCTACACACATACAATCTGTCAGACATAAACCATTGATCAAGTCTGGGACTAGGATTAGATACAGTCACACCCAGATTCTCCTCTGGCAAGGAGCTTGGAAAGCAAGGCAATTCTTTCCTGAGCCTCACTGTTGCAGGAGCCCTCTTGTTAGGGGGTCAGAAATGAGCCAAAGCACAGACTACTTGTTCACCACAGCATGAAAAGGGTCCTGGTTTATGCCTCTTCCAAGGTCAGCCATCCTGACTCCAACCATTCACTGACTCTGCCTGCAGCAGCTCCTACTGTAGGTTTCCCTTGCAGCCTCTGACTGCTGGTTATTTCCTGCTGAGCTCTAACTGCAGAATTTTACCTGGCTAGACAGCGACTGCAGGTTCTAACAACAGGCTCTGACTACAGACCCAGACTGACCTCGCAGCAGGGAGTCTCTCTCTCCAGGATCCTTCTTCTCCATGGACCTCTGGTTCCCTCTTCCTCAAGGCTCCTCCTTCATGATTCCCCTCCTAAGCTGACCCACTGCCTTTTATCACACTTGTCTTTATTGGATACACCTGTGACTCATCGGGGCGAGGCTGTATTAGTTAATTAACAAAGCTGTTACTTATCAGGGGTGAGGCCACCTGTATTCCCTTCTCCTACACCTCATGAATCAGTGGGATGATCTCCTTCATAAATCTTGTCCAAAGGTTCCATTCTTTCTATGATATCATCCAGAGACTGCCTTGGTGTGTTCTACTTTGGTCTTCTAGTGACACTATCATCACATTAGCTCTAATTGCTACTTTCCATTATCTACCTGTCTTACATTAACTGCTGTGTTTTACAGATCAATTTATCTGTTATGTTTACACTGTTTACACCTTGAATCTGACAGAAGTATAGGCCAATCATCACTGGAAACCTAAAAGTCATTATCGTATTATCTCTCCATTTTTAACAAGGCTTACCAGCATAAGCACACACTCCCCTCCATAAGTGTACTGAATAACGTAGAAAAGTCGTCTCCTTTTCAGTCTGACTGTAAAAAGACGCATGGGATTTTATTTATAACGTCATTGTTGTTGGGTTCATTTTTCATACTGCTCTCTGCATGTTTATTATTGAAAACAAACTGCCAAAGCAGAGCAGCTGCTGGATCACAAACTGTGGAAAGCCTCTCACCTGGATGTTGATGTGCTGTACCTCATATCTCCACGATTCTAATTAAGCACCTTCCTTTGATTGATGCAGGTTGTTCTTTTTTGGTACTTTGTTATGGACTTTGGAAAATTAAGAATCAAACATGTAATTCATACAGGCTGTAGAGCTTGTTTTCATTAGGATAAGTTTTCATTTAAGAGTTTGTATGATTCTATGTATATATTGCATCCCAAAATATAAGCAGAGCTCTGTGAACAAACTCGACTGCTTGTGTATGTTTAGACAACACCTTACGAATGCACAGGGGAGCTACAACTGTACCCACACAACCTAACGCCAGGGTTTGGAATCCCTGCTTGCAAGCAGACTCAGCAGATGAAATCCTCTAACTGACCAAAAATAGTTTGACTGACAGACCCGTGAGTTACTGCAGCACAAATTAGTAGTCTCAGAGCTCCCTGTTTCTGCAGACAGGCTGCTCTCAGCATCTGAGCTGCCCAAGTGTGATGTGTTTACACCACATGAAGGAGCAATCCTGCTCTCAGGTGTGCCCCCAGCACTTTGTAGTAAGGGGTTTCATTGCCATCTCACACTGTCTTCTGTGGCCAGTAAGGAAAGGAGTCTTTTCTCCTGAATCCTCTTACATATCTCACACATTTACTCTAAGGAAGAAAGGCACCCAGCCTATTTGGATCAATTCCCCATAGGCACTGCTTCCTACATAGGCACTGCTGCTCTGTGCCTCAAAGCATAAAGTTTAAAGGTTATGCCCATCCCATTTATTTTCTTCCAGAATGAAATCCCCACTTTTATTGCTTTTTTTCCTGAGAAGAAAAACGACCTTTGATTGCAGAAAGGTATACTTGTTGCACCATTACTGCTGAGGAGTCGAGTCCTCACTGCTTTGAAGAGCTGTGTGAGCAGCCAGCCTCCTCTTGCTGCTGGAAATGTCTCATTTTGTGCTGCTTACACTTGTTGTTTGCAGCTGCTCCTGATGCTTATGGTGCATATGCCAGCTAATATACATGATGATATTTCCTTTTATTTAAGAGAAAGATGTCTTTCCACCCAGAAGCCATTTAATATTCCACACCAGGAAATGCCACAGTCCTATATGCACCTATAGCTCTAGTGGTCTAGAAAAAAATCTTTAAAAACATATAGTATGGCTTCTTTATTTAAGTAGCTAATGACAAGTAGTAGTAGTTAATCAAGTCGTGATACTTGATTTAACTGATGTAGTTCATTATTACTTTTGTTGCTCTGTTCAGAGATGTTCTTCCTACTCCAGATGCAGAAGATGTTTGGTCAATTAAGTGTTTTGAATAGCCAAGTATTCTTTAATGTCTGTTCCCATACTTGCATGTATTTATTCACAAAATAAAGCCCTGACTATATAGGGGTGTGTGGGAATACTGTGTGTCTATATTCCTTGTTTTTATGTGACAAAAAATGGACACTTTGGAATAATGAATAAGCCAGCATATAACTGGTTGTAAAAAGAAAATAATTGTTTATTGTAAGGATGTACAGGCTGTGTTGGCTTTGGTTTAATGATTAAAATTTTGAATAAACTTTGAAAGGTAACCCAGAGTATACAGAGCACTTCACAAACACTCACAGCCAGGACATTAATGGCAGGTGTTAATCCTTCAATCCATCTGCTTTATGAATACAGGTGTCTGTATCAAAGCAGGTGCCTGGAGAAACCCATGGACTGCTGGAGTGTGTCAGGACTGGAGGTTCCTCCAGAGGTGGAGTTACCCACTGCTGTCATACATCTGCTACAGCCTCAGTAACAGCAGGGATTTTAGAGGAAATTTAAAGCCTGAAATCAAGATATTTTTATTATCTGCTACCCAAAAATCACTTTTATTCTGTGTTCCAGTATCTTCTGCTCTCTATCCCTACCCTGTATGATTGCAACACCAATGAAAAGGGCCTTTTCTCCAACTTGGATTCATAAATGTGACAGTTCTCCAACTTGGATTCATAAAAGTGACAGTTCTCCTCAACTATTTTTCTAGCTACTGTAACTCACATCAAATATAAAATTGTACTTTAGTCAGGTTGGCCTTAAAAATCCTACTGGACTTCTCTGAATGTACCAGCATGGATATTTACGTATTCTGCTTTTCATGATGATATGATTTATTTTATATTTCATTTCTTTTTTTACTGTTTCTCTCTTCTGTAATCTGGCTGTCAATTCCATAAAGCAAGCAAAGAGTAAAGAAGAAAAGTCTACCAGCTACAAAATGTGAAATAATATCTAAATATCTCCATTTAAAAAGAATTTTCCTCTATATGTCCTTTAAGGTGTGGATTCTGGAGAGCCTGACCTATTATTAGCTTACAGTTTAAAAAGAGACTTTTCTCGCCAGTTGTTGGAAGAGTTCAAAAGTTGCTGCCCAATGAGGAGGGCAACAGCACAAAACAGTTTCAGGTCCCATGACCCTGTTTCAACAAAATGGATTCTTTTTGAGAAGCCCTGAGGATAATAAATTATATAGCAAAATAGACTCATTAAAACCCTGTGGCTAAAAAGAAAAGACCAGAAAGTGCTGTAATGATGATAGGTCATCTTTTTACTGTGTAATGAGCACAGGTCAGTTAGTGGTGTCTAATTTACTTGGAACACAGTTTTTTGCATATTCAGAACTCAGTTTCTCCACTGGGCTAAATACATGACTCCAAAACCTCCTGACCATTTAATCCCAGTGAAGTCCCATCACACCAATTACAATTAATTTGGGGACAAGGTCAAGAAAATAAACACACAAACAAAAATCAAGCAGGCACTACTGCAGCTTTTCTGTGGTCTCTCTTGAAGAGAAAGGAGGAATAAAAGAGAAGGGCTACTAAGAGACTAACAAAGTAAGCAACCTTAAATTTTTAGGAAATTTCCTATGAAGCCTATATAAAGGTGCAAGAAGGAGAAACTGCTGACAGACAGCACAACAAGGAGTTTCTTGCTCTCCAACATCAATGCTTGAGCACTAGTGCATAAGCAGAATGGGATGCATTTGTTGCTCAGAACCAGGGCAGCTGGAAACAAAGGTAAAGGCTGCAGCGGCTTGGCAGAGAGGGAACAGATTGTGGTGGCCTCACATTTCACTTTTCCAGGCATCAATCAACCTACAAAAATTTATTTCCTAATCCTTACGGTACCTAATTAACACTGCAAAGCTTTCCAGACTAGACTGGAGAAGAAAAGAAGAAAGATTTCATAACCTACTATCCCAGGGTGAGAGTTTATTTGACAGGGCTTTTGGCATGCAGAAAAGCATGGCCAAACTTTTTCCAGAAGGAGCCAAGTTCATTTCTCAGACTTTGAAGCAGGTCCAGGAGAGAGAGGGTCCAAGAGAGCCTAAAAAAAGAATAGAAAAAAAGAAAAACCACTCAAGATTCTGTTGAGAAAAAGCCATGGTCTTTTTCATTTCTTCAAACTTAAGTCTGTAATGTTTTTCATTCCCTCTCTTCATGCAGCTCAGGGTGACTGGATCTTAGCCACAACCCCTGAAACAGGCCCCTACAGTTCTTTTCATTTTCATAGGATTTTCTTTTTCTGTGGATGCACAGAAGCTTCCTTCAAGGAGCAACAAGTCCTATGGACCCTTTGAGTTTGTTGACATAAATTCATCCTGCATCCATAATTCCAGGCAAGTGCACGAGAATCCTAAAATCCATTTACTTCACACAATTAAAAAAAAAAATAGGATTATTCGTTTAAATGCAGCTTTCCAGGTGAAGGCACATTAAATGCCAGACTAAGAAGTTTTATATTGACAGTGACAGCAGGATAGTAGTCCCTAGGGCTGGGTGTAGGTGTTTGGCAGCTCAAGACACTTAGACAGATGTCTTCTGCTTCCCACCTTCAGTCATCCAAGTACCTCTGTCAGTTTGCTATTCCAGCCACCTGTCTGTTCTACTCATACAAGACTTGCAAAAATGAAGCAGCTTAGAAGCAGACTTTATCCATTTTCTCCAAGACTGTTTTTGTTCTAATAAATAAAAAGACAGTTTGGTTTATTAAATCAGGGGGGGGAAATAAGATTAGACATCAGGGAAAATACAGAGAAGACATCTTCCAAAGCCTGTGTAAGACAGAACAAACAATACATCCCCAAGTGCAGCAAAGCAATAACCTGAAATTTCAAAACTCAAAGGCATATTTGGATTTAATCTTCAGCATACTGACCTACGTAAGGTCACTAAAGCAAGAATCTCTACAGAAAACGCCTCTCCTGCAGCTTTTCTGCATGCAGTTGACATATGTCTTTGTGAAAGGGCATGTTTTCTCTCATTATTATGAACAGCACCAGGACTCCCTGTTACTTGCATGGTAGCTGTAACTCAGGTGATTTCAGTGGAGACAGAGCACGTAACCATGGTAACAAGTCCAGAGCTGCCCGTTACTTTTCTTGGCCTTATCCTGTCTGTATAGACATAAGAAGCAATGAATCTGTCATCAGTATTTACTCATCCCCCTCATGGTCACACCTCAATACCTCATAATCTTTAATGCACTTGCCCTCACTCTCTCTGAGGCAGTTTTGATGGACCTGTCTCAGAGGTGTGAACTCGAGGAGAGGGATGTACACAGGCTCGGTCTGCCCCTCATTACCTCTCTTTACCATCTGTAAGGTAGAGGAAAATACCAGTTCAGACACCTGTAGCAGGTCAGGAAATCAAACCCAATTCCCTGTCCCTGAAGCCAGGGTTGTCCCCAGGCTCCATGTGCAAGTCCCATGGCAGGAGGCTCCCCTAGACCACGGCCAGGCACAAGGATGGGGTTCTGAGTTTTCTGAAGGAGGGAACCAGGATTCCCGCCGTGTCACCATCTTATTAATTCCCACAGGCCACCAGATCCTGTGCAAAGGGAACAGTTGTCAAAAGGAAGATGGTATCACACAACTCACTGACATTTTTCTCCTCCTTTAGCACCTTTTCCCTTACTTCTTGGTTTTTTCAGACAAAATTCTTTAAAGCTCCGCATGAAAAGTAAATAAGCAGCCCCAGCTCATTCTGCCTCCTAACAAAAGCTGTAAATATCACACTCCCAGTCATGTGTATTCTCTGACTTGAACTTTGTGCTGAAGGAGTTTATGTGCCTTAGCACTGCATCTCCAAGGCAGACCATGTGTAGTAATTAATAGTTCTCTATTGACCACCTGGGCTGAGGAAACATTACACCCCCTGCAAGCAGTTCAATGGTTACCTATAATTATCCCATTACCAGGAAGTTATTCCAATTTTAGACTTTAGACTTCAGTATTTTTTAAAGAAAAAGAAGGTATACAAAGGCAACTAAAAACAACACTACCTCAATCAAACTCTGCTGCAGGCCAGCATAAATAGAAAAAAGGGAAAAGGATTATCCTCCACATACCTAAGCTATCTTATCTGGCTTCACTGTCTCAGTCTGTCCTTAAGATTGGCACCAGCTGCTTCCCAAACATGATAGCCAAGTGATGTGGTGAAGTTTCCACCAGAGTGGTCCAAATGCAGCACTTCTCCTGCAGAGGATATTCTGCCAAGGTTTTCCATCCATTTCCATGCACAAACTTCTCATCTCCTTCCTATTCTGTCCTCAATTTCACCCCGAGTTCCTCTATGGATAAATTTAAACTCTCATCACTGATTGCACTGGAGGAAACTGAACTGGGTTGAGGGAGGCACGCTGAAAACACTCAGAGGACTTGTACTCCTCTCCTGTACCTGCAAGGTCGTTTCCTACACACAAAGATCACGGACTTTATTCTGTTTATTTGTTGAACCAATAGCACTGTTTGGGATTTCCCTTGAGTGAGTGATATCCCCACAGGATCCCCAGCAATCAGGCAAATCAGGGTATTCACATCTGCAGTCTCCCACCTCAGCAGTATCTCTTACTTCAGTAACTAAGCTAATGTCACATTTGCATGCTCTCCACAAAATTCCCCCATGAAATCAGGCCTTTTCTTCCTTTTGCTCTTCCCTTTTGTTCTGGAGCCTGTGACGAAGATTGCAGCAGGAGCAGCTGGCAGTGTGAAACAGATTCGTTCTGACATCACAAACAGCAGTGAGAATAAGGCAGAGGACTCAGCAGGGCCTTTCATGACAATCTCCAGATTGGAATTGCACAGTCTTACTCCGAGACAGGAACTACCACATCCATCATTCCCAACCACCAACATGTATTCAGTGGCAGAAAGGAAAATATTTGTGCTGTGCTACCAGCACTTGGGCAGTAAAAATAAAGTACAGCTCACTGCTGAATATGAATCCCCAAATATTTCTTACCTACTACATTCATCAAAACCCATTTATTCTAGAAATGATCTCAGAGAAAATGAATACCTCACCTGTAGCCCCAAAGAGCTCTTTTGCTGTGAGGACACTATAGATTTCTACTCAAGCAGATAATGATGTATATGAAGTGCTAGACATGAGTATATTTGTCTAATCTGGTGGGTTCCTGGCTAGTTTATCTCCTTAGGTTCTTAAAGTTCTCTTAGGTCCTTAAAGTTCTTTTAGAACTGCAATCTGGAAATAATAAGTAACCCAAATTGATTTTGATTTCCCCCACGTTCAGTTTCTAAGCTCTCCATTTTCCTTGCAGTCCTGGTAAGCCAAAAAGCCAGGACTTTTTGGTTTACCACTTATTTTTTCCACCATCTGAGCTGGGTGGAAACAGGCACTAAAAGGAAATGAAGAAATGTTTACAGTTTATTTATACATATTGGGGAGGTGGTGGTGGGAAGAAAGGAAAAAGTAGCATAAATCAACTGGCAATTGTGAGAAGCCGAGAAAATTGGGGAAGAAATGGTAAAATGGCAGCCAGGAGAAAAGTACATGTAGAAATCATGCCTTGACCTACTGCAGCAAATGCAGATACATCCTTGTACCCTCAGCTTAGAGACAGCATAATTATCTCCTGGCATAATTTCTCTTGTTACCTTCAACTAACCAAGTCATCTGCCAAATCAAAAGCATCATCCCTATCCTTTATTATCTCATCATTTTCATTACAACAGCTGAACGTTTCAGGCAGAACTGAAAGTCTTAAATATGACTCAGGGAATCTCATAAAATTTGATTACAGAATCTCCTCATTCTGTCCGAATGCTGTAAATTCTATGGTGTCTTTGTGAAAGGATGTGAGGAGCTGCCTCCACGGTCATTCAACAGCATCAGGGCTGGTCATGAGCCCCACACACTGGTGTGGAAAAAGCACAGTAACAGCACCAAAGGGGACGTAGACGAGGGTTGTTGAAAAGGTGTTCCTATTTCATCATGCTGATACCATAACATAGAGTGGAATTAGACTGACATTGAGCTAGAAGTGAGCAACTCAGACTTGCATTTTCAGCTCTACTCTGCATTCCTACTATCGTAATGCTTTAGCTCGATTGTGTTTAATTATTTGTTGATACAGAAATTGCTTCATTATTTCCCTGGGAAGTAAGACTGGAGTGTCAGTATACATGGCCACCTTTCTCTCTATTTCCATTAGGTGCTTATGCACTAAAACAACACAATAATCACAGCTTTCCCTTGACAGCTGTTCTGCAGCTTTACACAGAAAAGAGCTGGAGATTGTACAAAGATTGTACAAACCTTACAAACTGTACTTATATTTACAGGAAGCTCACGTTCCATAAAAAGCAGTCATAAATACTCTGATCAGAGTAAACGCAATCATCAGCAAATGGCACCACTGATAGAATCTAGTGCAATGCATTATTATAATCTCTCCTGCTCATTGTAACCCCCAATTCATTTCATTCACTCCTGCATTTTTTTTCTTTCAGGCATAGATCTCTTTTCAGCTGAGATCAAAAGCTGGAAGAGGGAAATTAAGTGTTTTCATCTATCATTAGAGATGAGGTAATAGAGTCTGTAGCTCCCCATTCCTTCTGTGGCTTACTTGCTGCAGGTATTGGCAGACATTAGCTAAGGATGCAGCACCCAGCACACGCAGCACGTGTAAAGTGCTGCTGCTTTTCCTCCAGTAGCAAACTGCATATTAAAGTCAGTTCTGCAGTTTCATTAGAGAGGTGATTACAGGCAGAATTAAACCTACATTATATCTACTTCTACTGTAATCACACCTTTGTTTACTGCATAAATGTGCTTTTCAATTGTGCCTATTTATAGACAATAAACATTACTTCATCAAGACAACACAGATTTCCTCATCCCAACCCTTGGCCAGCCTAAGGATATCGCACAGCCCTTGCTTTCTTTTGAGATGACATTGGAAATGCCATCCACTTGGTTACAGAACAGGAAAGCTTTGCTAAGGGCAAAGGCCTATCCTTTACAGTGTACAGATCTATCTTTCTCTTATTTTCTAATCTTATACCTAAATCTGCTATATCTGTTAAACCCAAACTCAGCTGTATTCTCACTTCATTAAAACCATCCAGCAGTGTATCTGTAGCAATCAGGAGCTCACTTTATAGTGCTGCTTTTTAGGATTTGCACTCCAAAGTGCCCTTTTCTTTTCTTCAGAAGCCTTTGCTGCTCTTCTGGATCCCTTAATGACGTGAGCACTCTTCTTGGAGTCTGTCAACCAAAAGCACTCTCTGAGTGCCTGAATTCATTATCTGAGGAAAATAAGTTGTGTGTGCAACAGTGGAGCCTTCTTAAGTGAATTCCTATGTTTCTTTGACAGAATAGACTTCTCAAAAAAGCTAAGATCTGGTGCAGCAAATCTATGTACTCTCCACTAATGACTTTTTTAACATTAGTTAGGTCTGGTGATTCTTGTGAAAGCAGGAGAGCACTGTAAATAATACGCATAATAGCACTTCCCATTAAAGTTGCAATTATCCTCTGGGTATCAACCACAGGTATTAATAGTCTATGCAGAACCATCCAGCAGCAAGGAAAGCATATGTCACATGGCAAAACTCTCTAATGCACTCAGCTGTCTCCATCAGCATTCAGTTTTCCCTCACTTCAGAAACATTTGCTCTCGCACTGCTATTTGGACTCCTTAGCGTAAGTGAACTTACCACAGAATAGATACTCCTCTGCCTCTTCCCCTTTTTCATCCTCATCTTTCCTATCCCCTCACACATGCTTACAGAAAACCTGCCTTCTTTAGAGGGGAGTTTATAAGCTTTAAGGATGTTTCCTCCTAACTTGTCTCTGAGACAATGGGGTAGGCAGTCAGTCTACCTCAGGGTAGAACATGTATCCTTAATCCAAAAGCAGTCTTCTCTTTATGTTTTCATATCCCAGAGCCAACAGAAATGCAGAGCAGACTGGGCATTTCTGCATTTTGTTAAAGTGAAAAGACCATCAGCATCAGGAATATTAGTGGTGGCAGAACAAAGGATTTTTAAGCAGTGTATGAAAAGAAAACTAGTCACCTAAATGGAATTTTCAGCTGAGGGCCTAAGAGGCCAAATTTAATCATCCACCTAAAATTATCACACAAGTCAATGTTCCTTATTTTCCCATTGCAAGGGAAAGGTGCTGATCCTCCTCCTTGCCTGTGACACTGCCAATCTCTGCTGTGTTCTGCCAGCACGTGGCAAAACTCTTCAGAGAACTTGTGGAGGTGCTCCCAAATACCAACTCTTGCTTCAGAGTCATGGATCAGTTTGGCTTGGAAGGGACCAAGAGAGCACCATCATTCCAACCTCCTGGGCATGGGCAGGAACATCTTCCTCTAGAACAGGTTGCTCAAAGCCCCATCCAACCTGGCCTTGAACCTTCCAGGGACAGGGCATCCACAGCTTCTCTGGGCACCTGGTTTTTCTGGGTGGTGGAGCTGGGCTCACACATACGAAAGAAAACTATCACATGGGACAAAAGCACAGCCATAAGCAAAGCCTGCAAATTGCTGTACACTCTTTAGTAATTAAACAGGAATACAGCCTACAAGCCTGATGGGCCCTGCTTGTCCCAGCTTATGGCAGTATGGAACACAGCCAGGAAAAACAGGGCTACACAACTGAATGACCTCAACTCTGCTTTTGAGATCCCATTCCATTCCCTTCTGGGACCACAGACCATGGGGAAAGGACAGAAAACAGTCCAGTCTTAGCACAGAGAAGGTTCCTGGCTATTTTATTTATGCCTCTGTTTTCATGCATGGCTGTGGCAAAATTAAGGCACCACATCAACTTTAGGAAAAGAATGAAGTGTAAAAAGAACAACTCTCAAGATGCAAGCTTGGTTCTCATAATCTCCCTGTCAGTCTCATCTTTCCATCCCAGCCTGCTTTTAATTCCCTTGTGTATGGGTTCCCATGACTCTTACCTTTGCCTCTGCAGGTAGGGATCACACCATCTTCATACCATCAAATGTTTCTGAACGTTTCTGGAGACAAGAGAAGCTCTGCAGACTTTGTGTTGCAGACACAGGCTAAGGGTATTTATGAATTACAGGAACATTTCCTGAGACTGAGGAGAGGTGTATTTGAGGTAAAACATCAGGAGTCAGCTGGGAAGTGGAAAAGGAAAGGAATTATTCTTTCTAAGAGAGATTATCTGTCACAATATCGGACACACAAAGGATGAGGTAGACAGCAGAAAATCAGGCGGGAAAGTTCTATTTTAATTTTTCTGACTCTGTTATATACACTTTTTACAGAAGGCAAAAGATTGGCTACACAGGTTGCCACCTCTCTGACCTCATAGGTGAACATCACCATCAATCATATTTCTCCTCCCAGAGGAGAAATATGTAAACAAAATAGATAATTCTAAATATACACATAGTTTACATAAAACTGCGTGAGAATCTCCACTACAAAATTGCAAACACTCACAAGGCAAGAAAGCTTAAAACAACAATTATCCAACTGTGCTTTTGATGGCGTGTTAACTGGGATGCACACGAAGAGAAAATGTTTAAAATACATTTTGTTTCAGCTGTCAGGTGTTTTTCTTCCCTGTCAATGCAAATCTTCAGAGGAAAAACCACAGATTCTTTTCAGACCTGTGTAACAAATGTGTAAGGCAGAAAGATTTGCTCACTGTGTCAACTCATGAAGGCACAGAGAAGGTAGAAGGGATAATTGAAAGACACTCCATCCAACAGCTATAGATGCCTGATGTCTGATTAGGTTTATAATTGCCACTCCAAACTCAAATCTGAGTGTGTTCATAAACTAATCCTTCTCCACCATCCCTCCCTACAGGATTGGGCCCTACAACAATATAAAAGTCAAGGAATGGACAGAGGTGAATAATAAAAACAGTTTTCACAAAGGACAAAATGCCTTAGGATGATAAAGCTGAGAATGCACTGCAGTCTCTGGAGACAAATTATCTAACACCAGCTCCCTTACTGTGTCACAGAAATGTTGTTTGCTTGGATTTAGGTTTAAAATGAAGGCAAGAAAAGAATACGTCAATGAAACTCTATGCCACTCATGGAAGGAGTTGTCTATAAGTGCCATGTTATTTTTTTGTGTTACAGGGGGAGCCAGAAAAACATGTTGGAAATAACACAAAGGGAACTGAGAATTTACAGTGTAAATAATGGTGTTGGGGTTTGTGCATATCTCTGCACCACAGCTGTGTGCTTTAGCTTTGCCCAAGGACGTACTTCGAGCCTGTGCCCAAAGGTGCAAGCCTTGATTCTGCACAATGCACGGAGCTGGCATCCTTGGTATTACAGAGACAAGCAAATACTTACAAACTTTCAAGAAAAGAGGATAGACAACTGGTCAGGCTGGAATATAAAGCCTCTAGGATCCAGGAAATTTGTGTACATCCTTCTGGCCTTAGGCACTCTGAAGTTGCAATATTTAAACCAACAGAAATCTTCCACTCACTTGTCTGCCCTTCCCCTCTAGGTGACACATCCAAGCATGGCATTGATATTTGCCACAACTCTGTGACGAAAGGGAGCTGGGTACAGGTTCAGATGAAAACTCCCAGGGCAGGAAAAACACCCAACCAGTTTTACATCTTCCTGAATCCATTTTGCTCTGCAGAGGCAAAAAGCAGCTCTGCCACACAGCAGAAGGTGGAAAACAGGAGCAGGGATTTTGCCTGCTGCTGCTGCCCCCAGACTGCAGACTGAGCAGCCTCAGTGATAATTTGCAGGACTCACACACCCACTGATGACCTTACCCAATGCTAGCAGCAAAAACAATTAACAGAAGCCTCTAATAATTACTTGTTCATTTCTAATAAATTATTTGTAAAATTCCTGGGACTAAATATATTCAATCATTTTTATATTCAAAGACATTGTATGTGAAGACTTTTTGAATGGACTTTTTACAAGGGCATGTAGTGACAGGGTTTTGACTTTAAACTGAAAGAAGATAGCTTTGGATTAGCATCCCAGTTGTCCATCAGTATAAATGAAATGGCAACTGCCTTTGCAACACAGTCCCTCATCAACTTCATCACCAGCATGTCACAGAACCAATCTGAAATATCCTAAATTGCTTCCTGCACTGCAGCTCTGCAGTCATAACCAATTCTTCTGGAAAGGCTGTTTTTGATCAAACCATGTACAACACGGTCTTTAACAACATTTTCCTGTAAGATGATAAGGAGGTATTTTTGCTAATGGCTTTTCACCTACTTTTCATTACTGTTGTAAGGAAGAAAGTGCTAAAAGTAATACCCATGATAAGGACAGGATGAACAGTGGGAGGGGGTGGCAGACATAAGTCTGTTTTTCCTCACCTTCATGAATATCTGCCATTCTTTGCATATCACATTATCATCAAGGGTGCATATAATGTCACCATGTGGCTGAAAAGAACTTCTGTTTCTCTTCCCACAAGTTCCTCCTTAATTATTTTCCCATAACTAGAGATCTCTGCAAAAATGGTTTCCTGCATCTGGTCACTGTCTCTCTGTGGAGCATAAATACATTTTTGACAAAGGTAATGCTCATTTTTTGGCAAGGAATGACCCCCTATACTGGCACTGTTTAACATCTTTGTCAGAGACATGGACAGTGGGATTCAGGGTACCCTCAGCAAGTCTGCTGACGACACCAAGCTGTGGGGTGTTGCTGGCACTGCTGGAGAGATGGGATGCCATCCAGAGGGACCTGGACATGCTTGAGAGGTGAGTCTGTGGGGTCTGTGCAAAACTCATGGATCTCAACAAGGCCAAGTGCAAGGGGCAATCTCAGGCACAAGCACAATCTCAGGCACAAGCACAATCTGGGTGGAGGATGGACTGCCATGAGCCCTGGGGACAAGGACTTTGGGATGCTGGTGGATGAGGAGCTCAGCACAACCTAGGAATGGGCACTTGCAGGTCAGAAAGCCAAACGTGCCCTGGACTGTATTCAAAGCACCGTGGGCAGCAGGAAGAGGGAGGGAATTCTGCTGCTCTACTCTGCTCTGGAGAGACCCCACCCCACATCCAGCTCTGGGGTCCCCAGCATAATGTGGACCTGTTAGAGGGGGGCCACAGAGATGACCAGAGGGCTGGAGCACCTCTCCTACAAAAACAGGCTGAAGTAGAGAAGGCTTCAGGGAGCTCTTATAACACCTAAAGAGGCTACAAAACAGCTGAAGAGGGATATTTAACAAAGGTATGTAGTGACAGGATAAGGGGGAATGGCTTTCAGCTGAAAGAGAGTAGGTTTAGATGGGATATTTGGAACAAATTCTTCACTGTGATGGTTGTGACACAATGGAACAGGTTGTTCAGAGAAGATGTGGATGCCTCATCCCCGGCAGTGATCAAGGCAAACACCAAAGCCTTGGAGCAAACTGGTTGCTAGTGAAAGGTATCCCTGCCCATAGCAGGGAGGGTTGGAATGACACAATCTTTGAGGCCCCTTCCAACCAAAACTAAAGGGTTTGCTATCCCATTTCTTTCAATTAATACTAAACAATGGGAATATACTAGATATGAAAAGAAGAAATTGAACAGAGGGGGGAAAAGGGCCTTTTCTACTGAAAAAGAAACCTTACATTTCAGGGAACAATACAGAATATACTCTGTAGGATGCATTATAAACTGCGGATTTATGATCGAGTTCTCTTACAAGAATCCCTAGGCAACAAACATTTGAGGTACAAAATTCTCTCAAAAGCCTTTGCTGCCATCTCATGGCATATTTAGAGAAAACCAGCACAGCTCTGGCTTTGAGAAATTCCACAGCATCATCTGGCATTCACAGCACCTTCCTAATGCATGGACTGCCCCAGTGTCCTTCAGGAGCAGAGATGGGAACACCATGCTGTTGCTGCAAGGTGATTAACCACCTTTGTTGATGTGTTCGTTAATACATTTGGATTGTGGGGAGCATGACTAAAACCAGGCAGCCTGAATCACCAAGTCAAATAAAGAAAATGGAGGTGGCTAGAACACAAGACAATGTTGTGCTTACAACCACTTTCTTCCCATTTCCAAGCTCTGAAATGAATTACCTGAACAAACACAGAAAAAGGTGCCATCATATAGACATATCTACAGAAATAAGACATGACGACATTCAAACTATTAAACACTCCAAAAACCAAAATAAAAAATCACGAGAGGCAAGAAGGTACTCAAAAATCAGCTGCCAGCTTGTATCTAGGACTTATGTACAATACACCGTCCTTCCCTTGTCTGCCACTCATTCATTAGAGTGTAATTAAGATGTTTCTATAAGGTGCTCACCCACGGCATCCCCAAAGGACCTCAGAGCATTTTTCAAAGCTTCTGCAGTTCTTGGACATCACTACTTCAGCCCAGAAGTTGTGACTTGAATGTGCTGGTGAATTAAGAGGATTTCTCCTTTACGTGTGCACACCTCACCGAAAACTCAGCCCTCACAAAGAGTTCTGCAATAGAAGCTGGTTTTGAGCACATTTTCATGCGAGCACTCACGCCCCAACGTGACCCTTGGTCTTCTATCTGCTGGCCATCCTGCCCTAGGGCAGTGACCACAACCTCAGCAGCCACATGCCTCCTGGTAAAACCCTACTCTACCATTTTCCCAGGCAAAAGGTTTCTGCTACTGGAACACATTATAAACAAATTTCCCAGACAAAAAGCCATTTGTAGAGTTTTTCCACTTAGCTTGCTTTACTTGAAGCGGAGACTTGCTATTTTAGTTGTTCCTTCAAGGCTCACTGTATTTTGATAAAGGACACCAGTGGCTGCAAACCCTTTCATCAAAGAGGCATTGACTATTTAATTTTACAGTTGTGCCTCTTTTCCACAAGGAATACAGAGAATTCATTAGTAATCGCACATCAGAGAGTGCATCCACCTGTTCTCCTTTGGCAATTGTATAATTCCACAATCATTTCTTATCAAAGAAACTTTTCCCTTTGACTTCCACATAATAATTGCCCATGGCTTTTCTTCCATTTATCTCACATGAATAGAGGGAAATGCTAAAAACACAGTTATGTGGAGGGTTGCTCTCATTTCCTTTGAACAGCAAGACATATGATATACACAGAGAGAAATGTAATTGTAGTCCTGAAACCATGGAAAATAAAACTCCAGGAAAAAGTATTCCAGTCAGCAAGTGACAACCACACACTACAGGAGGGAGGAGTTGGACATTCTAGGTGCCATTGTTCTCTCTATATATATATACATCGCTCTTTCTCTCACTTTTTAAATTCCTGTTTGCCATTTCGTTATTAGTCCCCACACAGTAAACAACATGCTGCAGATTCTGGCAAATTGAAGTACTGAAAAGATTATTCATCCCTCTGTGAGACTGCTCTGTGCAATGAGAGCTACATGTTCTGCATTCTGTGACTAAGATACAGTCCCATGTGTTTTCCCTGTTCAATCAAGTGTGCAAAGAACTGTCACAATAGTTCCTGATGCCAAGAAAATAAAATTTAGGGTAGAATAGGAAACCTGAGTTGTATTTTAATGGCACTGTGTTTGCACCTGGGCTTTTTTCTACTCTTGGTATTTTATTCCCTTTTTTAGTCTTTATTGACAATTCATTAAAACCTCATCATCCCTCTGTACAGAAAAAGAAAAGCGAGTTGTTATTGTAACTGTCTAGATAATTGTTACTGAATTGTCAAACTCTTAGAAGTGGCTATATATCTTTCATGTCAGACAACTGGGACTGATACAAAAAACATTTCCAGGCTTCTGCAGTGTTTGGTGGTTTCATTTTTTTCCTCCTCACATTTAAAAGAAGACATAAAAAGAACAAATAAGTCAAAATGATAAATTACGACAGAAAAAAAAAATCAACATTTGAATTGCTTGATGCAAGAAAGACCATGGGGCTTGAGGAAAGATTAGAGCAGCGTCAAGCTAGAACAGAACTGAAAGTTATTTAAAAGTGATAGAAACCCTCTAGGATCTGCAACCCCACCATTGTTTCTGTTTGGGAAATCAGTTATCAGAAGCTACAATTAGCCTTAATTGAATTCTGCCTTAGCAATACCTAGAATTTTAATTGACTGGGAAGGTGATCATAAATCTCTGCTCAAAATAGAGCTGGGCCATGAGCAATCCCCAGAAGAGCCCAACAAAGTGCCCCAGAGAAGGACCTGCTCATTCTGCAGGCAAGGCTGCCTCTAGACCATAAAACAAACATTCAGAAGGGAAAATCCCAGTAGAAAAAGCCAGTCCTGCAGACAGCCACATTCCCCAGTGCAGATAGCTGTGAATCACCAAGGAGTCCTACCAAAAACGTGTGTGTACATACTGCCAAAAACATCCTTAAAGGGTGGTTGTTCCATCTCTCTCCCTCTGCGTTCTTCCACTTGCCTTCCTCTGCTCTTGCACTTGGCTCTATTGTTGGGTGTTTAGTTTCTACTCTAACCACATTAACAGCCTTGCTACTCCCATGCTGGCCTCCTTTATGCACGTGCTTGTCTCTCACTCTGCTTGCTCCCATTTAGGTCAGGTTGCTTTCAATCTGATATTCAGCTGTTCTGGAGGTGTGGAGTTTGCAAATAAAACTCTGCAAGGTCACTGCACTCATGGTATTGAACTGCAATGGCTTTCACATGCTTAATTCCTTGTCAAAACCTGCCCAGTCTCAGATTTAGACAGCAATAACTGAGTAGAAGTTGGGAATTTGGATGATTTTGCTGACTCGGTGAAATTGCAAGTAAAGGAAGCAGGGCAGGTGAGTGACAGAGCTGGAAAACATATTACAGGGAAGATAAACCTGCAAGTAGCTGTACCAATCAAAGGAGCCAGCAAAGAATAGAAACAAGATTGGGATAAAAGTAAAAAGTTTTAATTGACTGAGGGAACTAGACACAAAGAAAAATTCAGGCATCAGACCTAAATCCTTTTTCAGGATCAAAAGGGTCCAAAGAGGAGACAGAAGGAACCTAACTCCAGTTATCTCATCTGGAGATTGAAGATGTCTCATCACACAGCTAGGACTCAGAGCTCAGAGAGAGATAGAAGCAAAATGCCAGCAAGTGTGGAGAAAGATAGTTCATGGACCAAAATAAAAGGCATTGCATGGACAAGCCCAAGGCTGGGCTCATTCACGGCATATATGTGCTACAGAGGTATCAAGACTCATTAAAGCGAAGTTCATCCCAGAAAAAGCAGAACTGCTACAGGAACCAGTAAGAAAGAAACAGGAATCACTTTCAAGTCCTCCATGTTATCACTTCACAACAGAGGATTTTGCCTTAAAAAACTGGGACTTTGTAAACTCCTGGCAATGACACCTCCACATGTTTCGCAAGTGATGGCACTGTCATGGTATGAGTCAATGGAAGCAACATTTATTTACTATTTATTTTCTTTTATTAAATATTTATTTATTGTTGATTAAATAAATAGGAAAATTGAAGCAAAGAGTGAATTGTCCTTTTCCACTCCCCAGGCAAGTAACCAAGCTGAAATCAGATGCAAGAGATGTCTGACAGCAGTGTCAGCTAGGATCCACACAACTTCCCAGACACCAAGGAGATTGGTGACTTCATAGTCAATAATGAACCTCAAAAATCCACACCGAACCTCAATTTTCCCTTTCCAAAAAGAGCAAGGAAGACTCAAAATGGCCATACAAGTAAAAGCTCCTTCTCTTCAAAATATTGAATTTGAGAGCGAAGAATTTGGCCATAACAAGATCTTTAGGTCAAGACTGCATGAAACAGAGCCAGGTATATGAGTTCTGGGAGCAAATTAATAATCGATCTCTGAGGTGACACTATAAAACAAGGCATTTACAGTGAAAGCTCTGGAAATGATCAAATGGGTTACAGACAACAGCTAGAGGATGCTCCAGAGTCAGAGTTTGGAAAGTGACTGTCAGAAGAAGTTGAAAGTGACATTCATGGCAGATTGTTTGATGTTACATCAAGCTCTTGGACCCTGAGCATCAGCAGTTTCCCTACATAATGATTTCACAGCGTTTTCCCACTGTTTTCTCTCCAGGAATCATCAACAGAGAAGGAAAACGTACCCTTGTCAAAAATGCTGGATGCTCAGGAACCTGCCAGTTAAGTCAGCTCCAGGCAAAGACAGGCACCCAGCAGGCTGATCATGTCACTGCAACATGCCAAAGAAATAGGCAAGCCCTCCAGGGGTTTAGTCCCCACCAGGCTCTGTGCCACCACACCTGCACTGCCTGAGGGGCCGCAAGGCCTCCTCCCAGGCTGAAGCCATGGTCTTTGTCTAAGGACTAAGCTGAGGACTGGATGTCTGCAGCACACTCTGCCCTGCACACATCAGACACCCACCAGCCTGTGTTTCATCCCAAACCCAGGGAAGCAGGAGCTCAAGTCCCAGTGGGAGCTCCCACTTCAGAAGAATGACAGATTTTGAGGCCTTTTCTCATGTTAGCCCAGCAGGCAGTTTCCACAGACCGGAGAAGGAACAATGGGAAAAGCCAGCCTCAATGCCTGCCTCCTCCACAGGTACAGGGGTGCAACCACGATGGGCAGGAGTGTCCACAAAGGGGAACAGGCATCACACAAGTGGTGGCAGGAGAGAGGGCAGCAGTGCAACAGCTCAGCCTGTGAGAGTTAAGTGATTCTTCTGACTCTACTGGTCTGCAAAGGCAGCCTATGAAGGAAAAGCAATTTTCCAGGCTTGGTGGGGTTTTTTCTGCAGTGCATAGAAGGGTGCCAAGGATGTCCTTGAGCCTCTGTCAAACCTGCCAATTTCTTGCCAGTTTTTCAACGTGTTTTTACATCACCTGTTTCTCTTAGAAGGCTTTATGGAAAAGCGGCAGAGGGGAAGGATCTGAGCTGCTTCTACTGAAAATTGAGTGGCTGTTACTGAGACCATGAAGCATATGTTGGGTGCTTTGTGTGTTTTTCTCACCCCTTCCCTAAATCCTAGAGACAAGGACAAGAGCTGTCTTTGCACACCTCGGCTGCTTCTTTGAGAAATGAAACATTTCATTGCCTCAAGGGAAGTACAGCAAATAGCAGCCTTCATATGCGTGGTGTTTCTGATTTTACAAAGACAGAAGGCCATTGGCAAGCTTTTCTCGTGTATCACAAGAGATACATGAAAGACGGGCCTGTTTTCTCCTCCTCCTAAGTGTCTCTCAGCCCTCAAAGCTATCTAAGTGCAGGACAAGCCAAGGCACACAGAACAAGTCTAACCCACCACACATTAAAGGACATCACAGAGGCACAGGGCCAGTGGATGAGTGATCTGGGAAAAATCCCTGACGAGATGCAGGTGGTGTCCCAGAGTTTGGACAAGCACAGGAGGGAAGGGCACAGGGACAAAAGCACCTGTCAGCTCCACTTTCTCTCCCTATTCCACCACCCTGCTGGTACTCAGAGCCCTCCTTCTCTGGGCAGTGTTGCATTGTAAAATATCCAGACCCAAGCCCAGATAGCCTTCAAATAATTACCAGATGGCTCCATTTTATACAGTATCTTCCATAAAGCAAGTTATTATTTTTCTGGTGATTCACTCATGAGCAGTGGGCAGATTTTCCCATTTTTGATGGTAGCAGCCATAAATTGACAACAGAGACATATCAATTGCATCTCCTCAGCACCCAGATACAGACCTCTAGAGGTTTTGTTATTGTTTTCCCCAGCATACCAAGGTTGTCTCTTTTAAAATATATCTAGCTTGTTTGATGTCACGGATGGTCTATTTCTCCAGGAGCAAAATATCCACTCTGTCATCAGATTCTGAGCTGAAATCAATCCAGAAATACAATGTTAGTGCAATAATGATACACTTTAGAGGAATAAATCACTGCTTACCTCACCACAAGAGTGGCTCAGGCTGCAAAGAGTCACCTATTTGGGAACACGTCTCCCTGCAATCAGCAGCATGGCTCCCTTCCCTTCCCATATGGGACCAGGCATGATCTCTGTGTACGCTCCCTTTTAAGCGCCCATGGATGTTTGATGCTCACCTCCAGGGGTTGCATAATGGAGGCAATACATCTTCAGAGAAGAAAAATGACAGCCAGAATAAGAAGACTGAACCAATCCATCACTTAATGCAAAGCATTACTTTGCTGCAGCCAGAGCACTGTGCCAGGATTGATTACAAACAAGATGACACCCTCCGTATGGACTGTCTGCTATATTATTATAAATAAATACCCATTCATTTTGGAGCCTGCATTACTGCAGAGAATAGATTATATCTCAGGTACACAGTAAATAAATACCCCATTGAGTACAGTGTCTCTTCCCTGCCAGCAAATGAGTTTTGCCTCACATAACACGGTTTTGTAAACAAGATAAGGAAACAGAGAAACACCAAGAGATGGGAAGATTTGCTAAAAGCTCAACTGATAGCTGCTTCCATGAAAGACACGCTAAAAATGCAGTGAGTTGATGTTAGAGGGTGATCGAGGCAGGGGAAGGCAGTTACAAAAGGCTTGTCCTTGCTCCTGAAAGGGAGAAAGCCCTAAAAGGTTTCCCAAGACCTCCAGATGTCACTGAGACCAAAGCAAACCTTTCTGGTTTCAGAAGTTTAGTGGTTCATGAGGACCAGCTCTACTCAGGCAGGCTGTAATGTTCAAAAATATCAAACCACAGCAGTCTTAAGAGGTTGCAGACTGCAAAGTGAACACACTGGGAGAAATCTGGCTGGGCTTTATCTCCTTCCCACTCCCTGCTTGATGATTAGTCATCTCCAGGTACTTCTGGAGAACCTCCTGCTCAGCACAGCCCAGGTTTGGTGGACAAGGGGCATGCTCCTCTGAAAAAATTAAAGCTTCTAACATTAATTCTGCCCTGGAGGGACTGGGAAGCTCTACCTTTCCTCACATTTTGCCTACGTGAGTCCAGATGGGTCTCTGGAGGTGCAATAAATAAAATATATTTGCCATAAATGGTCAAGATGTGGGGTTGGGGTTTTTCCTCCTTTTTTTTTCATTCACTGGATTGCCATATCTATGGAAGAAGCATAAAGAAGAGGAAGAGGCAGAGGCTCTATGGGAGCCAGCCCAGAAAAGATCCTCACCCAGATCCAACATTCTGCACTCCCCTTGGTGCCCACACTTTCCATCCTTCCTTCTCCAAACTGAACAAGTAAAAACCTTTGAGATAAGTCTTTTTGGGATATGTCAAAAAGAGAACCATCCTCAACCTTCCTACACCCTCTACAAAACAAATAAGGATCATCACATTTCATGGATAAGGATGCTGAAAAAGCAACCCTGTTTTTTCAGGGCTTTTTCAGATTGGAGCTAGATAGAACTGAAGAATTGCAGAAAATCGAGGAAATCATCCAGATTTGCAGCTGCCAGAGCCTCTGCCTTGCTGTGCTTCCCCAGGGAGGGCTCACACATGTGGCAAAACAGCTCTGAGAAGCAACAGTATTGTTTGCTAATGTTGGTAGCAGAATGTAAAGCGGAAACAAAAGCAGCATTTTTCTTTCCCTCTCCCTTTTTACATTTTCCTTTGCTTCGCCACCAGGGGAAAAAACTTCCCTATGCAGGCACAGAAAAAGTGAAGATAATCAAGCAATTTTCCGTCTTCAATCAAAAAGGTCACTTCCCCTTTGATTATAAATTCCAAACAAAATTACTATTGTTCCATTTCCTTTGAAGGCATTACAAAAAAAGCAACTGACATTTTTTGGTTGAGTCTGCAGCCACCTTCCTTCCCTATGCATTATATTCACTCCAGGTCTTTCCAGACACCCTTCACGATGAACCGATACTTAGCTGACACACAGCTGATCTTTCCATTTCTCTTTTGGTTTAGCAGAGCCCTACAGGCCAGGGGGAGGAGGATTTCAAGCAATCTCATGGTTTCCTGTACCTTCAGTCCCTATTTCCTGTGCAAGAGAACTCTGTTATGGAAAGACAAGGCTTCAAACCCTGTGCTGGCAGCTCCTTTCAGCTCCCTCTTCACATGGAGCACATCCTCCCAGTCCACAGATGGTGTTTGTGGCTCTGCTGTGCCCCTACCAAGATTTAAGAGGAAAGCAGAGGCAAGTTCAGGGGTTGCATGGCTCATTGCACTGCGGTGGAAAGTCCCCCTCATGGTTCTGTCATGCCAGTGGAAGTGGAATAGGAAAATTGCACTAAATAGCTGCTATGAGAACAGGGACAAACTGTAGTAAAACACAACGTGGGTGCTTTGTGTCCTTACATGCAGTTTAGAAACAGACACAAAGTTTGCATTAGGTAAAGGATTTTCCTTGCATCCTAGTAAACAAAAATATACAGGACAACATACCTCCTTGCTAAGTCTGCCAGTGTCACACTGAGGGTTTTGGTACCTCTTCCCCACCCCAGGTTGGATGGGACTTTGAGCAACCTGGTCTAGTGGAAGGTGTTGGAACTAGATGATCTTTAATGTTTCTTCCAAGCCAAACAATACCATAATTCTGTGATCATTCTGATGCCTTAAGTTTTAGCTTTCATGTTTTTCAGATTCTGTGCTGCCTAGGGGTGCAGTTCTGAGCCTCATATTAAGTGCAGGTAAGCTCCCTTCACAGAGTAGGTAGACCAAACAAATCCTTTTTCTGCTAAAGAACAAAGACAACTTTCAGGCCCAAAAGCACAAACAAGGGTGGGCTGAAGGGAGGAAGAAGGATGGGACCTCACAACCTCAAGCTGCAATTGGACAATAAAACCCCAATATGCAGATGGACTAAACCTTATAAAAAGGTAAGATCTCATGACCAGTCAGCCATTTTTGTGACCATTCTCAGTCCACCTTGGGTGTATCCCTGGTCAGGCCCTGTCCAGCCCAAGGTGGATCCTAGAGGCCTTTCAATAAATACCTACTTTATTCTCTGGCTCTGTCCAGTCTCTGTTTCAGGTCAGCCTCCCCAAGGCATCAATTCCACTGTGGGAGGAGCAGAGTTGCTGAAGAAATCAATCACATCAGACATGCCCAGGGATGCAATCCAAGGCCAAAAGTCCCATCCAAGGCCATACTGAATGGATAGGACTGCTTGGTAGGTTTGCATTTGGGTAGCAGTGCTGACTGTTTCCAAACTTCACAGCATGCAAGTGTCAGGACATCAAAGAGTGCTCCATGAGACCTGCTCACTCCCTTGCTGTGTATATTAGCCAAGTCACAGGAAAATAAGAAGTGACACACCACAAATGCTTTCTGCTCTGCACCCAGGGCTGATGTGTGAAGCACTCAGAAATAGTCTATTGTCAGGCAAGGAGAGATGCAATACCCTGGTGAGACCTGGTAAGGCCATGCAGATCTGGCATGGCAGTGCGTTTCTATGCTCAATTATCTGCCAAACCCAAAGGAAACAATATTCCCAGTGTAGCAAAGCCCAGCTGTCCATGATCTCTTCCAAGGTAAAATATTTAAGGAAGTAAATTCTGCAATTTCAAGGACATCTGCAAAGCTAAACTCACACCAGAAAGAAAATATAAAGTAGCAAAATCCAGATATGCCTTGTTATCAACACTGCCTAAAGCACTACTCATACTCATAACTAGCTGGCTGAAGCATCCTTTGAATTGATTAAAAGACTGGAGGAAAAGGAAAATGAGGCATGATGCCACACATGAAATATATTTTTCTTTCCAGCTAAGACAACAAGAACACAAAGGTTAATGTAGCCAGCAAATACTGCCCATCGCATGCACTTAATTGCTTTGTAGTCTATTTATCCTGTCTGCTTCATTAAAGGGTTAATTAAAACTCTCCTCAACCCAGAGATTTTTTTTTGTAAGAAACTCCAGAAACTAGTTGAGAATTGTTCCTTCGTGTCAATCAGTGGAGTTTTTTCTTATTTATTCCTCCTTTTGGTCTGTGCCCCAAGAGAAAGATGAAAACAGTGTCAATCCCACCATGTGCACCTTGCAGAGGCAGGGACAGACAAGGAGATGGCCACTGGATCCCTGTGCCTTCCTCAGAAAAGGCTCTCAGGGACCTCATTTTCTCAGGCAGCACTGAATTCCTCCTGTAAACTTTAGAGAGAAACTTTTGAGAGAACAATTACGTCCTTATTTTGGACAAAATTGAAAACATGATTTTCAGTCCCTTAAACACCCCTTCCAAATAACTTTCTTCCCCCTTCCCCCCCAGTTTAGACATCTGTTCTGTCAACTTATTAAATTCTCTGTAAAGACAGGGACATCTAGTGCAGGAAACATGAATTTGTGTGGATACAGGGCTGCAACTGGGAGAGAGGAGATGCAAACAGCAAAATGCTGGCAGGAAGATCAGCAAGGGTCACTCACAAACGAGGCTGAACCCCTACCCAGCAGAAACTCCTTTATTCACCTAGCAACAAAAATAGAAGGCTCCCATTGCACTTGTCTGAGATTAAAAGAATTGAAACTGGAAGCATTATTATAAATATGTAACTCTTTAATCAAAAATAAGCTGCTGCAGAGTTCGTCATCTATCTCAGTGGAAGTCACTAAAGGATTTGGAGACCATGTGCTGGAAAAAGTGCAATGCTCACTACTCCATGTGTTTTGGAAAAGCCCCTGCTTTGCCATACACCTACAGGTGCAGCTGTGGAGTCAGCCCAGCTGTGCTGTGCTCACTGAGCCAGCTCAGACTGGACACCATTCAATTAAAGCAAAGCAGAGTTCATGCTGAAAGCTACAAAACCATATACAAAACCCAGCTATTACCTGAAAACATCAGGCATATGAATTTGTGAAGTTTTTCCCCTTTCAAACGGGCCAGGGCTGCATTTGCTTTTCTGTCAAATCCCACTGTTTTCTAGCTGAGGGAATAAATATATGCAGAATTTTCGTAAACAGCTCTGCCCTTTGCTTGACATGTCACCTGGAGATGCAGGGGCATTTCATTTATCCTGCTTGTCTCAGAGTTAATTTTTGCAGCAGCTAGAAAGAGCATAGCCCTGCAATTATTTGATGCCGCCTCACAGACACAGGGTGGTGCCATTTCTTCGGGGCTGCATGGTTACATCACCACCACCCTGGACTCCACGTGGTGAATCGTGTTAATTGTGCACCCATCTGCAGACTCTGCCATTAGTATTGTTGTTACTGTTTTTCCTATTTCTTTACTGTTTTTCCTATTTCTTTGCTTTTTCTAGTAAATTGTTCTTATCTCAGCTTTTTGTGCCTCCAGTTCTCCTCTGCATCCCGCTGCAGAGGGAACGGGAAGGAAGCGAGTGAGCAGTTTGTGGTCTGGGGTGTTTCGGTAGAACAGTAAATTGTGTGATGAGCAATCACATGTAAATAGTTTACAGCCTATCTTTTAACTCTGTTATTAGTGTCTTGTTGCTACTGTTAATTTTCTAATTCCACTGCTGTTTCTAGTAAATTGTTCTTATCTCAACCTGTGATCTTTAGCTTTTTGTGCCTTCAGTTCTCCATTTCACCACGGGAGCAGTGGAGAGAAAGCAAGCAAGCAGCACATGGTCTGGGGTGTGCCAGTGGGAATATTAAATTAGGGAACACCATTCCTAAACCATATCTCAGAACCTGGAAATGGAGTTGGTCTTCATAGTGACTCTCAGCCATTGAAATGAAGGTGACAACACAGGCAGTAAGTTTCCCAAGAGAAGCCATGACAACTGAGAGTGGTACAACCATGTTGTTACACGAGGACAACCAAATGGTAATTTCCTACGTTCACAGGAACAGTGAATTACAGAATTACAGTAGGTTTGGTGATAATGTGAACTTGGCTACCACCAGTAGCCAGGCAGGCTTTGTGATGAGGATGTTTCTCTTCTTGTGTGTCTGCCCTGCACTGTACAAAACTTCCAGAATTTCTATATCTTGGCACCAGTCCAGGAAGCTTCCCATTGACAGTGCCCTAAAAGCCCTGAGCTGGAGTGAAAATCAGACCTTTGCTTTGCTAGACTTTGGATCTTGAATGGCACCACAGGAGGGATATTCAGTTAGGTCACAGATTATGCAACAGCCTTTCCCCTCCAGGACACACATTCAAGCCTTGCTGGAGTTGCTAATCAACCACCCAGGCTTCACTGCGTTTGCAAGCATGTTTTTTGTTTCACAGGTTTGCTCTGTGCTGCCTTGCTGCTGGACTAGGTCACTGGGCTGCCTCTGAGTTGCCTCGACAGTCCTCTCAGCAAGAATATTAGTGCCCAGGGCTTGTTGTCCATCTCAGGGGGAATTTTCTTCTAACCCGGACTCAGCTCAGTGGAGGGGAAATGGATTTGGTGTTGAATAAGGTCCTAATTTCCTGAGGTGAATGGTCTTTCATAGGGCAGTCTCTGCTCCCTTGCACAGGACAAGTTATCCAAAACTGCCCTTTGTCCATCAAACAGATAGAAATACTGAAATTACTCTGCAGTATACTGAAGTATATTTGGGAGGGTTTTAACATCACATTCATGGATCTCTTGCATGACTCTTTCACTTCCCTCACCTTGTGATTCACTGAGTGCATCCCTACTTTATGTCAAGAGATCAAGGATGAAATATCATTTAAACAATTTCAGCAGGATCTCAGAAGGGTCCTGGGCAACTCACCAAACAGCCAAGAGATAATAAAACCAGTATTTCTTCAGACCACTGCTGCCTTGGAGCACTTCTCTGGCATCAGTCAGAGGCAGTCAGGGGCTGCCTGCTCTATGCCATACGCTCAGAAGCAGGAGATGGAGGTGGCACATGCTCCAAAAGCCAGGTCTGAGCTGTAGTGGCACAGTGAACCCCAGAGCAGTGAAGCACCAAAACAGGCTGTAGAGAAGTTGGGGGAGACTGACACATGGCAGTGAAAGGATTCAGAAGACAACCCCTGTGCTCCCTGACAGCTCCCTGAAGACAGGAAGCATGCCATGCCAAGCAGAGCGATGCTTTCACCCTGCAGGGATCAGCTCCCCGTCAGATTTTCTCTGCAAACTGTCTTCTGGGCTTAGAGCTACTGAAAGGCTGTTAGGGAGAGCCCTAATCAATACCCTGATATCCCTGCACAGAGGTGAAACTAGAACTTCTTTCAAAAAAAGAAACTAGAACACAATAAAGGCAGAAAGTACAGCTGTTCTCTGAGGAAAACAGCATTCACCCAAACTCCAGGGTGTACCCATGGAGGGAAGAGACCTTTCCATGTCTCCTGAAGCTGCCTTGGAAGGACAAAAACCTATTCATAATTAACGCAATTCAAGTAGGGAATTCACAGAGGAATTTGCTATTGAATGAGCAGATCATTTTTGCAGGGTGATAAACCTAGGCACAGTCCAGGTGGCCTTTGCCGTGACTTGTTTGCATTACCTCAGCAAAGCAGCCCCTCTGCCACACAGCAGGGGACAGGACACAGCCCAACTGGCCACCTGGGAAGTGGCCAGTTCCCAACCCTTGTCTTCATGGCTGGGACTTAGCAAAAACATTGAGCTTTGCCAACTCACTGCCTGAATCAGGGCAGAGAGGTCAGGGACTGCTCAGCCACTTGTAACCTGGTGCCCTGAGGCCAGGGTGGCTGCAGATGGCACAAGAAGCCCAAAACTCCACCAAGATGCCCAAAAGGGAGCTTCCAATTTTGTGTGTCCAGCAGCGCCAAGACCTTCCCAGCCTAAATTCTGGGCTTCCCAACTCCTGGTGAGGCTGATCAGAGCTGAGCAAAGCCACTGGGGAAAGCCAGGGTCCAGGTGGGATGGATGGCAGAGTCCCCCAGAGCTCTGCCAGCACGGTTATGAAACACATTGTGGGTCACGCCGGTAACAGGGGCACTTGCACAACCAGCAGGGCCAGTGACGCAGACACAGCTGGATTCTGGCCATGGCTGGATGGCCACCAGGAGGTGGGAGCAGCCTGAACTCCTGCCCCTAACCTGCAGTTGGGTTGGCAGCCCAACCAGCGTGCCTCCACTGAGCACACCCCAGGGGAAAGTCCAGTCCTGGGCTTGGCTGCCAGCTCCACCGTGACAGTCCCTCTTCAATTACAAATTTATTGCCTGGAAACTGATGACTGGCAGGTTTCTTTACTGAGGCACCAAGGTACCATGAAACCAGGGTAAGAGACCGTGACAAACAGAAGTTGCATTTACTTCCCAAGATGAAAACTAGCGTCATTTTACATGAGGATCACAGTGCCCAGCCAAGAGTTCTTGGCATCCCTTTGCCAGACCACAGTTCTCCATCACTTTGCTTTCCAACAGGAGCCTCGACAGCAGCAATGAAAGAAAAATGATGTTTATGTCAAGAAGACTGTCCTTATCTTAGCCTAAGATATGCCAAAGCAGTCATTGGGAAGGAGGAAGGATCTTCAGCCCCTTGGAGCATGTGTCAGAGAGCAGCAGCTGCAGATCACCTCTGGATGGGCACAGGCAGGACCAGTGACGATGAATGGTGCTACTGTGCAGCCTCAGACCCACTCCTGTTGCCTCTGCATGCCTGTGTGCCAGAAGTGCATCACCACCAGAACATACACAGAGGCAGCACCTCCACTGATTTGGGCTGTGGAAAGACTGTGCAAATCCCAGGCTTTCCAATGGCACTCACTCCACCCATTTGCCTCAGGCTCTGAGCAGAGGCAGGCGAACCACTCATGCACCACAAAGTGTTCCAGGTCTTTCCAGCAGGTCAGGACATGGTAGCCCTGCCAGGCCTGACCTTTCTAAGGACCCCTGAAATTCATGTCACCATCTGACAGCTGCTTAAAGGCTACAACCACATCAAAACAACATCCTAAATGGAAAATGTGTCTATTTCTGTCTCTCAAAAGGCAGACTAATGACTGAATGAAAATGTTTGCTAAATAGAAATGAATGATCCTCCCCTTGTTCAGATACAGGTGAGCATCGCAGCACAAGTGGTTGCACTGACTCCAAGGAGAGCTGTTCACTGGTTCCCTTCAAAGTCACTAACACACATAGAAGGAAAATAAAATGGCCTTGCCCAAAAAAGTCATCTAGCAGGTCTGCGGAGCATAAATAAGTATTAAAAAAATTACGAAGCAACAGAAAGTAGATTCAGAGAGGTACTGAGCAAGTCAAGACGTGACAAAGTCAAGTCAAGACAAAAGTCTGGCTGCCTCATGTAGAAGTCTTGGAAATGTTGATTCCACAGGCAGACACCTCTTAGACAGACACCTATTTCTAAATACGAAGTACCCTATTTAATCATCCCAACCATAGTGCATATTCACATCTGAGATGAAGTGACATGCATGTTTCCTTAACAAAATGTCAGAAGTGTCACTATCCTTCCCTCTTCCTTAACTGCCTGGAACACTTTACCATCTGCTACCCAGACTTGCTGCTACTCATTTCTCAGCAAGACAGATACTGGGTTCAAGTGGCAGAGCTCCACTTTCTGAAATGCTTTAGTGACAGAAATGCTTGACAAATGAGAGCTGAGGGCTTTGGAAAGCTATCTCAGCTATGCTGCCTGTTTTAAACACCTAAATCTCTGCCCTATTTCACCTCAGGTGAACTCGTTTCAGGACAGCCTCCCTCAAACCTACCATGATCCCCATGATTGTCACTAGTCCTGGCTCACAGCTTCTTCCCAGGTGCCCAAAAGCAAGGTGAGGCAGGGAGGGGAGAGCAGGCGGGCACTCCCAGCCTGCTGCCCAGGAAGGGAGGAAGGCCCACAGCAGATTGGTGGTGGGGAGGTGAAAGGCTCCTGGTGACCTGACAGGGGAAAAGGGCATCCTGGGGGGCACAAGGCATCCCACAGGAAAACATCCAGCACTCCAGGTGATGGCATTGCTCATGGGAGAAATCAGGTGTGGGGATGTGTGTGCACCAGGCAGTTCAAACTCACCATGCTCACAGCCACGTGTGCTGTGCAGAATCAAACTGCCACAGACCTTCTTCTGTTAATCCACTGCAACATTCCAGAGATTGCTGTCCATCTCCCCGGAGACGGTAGCTCCAGAGCATGCTTTTCCAAGCTGAAAATGTTGGCAGTTAGAGCAGCAGTACCAAACACAGCACAAATGCCTTCCCGACACAGGGATGACTGGCTGGGAGGAAGTGACTAAGGAGTTGGAAGGAGCATTATCCTCAGATCATTACTAATCCTAAGGAGCGGGAATTTGAGGAAATCATTGCTTTTGTTAGATGCTGGGAAAACTTCAGTCAAAGACATATTTTTTAGTAAGTAGCAACAGCCTGCTGGTCCTGAGATTTCCACAGCATTGGAAAAGGATTAACAGTCTGGGCAGGATGTTTGAAACATCAGCATCTCCAGGGTAAGACCAAGTCAAAAAAACTAAGAAAAAAGCATTTCTCACAGCCTATGCACCCTTTCACCTGGACCCCTTTTCTCCATTTGCTCACTGTTCCCAGCTTGTGGAAACATCAGTCAGATGCACACGGGATAGCTGAGCTAATTCCTGAAGAGACTTCTCTCTTTTCACTGAGTCACATGCACCTAAAATTAATAATAACTTCCGTGCATTTTCAGAAGGATTTTATTTTCCATATAAGGCTAGTAGAGCTTTTGAATCACCCCAAGGAATGCCAAGCAAACAGTGATTCACACTTTGGAGCTAAATCACGACTCTTCCCAATCCTGGGAATAGAAGAGTATGTGTGGAAAACAGCCTCATCAGGGACTTCTTTTGCTTTCACAAAAGCTTTTTTTATTGATACGCAAGCATGGGCTTGCAACTTGGCTAAGGCAAGCCAGCACTCAAAAGAGCAGAGAAAAGCACATGCAGTACAGCAGGAAGCAGGAAACATTCTGTCCTTCCTCCTTGGAGATTACATGCAGAGGTGGTTTGGCTTAAATCCAACTACTTGAGTCACCAGAAAAATAAAAAAATAACAAACATATTGCATTGCCATTCACTAGTTCCTTAAGCACTGCTAAGCTCACTAGGTGCTGAGCAGCTCCAAGAAATCTGCTGGAGCAAGAGGTGAGGAGGATGAGCAGCCAGTCCTGGGGAAAACCCAAGGTTTTTTCCACGGAGCAGGAGGGCAGAACAAAGAGCCATCAGGAATGGCACCTGAATGCCAGCAAATGCCCAACAGGAGCTGAGGACTTGGAGCTCAGAGATGGGCCCAGCTGCCTCATCTCCTGAGCAGGACAAAAGCCAGCCACTTCCCTGTCACCAAGTCTCCAATCTGTCAGCAGCAACACCCAGGCTACCTGTCCCTTTGGCCACTACTGTCAGGGATTTTCTTTGCCAAATCCCACCATAAATGGCAGGGCCATTGGGACAGTTCATGGACTCCTTGGATCACCAACCACTTTTTCCTTCCAGAAGTACCTGGTCTTCTGAAAAGGGGAGGAAAAGCAGGTTACAGAGGTTCATGCACAACAAGTGTAGAAATAAACTCTTAGTCACAAGTTTGCCCTTCTGATGAGGGTGCCCAGACTTGAGAACAGACAAGCCCAGTCAGGTGCAGAGCCCCACAAGGAACCAGGCTCCCAGTCTTGCATGACAGTCAAGCCTCTGTCTCTTCTATGCGTATTTAAAGTGGAAAGGATATGAATCAGAGCTGAGAGATCTTCAAGGAATGGTCCATGTGCTTGAAAGCAGAGAAATCCAGGCTCCAGACTTTTCCCTCCCAGGCTCTTCAGCTGCTTCTCCCCCATGTTCCCAGCTTTCTCTGCCGAGGCCAGGATACCTAATCTTACAGAAAACAAAACTGGAAAAGTTAGTGAGGTACTAATTACCTACCTGTTGTTTAATCATCTTTCTTGGGGTTTTTAGTTTGTTTGAAAACATTTAGAGTATTTTGCTTAGGGAGGGCTAGATAAGCCTAACACAAGGTGTTAGTTTAAGCACCAAGATCTAAGACCCACCCAGAAACTGCAGCTGCTCTATAGGTGTCTTTTTGAAGAGAAAAGCAGCATTGAGAGAAAAACATCATCAGTAGAGGACTTGTGAGACTATCACCATCTATGTTTTGATAATCCAAAAGGAAATGAGTAACAAAGACAAATAGATAAAATTACAGATGAGAATAACAGAATTAGCACAAGCCTCCAGGGATGAAACCAGTCAGAGTCAAGAGGGTTCAAAGCATCAAAATGGTACAAGGGATCAAACCCAGCTCTAGAAATGAGACTGAAAAGTCCGAGCAAGGAAGCAAAGCAAGTAGAGGATGGGCAGAAAGAAAAGCTAACTCCATCATCCCAGAAGATTCTAGATATTCTCCCAAGTTGTCTCTGAACCCCTAAAAAGTGCCTTCCAAAATCCAGGAAAGAAGAGTGGTACCAGGTGATGAAAGAAAGATAAACAATGCACCTGCCTTCACAGGGGAAGGAAAAATTCCTTGCCCTATGAAAATTGTGGTGAGGAACAACCTGACAATGACAAATGTGCTGAAATTGAGAGTAACCCAAAGAAAGATGAGCAAATTTGTGGTGGGCTGTATGCAGGAGACAGTGGGGAAGAGCTGGGACAAGGAGAGGCTTGAGGAGAGAGCAAGAAGAAAAGATTTAGAAGACATGATGTGAAAGAAGCATGTTTATTTCTTGTAGGGGAAAATATAAAGACCAGGCCCATGAGAAACAGTCTGCAAGATTAAAAGACTGCTAGAACAAGGACAGGGATCAACCAGTGTTGCCCAAGCCAAGACACACTTCCTGCACGGGGGAAAGCAGGATCAGCTGTTATGCTTAGGAAAGATAAGCACCTAGAAAGTCAGAGATCTTATGACATGCCAGTGGAAAAGTCGAGTCACATCTTTCTGATAGCATCTTGCATTTGCTTCCAGCCCTGGAGGCCAATTTAGTCACTGAAGAGGTCAGAACTCCCTTTCCCCTGTACCCAGAGGCACGCCAAAACCAAAACAGACAAAGTTTTCTGGGAGCTGAGGGAGGTTGTGAAATCCCCTCCGCTTGCAGCTTAGAACAAGGTCACGTCACCCACACAGGCAGCCTGCAGGTAATTCATCCTGACAGCACAAAGAACACAGGTAAGATCCTCTCCAAAACCTGACCTCTGCTCAGCAGTGGAGCCCAGCCTGTGATGCTGCTGAACCGACACAACTCTTCTGAAGCTGTTCTGGAATGGTATTTCTTAATGCTTGCACCACGCTTTTGAGGATCACCATTCATTCATATTGATCATGAACTGCCTGGCAGTTGCAGAGGTGGGTTGTTGGCTCCATCTGGTTAATGTGACAGGACCAGAAGCACCCTTAGCCTCCCCAATGCCCCTTTTCCTGGGTGTCCCCCATCCTGTTGTATGGTCGGTGCAGTGGGCTGCTGGGGCTTGGGAGCCCACCAAGAGAAGGATGCTCCCAGCACCCAAACAAAACCTTCCACCCTGAAAATCCTGGAGGTCTTTTCCCACCTAAATGATTCTACTATTCTCTCTTGTCTCCAGAGGATGGCTATGACCACCCTAAGCCCAGTAAGCAGCAAGCTGGAAAAAAAAAAAAAACAACAAAAAACCTTGACAGCAGACACTGGAACACCAAAACACAGGAAACACAGGGATCAGCTGCTGTGCCCTAATGCCATTTTCCTGGCAAGGAAAAGCCTGAGAAAAAGAGGGATGAGCCAGGGGCGCTTTAGGCAGACCTAGGTCTAATGTCATGCAGCCAGCTTGTCCTAGCTCCTGCAGCAGCATCCCTTACAAAAGGATCTGCCTCCCCCAGGCCCCCTCGGTAGTGTATCAAACACATAAAAAATCAAGTATTTCTAGGGAAAAAAAAAAAAAGTCACATTTTCAGAAGGAAGCCTGTTCAGACTAGGTGCAGGCACTGTCCTAATTTTGGGCTACCCTTGGCCTCTCTGGCCTGACACAAGGCGCTGGAGCAAAGAGGACACGGGAAGCGGGGGGAAAGACGCCCCCAGCTCCCTGCCTTGGGGCCCAGACGCCCCTCATCGGGGCTCGCCCCACTGCTGTCCCCCCAGCCCGGCGCCTCGCAGCTCCCACAGGGGATGCCACGGGCGGGATGCTGCGCTGGGAGAGCGTCCTTCTCTCCCCGCGGTCCTGGGGACGTGGCGCGCGTGGGGAGGGCGATGCGGATGTCCCAGCGAGGCAGCCCGGTGCCTCTGCCCGGCGGTGCCTCTGCCCGGCGGTGCCCCTGCCCGGCGGTGCCAAGCCCTGCGCGGCCGCGCACGGGCTCCCACGGGCGCCCAGCCCCGCCGATCCCGGCGGGCCGGGGCGGCCGCCGCGCCGTGACGTCCATGGGAGCAGAGGGCGCCCCTTGCAGACGTCACCGGCGGGACACCGCCTCCGGGCCACACCACTCCACGCCGGAGTAGGGGAGCCGGGAGCGGCCACGGGGTGCGTTTTTCCTATCGCAGCATCCCCCGCCACCGGCAACAGGAAAGGCGGGACAGTCGCGGAAAGCGCCGCCCCGCCGGTCTTCGCGGGCGGGCTCGGTGCGCGAGCGGGGGTGCCGGGAGGCTTTGTTTGTTCCTTGTCTCTCCCCCTCGGGTGATGGTGGTAGTGCCCGATGTAGGCGCCGCGCGGGGCGCCGCCGCCTCTATAAGCGCGGCCGCGGGGCGGGCGCGGGAGAAGCTGCGCCACTGATCCCTCCCGGTCCCTCCCGGTTCTGCTCCGTCCCGCCCCGTCCCGCCGGGAGCATGTACCAGAGTTCCGCGCGCTGCCTCTGCTCGGCCCTTCCCGGTCTGTGCTGCGCTCCCGCCGCCGTCGCCTCGGCCTCCCGCCTGCCGCTGCCGCGGCCCCGCTCCCACCCGCCGGCCCCCGGCCCGGCCGCCCCGCGGGCAATAGCGGGCGGCCCGCCCGCCCCGGGGACGCCGCCCCGCACAGGTGGGTACTGACCGGGCAGGGTGCGTAGCCGCCCCGGGAACTGCGCGGGGCTACAGCCGGGCGGCCGATGCCGGGCCGCTGCTGTCGGAGCGGGATCTGGGCTGTGCTGCCCACATCAGCGTGTTCCTTGTCCCTTCGCCAGCCACCTCTCCGGGACGGGACCGGTCCTTGGGCTCTAAGGCAGCGGCCGCGGCGTTCACCCACACGGTGTGAGCGGGACAGGTGCTGCCGGACAGCCCGCCGAAGCTTCAGGCGCTTCTGGCTCGGTGTCCTCCAGCTAAGGGATAGGGCACCCTCTGCGCCCACGTAGGCTGGGTGCTTGGAGTAAGCCCAGGTATCGGTGGGGTGACCTGTCCGTGGGCCAGAGTGTGTCCACAGTGTCCACATGCCGCTGCAGGGAGCATGCTCTCGGATAGCCGAGCTGCCCTCTTTAGCGTTGCACTTTGCGTAGGATAAGCCTGACTCACAGCGGGGGCCTTTCACTCGCGACAGTGTGTGGGAACAGCCCGGGTTACCTCTGGCGGGCAGTCAGGTCCCTACTTGCCTGTGCCCTTAAATGATTCCAGCCCGTCCTTCATCCCCACACGGGACGTGGGAAGTCTGAGATGCCCTCGGTGCCTGTGCGGACACGGCCTCGGCGTGTGCCCCACTGCTGCGCTCTGCCCGCGGCCAGAGCCGGGTCAGGGCAGGGCTGTACCCACCGCGCCCCTGCCGCCGGATCCAGCCTGAAATCACCGCTGTTGACTCTGGCCATGACTCAGAATGCTCACCCGGAGCCATTCCTGCTGAAAACTGGGCCAGCCTGGCAGCAGCCAGCACTGCTCCACACTGTTGCTGCTGGGAGGGTGATAAGCCCAGCTCTTTATAATTGCATGGTTTAGGTTGGAAGAGACCTTAAAGGTCATCTGGTTCCAGCCTTCCCTCTCACTATACCAGGTTGCTTAAAGCCTTGTCCAGGCTGGGCTTGGACACTTCCAGGGAGAGAGCAGCCACAGCTGCTATTACACTGCTTGTAATACAAGGCTGTATTACATACCGGGCATGCAGGAGATCCACTTTGCCCTACTGCCTTCAGCTGGGATTGGGGAGAAATGAGTTCATTCCCTGTTGCTGCTGTTACAGGAGGGGTGTAAAAGCCAGGCTGGGGCCGGGTGGTTCCCTTCCTCCTGTTGAAGCTAGGCCAGGATGCCATATGGCAGGATTGAAGCTTCATGGCACTACAGGGAAGAGGAGCATATGCGTCTGAGAGCTGGCAGAATCAAGCTCATGATTAGTAAAGCACTCCTGAAGATAAAGGTTTCCAGAGCTTGTGCCAAGTATTGATTCTCTATATTATGGGAGGCAGGATTTGAGGTTCCTTCTTCTTTCTGGTGTTGCCTGTTGAGAACAGGCAGCTTCTGCCTTGCTCTGATGAACTCTCATTGCTGTCCCAAACAGGGTTGTACATGTAGTACGATACCTTGGTAGCACAGATTTTGTCACGTGGAGATGCCTGTGAAGTTGTTCCTAGAACTGGGGTTCCAGTTCCAGGGAGGGCATCTCTAGCTGCTGCCAGCCTCTGGGGCTGTGGAGGCTGATGCAGCTCCAGACTGCAGGTGTGTGGAGCCATTCACCTGGCAGAGAGAGCCCTGTGATAAACATAAACAAACACACATACCCAACATAACCTGTTTCTCGTACACAAACAGAATAGGGCTTCTGGCTGAAAATGATGCTGGGAGGTATGACCTGAAAGGAAGGGAAATGAGAATATTGTTCACCTTACCCAAAAGGTCAGGGCCCAATACACTCCTGCAGCCTTCATCTCTGAAGCAAAGTCCTTAAAGTAAAGTCTCTGATGGCTCATTGCCTGAGATCCTAGAAGTTCATCTCTTCTGTGCTGGATGATGCAAGAAATCTTCCAACTTTAGACCCTGTTCTTACATTTAATTCACAGTTTGAATTCTTCCCTTGCCCTTACTATGCAGAGGTACCACCCTTGCTGAGAGGAAGGAACTTTTTGATTTTTAAGCACCTTGAATAGTAATTGCTGAGTTGATGTTCCCTGTTACAGCAAGAGAATCACTTTCATGTTTGCTACCCACTGCTCAGTGCAAAGTTGTGCCTCTGCCTGCACCAGCACCACAGTGTCACAGCACTGGCAGCACGCATTATCCCAGCAAGTCACAGGTCACTTAACTTGCACTGCAGGATTTCAGAGTGGTGACCTTGTGTTGTACGGCTGGACTGCTGTGGGCATGGTTCAGCATTGCAGAAATAACAAAAATGGATTTTGTGTTTGGAGTTTTTGTGTTCAGATTGTTGGTCTGGCCCCTGTTCTACAGAACACCTCAGTCTCTGTGGTGTCATGTTTTCAGCACTTTGGGTACAAAGAACTTGTGCAGATAAGCAGTCATCATCTTAAGCTGGAATCTTCCCAAGGAGTCCCTTCCTTCAACCAAGAACTCTCAAGTCACCTATACCAGGACTGAAACTGCTTAATTTAGAGTCCAGACCCTCTTTCACACAATCTTCTCTGGGTTCTCAAAAGAAGACTGAAGCTCTTTTTCCTTCCCGAGACATGACTGACTTTAAAAGCTGCCACATCAGTTCTGGGCCATAGCACAGGTTAGGCTGTGCTTTATGCCCCATAAAGAGCTGGATACACCATGATCCGGGGGATGATGAGATTTAGACAATACTCTGGCTTTGTTTGCAGCCTGGCAGGTGGAGGCTGAACTTAGCCTTGATCCTGCTGTAGCAGCTGAAAGCCGCTCAGGGCTTTGCCAACAGACCTTTGACTCCAGCTGTGTTACACCTACCTTGTCCCTTTCAACACCATCCCTCTGATTCAGGTCAAGCCACAAGCAGCCTAAGAGCTTGCTAATGGCCTCTTGGAGGGTGATTATTCCCCAGTATTCCTTTGGAGAGTCCCACATGAGCCATGTTCATCCATGGCGTGGCAGGGGCTGTACTCAGCTGCTGGCAGCAGCCCTGAGGCAGCAGAAAGCGCTGTGTGCTTATCTCCAGTTGCAGCACTTAGCTATGGGTTGTACCTGTCCTAAAAATAGGTGAGTGGCTCCCTGTGGAGCATCTATTAAAAGCTGTATTAATTTCTTTGGGTTTCTACATGGCTGCCTGGCAGCCCTGGTTGTGTGTAAACTGCACCCTTCTGTATCCAACACAGAGCGTGCTTTCATTCCTTCCCCCTCTCCCCTCACAGCTGTGTCAGGGTCCTGCTTGGGGATTTTGTGTTTTCCCTTACTATTAAAAGCCACTTTTTCTACTTCAGCAGTACTCAGCTTCTTGAGGAGAATTGTAAACAGAGAGAGACCGCAGAAACTGAAACACTACCCAGCTTCCCTGGAAAGACATTCATGTGTGTGAGCTCAAAATCACATCTCAGTATGAGGAACTCCTAGTACTTTAACTAAATGGATGGAGATGAGGAGCAACATCCTATATCTAATCTAAATTCCCATTTCACAACTTTCTTGGAACTGTTCCATGGGCCTACACATACAAGACACACATTAAAGCAAGTAGTTTATAATGTCTTTTAAATGCATTCATTCTCCTAAAGGACAAGGACATGAGGCTTATACTGCAGTCTTTCTTTTCCTCCTGAGTTTGTTTATTGAACTGTAAGGGTGTCCATCGTCCTGCCTGCCCCTCTAACCTGTCATTATTGTACATCTGTCACCAGCTCTTAAAATTGGTAGTGTTGTAGTTCAGTCTGCAGATGGAGGTGTGTTGGGTAGCACCCCAAATCTGCCACAAGATGTGACCACAAGATGATTTCATCCTCTTCCTTTTTTAAGTAACTTAAATGTACAAATAAACTTACCTAATAACCACTGTGGGCCAACAGCAGTGCAACACTGAAGTTCTTTTGCTTAAGATTGCCCTTGCAAAAGGCATTGAGCGTAAATAAGTAAGTTGAGACCACAACAGAGCTCAATCAGCGTTGCCTCTTATGCAAGTTGCTGTGGTGCAAGCACAGTCCTTCCTGCCCGTGTTTGAAGGAGCAAAACCCTCTCCCTAAAATAGTGTTGGAGAGCACTTGCACACACAGTGTAGAAATACCACAAACTGCATAAGCCAGAGGGCAAGACAGAGCAGGGACACACGTGCATCCCCATCCCGTGGCAGCTGTGACCCCGTGTGGGATGGGGGGACCTCCCTGCAGGAGACACAGGGCTGGGTGAGGGCCAGCTGCATTAGCAGGGAGAGCTGGGGACAGCAGCGTGTGTGCAGGCCATGTGGGTGAGATGGCCAAAGGAACAGGAGGTGGCTGGGGCCCCAGGAGGACTGCAGGAAGTGCTGGAAACTGCCAAGCTGGGGCACAGCACAAAAGCGTGAGGAGATACAGGGAGAAGGAGGGTGAAGGGAATGAACATAAGGATGTGGAGCTGGGAGACACCGCCTTCTCCACTCCACATCCTGAGGTCTAAGCCAGCAGGAGGATCTGGCTGCTTCATGCTCATGACAACATTACTGCTTTGGGGATAAATGAAGCTGTGATCAGAGATTCCTATTAAATACTAACCCAGGGAAATGAGTCACCCTGCTGGCTGTCCTGCAGGCTGGAGTCTGCAGCCTGGAGGCGTCCCAGATGGACACAGGGTAGCAGGCCATACAGAGTGCCACCTCCATCAGAAGCAAATGCTGCACATGAAATAAGGAGCAGGCAGCATTTGTCCACCTGCTGGGCTCTCTCCTCTGTGAGCAGGGAAAAAGTGTGTTCTATTGTGTTTTCTACAGCATATGCAGAGTTAATCTTAGCCCTGCTATTCTGGTTGAAAGACTTCTTTATTGCCTTTGGAGACAGCAGCATGATGCCTTAAACCAGGCTGTTTGCAGGCTGCAGGCCCTGATGACAGGCAGAGCAGGGGACTGGACAGGACTAACCCTATCTCTGCATCCTTCTTATTTTGTCTCAGACTCAGGAACAGACTCCTGCACAAACCACCAATGGCTGGCGCTGCAACAAGGTACCCAAGTGATGAGGGGAGTTGTGGTGGAGCATCTCTTAACACCAGTTTTTCCCTTGCAGTGTGTTCCATGGGAAACAGCACCCGCCGNNTGTTCCATGGGAAACAGCACCAGCCGGCTCTACAGTGTGCTCGCCAAGACGCTGAGCAGCGGTGCCGTGTCCCAGCACCAGGAGTGCCTGGAGCAGCTGGACTCAGCACAGCTGGATCCTATAGACCCCAAGGATTTGTTGGAGGAATGTCAGATTGTTCTGCAGAAGCGGCCACCCCGATTTCAGAGGAACTTCGTGAGCCTGAAGAAAAATACTGCCAGTAACCACCGCCCCATCCGGGTCATGCAGTGGAACATCCTCGCCCAAGGTAGGAGATGGTTGTGAGCTCAAGGTATGACCTTGAGACCAAATGCAGCAATGAAAACCCTGGCAGAGCAAAGGGGGAGGAGTGAACTACGTGAGATACAACTGACTGAGTGCCAGGGGGAAGATTTTGAGCACTTGAAATAGTGGCTTTCCTTCTGTCCCTTAGGAAAGGAAAAAAGGTCTCTCCTTGCAACTTTGATGCCAAAAGTAGCCCTGAATTCCTGTCCTTACTGAACACAGTATATTCTAAAAGCTGTGACCCATCAGTTTTAGAGGGTTGTTAACCCCAGAGAAGACTCACCTTTTTCCTAAGTTTTATTTGTAAAGTTTCTTTTCAGTTTCTGATTACCTTATTGGTGAGCTATCGAGAAATTCAGATCTGCTGGGGGGGGAATTCTTAATGCTTAAAAATAATTGTAACTGGTAGTTTTGAATCAAGGCTGTAAGTTGAGGAGTGCAGCAGCAGCCTCATCCTAAAATCTTTTGGTGTGGGAAATTTCCCTCATAGGGACTGCCTTAACCTTCTGCAGTTAAGTCACTTTTAACCCACTTCATTTTATTTTGGCTTAAGCTGCAGCAGCCACGTGTGGAAGTACTTGCCCTTATGTAGTGGGCAGAGAGGGAGAAAGTCTTTAATATATCTTTTATCTGTAAAAGGAACTTTTTTTGGAGTGGCTCCAGTGACATTGGCAAATCTGGTACCCTTGAAGTCACCAGCCACTCCTGAAAAACCCATGACCTGCATGTAAACTGATAAAACCTTAAGGCTGACAGGCTGTTTCGGCTATCAGTAACTTTTGGGTTTTTTGTCCTCCCTCCCTGCTAATTCCAGCTCTCGGGGAAGGCAAAGACAACTTTGTTCAGTGCCCCATGGAAGCTCTGAAATGGGAGGAGAGGAAGTGCCTCATCCTGGAGGAGATCCTCGCCTACAAGCCCGACATCTTGTGCCTTCAGGAAGTCGACCACTACTTCGACACCTTCGAGCCGCTCCTCAGCCGCCTGGGCTACCAGTGCACCTTCTTCCCGAAGCCCTGGTCTCCGTGCCTGGACGTGGAGCGCAACAACGGGCCGGACGGCTGCGCCATCTTCTTCCTCAAGGAGCGCTTCCAGCTGGTCAGCAGCGCCAACATCCGGCTGACCGCCATGAAGCTCAAGACCAACCAGGTGGCCATCGCTCAGACGCTCAAGTGCCGCGAGACCGGGAGGCTCTTCTGCATCGCCGTCACCCACCTGAAGGCCCGCACGGGCTGGGAGAGGTTCCGCTCCGCCCAGGGCTGCGACCTCCTCCAGAACCTGAAGAACATCACCCAAGGAGCGAAGATCCCCCTGATTGTGTGCGGAGACTTCAACGCGGAGCCGACCGAGGAGGTGTACAGGGAGTTCTCCAACTCCAGCCTCAACTTAAACAGCGCGTACAAGCTGCTGAGCCCCGACGGACAGTCGGAGCCCCCCTACACCACCTGGAAGATCCGGCCCTCCGGAGAGTGCCGGCACACACTGGATTATATCTGGTATTCCCAGCACGCCTTGAATGTGAACTCAGCCCTGGGCTTGCTGACTGAAGAGCAGATTGGGCCCAACAGGCTGCCCTCGTTCAATTACCCTTCCGATCACCTGTCCCTGGTATGTGACTTTAGCTTTAACCAGGACCCTGACAGACTGCTGTAATGTCTTGGAATGGCACCTGGTATTGCAGTGTCTGAACTCACCAGTCTTTTCTTTTAGAGAAAACCTTTGAAGCTAGATGCTACTGAAGGATGAGGAAATACTGTTGACTAACCATTATTTCAGGCACTTGTTTGGAGCTACACTTGCTCTTCAGCCCTCATTAATGTGCAGCCTTCGAGGGAGGAAGAAGGAAGCCAGTGTTCTCGTCATGCTCTTCTTGCCATGTCAGGGTTTGAAAACTAGAAGGCAAATGAGCTTTATCCTTTCACCAAGCCCCCTGTTTTAAGGATTTAATCCTCTAATGAATGTGGAGGCCTTGGTATTTAAATCAAAACACTTGTGTCTGTAAAACAACTTGCCCTGACAGCATGCTGATTTTATTTATTTCATGTTAAACTTCTGCAAGTACCAAAGGGAGCGAGGTTCGACTACCCTATCTCTTCAATTGAGATTATCTTAAATCTTTCTGTTGCAATATGGAGGAAGTTTAATGCAGTTTAGACAAAAAACTAAGCTCATAGTAGTGTGGTCTTGTCATTTTTCCATGACCTGAGGTGACAAATTCGTTAGAAGTGAGGAAGGCCCCCTCCAGTAAGAGCAGGTGAGGAAACAGAGGCTGAGTATGACCTAGAGTTAATACCCTCACTTTTCCAGAACAATGTGCATGTGCCTGTCACACACATACAGCCTGTAGGCTCTACAGTGACTGTACCTTCATCTCTTCTGTGCTTCCCTCTGGAGGACACAGGTAACCAGGGACTATTTCTTCCTCTGCTGTATTACTTTTCTAAATGGTTTAAATTTGTAGTCTTGTCAATCTTGCTGTTTCAGTAAAGGGCCAGTCTTAATGTTGAAAGATTTTCCCTTATTTATGTTCAGAATCTAAAGCTACACTGGAACCTGTTATAAGATAAAATTTATTTATTGAGAGAAGTTGGTGATCCTGCATCTGGTTGGAAATCATACAGTGACAGTGTTCTGGAGCCTCTTCCTGTGACCCAGGGAAATTCTGGGCTACAGCAGAGGTGTGTTTGTACGGCAACTCCTGTGATGCTCACAGAAGGTGACATAGGAATTGCATATATGGATTGTAAACATGCCATTATGCCAGAAAATGACATAGGAAGAGAGGAGGGAAGAGGGACAACAGTTGGAGTTGGGCTGACATTTAGGTGTTTGAGGAAGATATGGCAGGGCAAATAAAGCAGTATCTCCATGTGAAGTAGGATGCACAGTAACTCTTAAATGTTCCAGGTGTTTATTAATAAAACTCTTTGGAAAAAAAGTAGTATCTCTGCTGCTGTCTTTCTCACTTTGCTGTCCCAAGTTCCTGTTGCCAAGGAGGTGACCTGTCTCAACTAGTTTGAGCTTCAAGTTCAGGCTGATGCTTCCCCTTACAGACCTAACCCTAGGTCCTCACCCTAATCTCAAAGTGGCATGGCTGCTTTGCCTTCACACCACACTCCTTCTCCAACTTGGAATGTCCAAATTTCACAAGAAGTCTGAAGGGAAGGGAGTTATGCTTAGCTGTTAAGGTGCTCACTCTTCTAATTAGAGAGGAAAGCCACGTTGTAAATATTCCCTTTTCCAACAGTTGTGTGCAGCTACAAACCTAGCTAGTCCTGCCAAGTGAGGTGCAAGAATTCCTCCCTGAGGGCTGCCTGGGAAGGCTGGCTCCTTACAAGATGCAGCTGTATCTGCCACTTTCTTCTAAAACCTCATTTGAGGAGAAGAAACTCCACAGGTGTGAGCTTTACAAAGCTCATAAATTACTGTAAGTGCATTGCTGAGAAGGGAAATAGGGAGTCTGGTGAGTGGAAGTCCCAAATTCCCACACAAACACACTCCTCATCAGGCAAACAAATGAAGTGCTGTTGTGCAGTTGTAACACCCTCTGCACATGTTCCTGACCCTTGCAGGATGAGGGCAATGGTCTGCTTCCAAGCAGAGGCTCCTTTAAACAGGCTGGGATTTATGTGGATTTGTCTTTTCCCAGACAGGAAGGATTTTACCACCAAGGAGACCTTGGCCTTGGTGAATACTCTTACCAGGCACATGCAACATGCCAGCACCTCCTTTGGTTGGAATTTCAGAAAGAGCAAACTGTGTCCCTGGAAGCCACAAGGGTGGCATTTTAGGGAGAGATTTTTGGCAAGAGATGCAACACTTGCAATGCCCCACAAAAAGACAGACCTTTGAGCGTTGCTGCCATGTTTCAGACCAGCTAGACGCTGACAGCTTCCTTTTTCTGGTGCTGGCTGCCCTCAGTTGTGCAGAAGAGGTGAAATGCAGTGCTTCTCCTTCAGGATTATTTTCTCTTAGGACCCTCCCTCAAATGGTCTTGCAAGGAGGAGAAATAATACAAGTGCCCGTTAATTAACATCTGTAGTCATCAACACTTCTAAAATCAATACCACAATGTAGACCCGTGAGACGGTACCTTTAGTAGGTCAAATCCTTGATCATTTACCACAAAAACTCACACCAGAAGCTGCAGCTTCCATTCAGACTCCTTTTGGCAGTTTCTGGAAGAAACTACACTTGTGGTAGTAAGCCCTGACTTGAGAGCAAAGATCAGGTCTGTATTAATTAAACCATAACCCAAAACCCCACCACTCCCACCAAAAAGCCTATGATTTCATTTCACTTCTGTATAAGCAGCTCCATTTTCCTCAGGCCAGTCAAGGTGCCCATCAGTGTGGCACCTTTCCCACTGCCAGAGCACAGAGCTACAGGCCTGATTATGGGAGGCTTTTTACCAGCAGGAACTGAACTATCACAGCTGCAGAATTCTCACTGTCACTCACAGTGGAGTATATGGTATCTCTGTGGTGCTTAAGACATTTTAATTCATACCCATGCTTGCAACACTAATTCTCGTACTCAAGAAACCAAACTGTTGAGAAAGAGCATGATTTGTATGATACTGCCATCACTGCAAAACCTCTCCTTAAGTGGAAAGCGCTGGGATTCTTCTTTTGTCCTGGACATGTTACAGTAGGTATTCAATGCTTCAACTCCTTAAAGGGTAATTTTGAAGGCGGGGGGGTGTGAAATAACTGAAAAGGCCGGGGACTCTTCCCATTTCAAGGCGATTCTTAATACTGTCCTACTCAGAAAATCCCTGCTACAGCCCAATGGTGAACTCTTTCTGCTGGATTTTAATAAAAAAGTAGACAGGCTGCAGAAATTAACTGGTAAGTTAATTTCTGGCAGCTTCAGTACATGCCATAATTTATTTTGCAGACAGTCTCTTTTGGAAAACTTAAATGGATTATTGCTCTTGCTTTGTTTTATGCAGCAAGAGGCAAGCCTGCAGCACTGAAATACTTTTGCCAGCTATAAATATCAGTACACTGAATATTTTTCAGAAGAAGACGTAGAAAGGATTTTTTGCCCTGTGTAGCAGTATGACTCTTACAGTAAAATATGTCTTCCAAGCTCTTCTTATAGATGTATGCCTTATAAGCACACCAAGGCTAAAAAAAGTCTCCACAGATCCCTTGCTTTCATCTTGAATAAAGGCTGCCTCAGCTTTAGCAGTGACACTTTTCCACCATTCTCAAGCAAGCTGCAGGAAGAAATGACCCACTTGTTTAATTTGCTGAGAGGCAGAAGCTGTTGCAAGCTTATTAAAACACTATCTCTCCTGGAAAACAATTAGATTCCAAATACATAGTGTCATTTGGATCTTCTTAATAAGCTTAACACCTGCTATTTGAACTGTCTGTAGAAGGCAGAATGCACTTAGCTGGTTGTGGCAGTAACAATCTTCACATGCAGTTGAGGTCCCTGCTGCACATGCCGTGCTCAGTACAAACCTGAGGCTTCAGGCACCTCTCCATTTTCTCCTCAACTTCTGACTGCCCCTGGCTCACTCATCCCTGAACACCTCAGATGGAACTCTCCAAACCCCTAAAGCTGATGAAATCAATTAGCAGAGGATGCCACGAGCTCAGCCTTCCTTCCAGCACACTTTACCCAGACAACCTGAGTTGTGTCAAAGCCCAGAACCTTTCACTGGGAGAGTTGTGCAAGACAGGGTTACAAAAACTGTTCTCTCTGGAATGGGATTCCCCTTTCAACTTTTCTTATTTTTGATACTCAGACATTTATTCTGAGTTGCAACTCACAGCTAAGGCTTTGTTTCCCCTGTGGATTACACAGCATCACCCTTTTCATTCTGTAACTTAAAACAGTGGATTTTAAAAATAAAAATAGTTTTTATCTGCAAAATCAGTGGTACCAAGTCTGTGTATGTTTCAATGCCTTCTGTATAAAGCATGCTCACTTCACACAAGTTTAATTCTACCCACACATCTACGAGTTCCTGCTTGCCAAGGATGGACTCTTCTACATGAGCCACCAGAGTCAGATGTAAAAGGGAGTCCCACTTTCACACGTACAAAACAACAGGTTTTTCAATAGGATCACAAAAGCCAGGGGGGAGTATTGCTAGATACTAAGTATTTCAATATTCTGGTGTTCATTTCATCTGTTTCAGATATTACAAACCTGACCGAAGTTCCCCCATCCTGAGGTTCCATCCTCCAATACCACCAGTAAAAACACACTAATTTACAGAATCAGGTTAAGTCCCCTTTGCATTCCAGTTACAGCACATCCTCACACAGACTGGGATTCTCACAGCACTTCATGAACTCCAGGCAAATATCCTCTTGCAGCCAGTATCATGTGCCACTCACTGGTGGCCAGGGGAGAGAGCCAAAGGACCATCACTTGTTCTGTGGCGAGGCACAGCACTGGCAGTGTCTCAGAGCTGGCTACGAGCTGACTATCCCACCACTAGTGGAGTTGGGTGCCTTCATTCCTCTGGTTTTTGCCATTACATAATGAAGTCTTGGCATTGAGAAGAAGGTCATCAGCTGGAGATCCTTATCCAATTCCAGGAAGATAGTTTGTCCCCATTTGACTTCAAGTGTATCTAAATCAGGGGTTGGAAAGGTCTCAATTACAAATTCTCAACATAGGTATTTCATGCTCTGAGATACAGCATCTCTTTCAGATACAACCAAGTAACAGCCATTTAGAATAGGGTTTCTTACAGACTGGACTTAAAATTGCAGGTTTAAAAAGAGTTGTTTCTCTCTTCCCGTCTTTTGGCTCAAGATTTGTTCCACTTGCTCCGCTTTACACTGCTCCATCTCCCTTTACACAGAACATTAGTGCCTCTCAGACTGCCAAATTAATTGACTGCCCAGCTTCCCCTACTTCCCTTTCCTACCTCTTTCTTAGGAAAAAAAGTCCTCTTTTCTCTCCATTTCCTTGTGTGAAGGGGTCTTTGTCCTCTACCCCATGCCAGAAACAGTTCACGTGTAAGAACCTTTGATTCTTTGGATTGCTACAAATGGAAGGGATTGCTGCCTTGTACACATTTTTTTTATCTGCTTCAGCTTCATTTTGTTCTTAAACTCCACTGCCCTGTTCAAGAAGATGAAAAAGAATTTTTTTCAGAAACCTTTCATTGTCCCCCACATGCTGGCCTGGCTGTGTGGAGCTATTTCTACTTTTCTTACCTGAAGGGAAGGATGGCCTTGCTGCTAGGACTCTACAAGCAACCTGGTTCTCAGCATGTAAAGTATTTCATCCTGGTGTCTTTTTGCATTACAGAAGACTTCAGTTCCAGACAACTGTTAAAATTGCTGCTCCAGGCATGAAGTACTTAGATCATCATTTAGACTTCAATAATTTCAAGATCACCCAAGTTCCTGCCCTGAAGACTTTTCAGGGTGTATCACTAGGAACTGGGGGTGCACTGGGCACTTGACTACCCACAACCTGATGTGCCAGTGTGGTGCCCATGAAACCAGGATAAGCTACATTTCAAGCCATGCACATGGACTGGAAATACAGAGCTGATATCTGGTGTAGTTGGAGGAGCAGTTAGGTAGTTCACAGAGCTCATGTGTATGCTGACCATCCTGAAAATGTGTAAGAACCAGACCCCTGCCAGAAGTTACCTCACCAGCTTCACAGGTATTTAAACAGAGTGAGAGAGCTGGACAGCTCTTAGAAGCAGGGAGGAGTCCCAAAATTTACACTGTATCATTTATATTAGGATGAATGCCTGGAAGATTCAAACAAGAAAAGAAGGTTAATGAGTTAGCAGAAAGAAAGAAGGAAAAAATAAAAAAGCACACCAAACACCATTAAATTTTCTTTTTGTATTTCAGTAAAACCTACTTGAATACACTTTGAAACAAGAGTACAACAAAATAGAATATACTTCAAATGTTGAATATACAAACTATTATAGTTCGTTCTGAACACTGGTACTTCCCTCTTAACTTCAACTAAAAAAATTTACAGGTTTAGAACTACCTGACAAAAGCTCATGCTGGGCGTGACCTTTGAAGAGAGAGTAGAGCTGAAACTGAAATGTATGCACAGATGTCAAGGCTAAGTGAGAGAAACAGGCATGGTACAGCAGAAGGCAGAAAACCTGCTGCTACTTTGTCCACGATTAAGAAATTTAGACAGACTTTTAACTACCATACAAAATATGTTACATGTTATTCTATAACAATACTGTGCTAGGTACAAGGGTTTTTTAAAAAATTTGTTTTAATAAAAAAGCTTTACACAAACAAGCCATTAGCTTATTTCAAGAAAGATAACTGAAAATCAGTCTAAGGCTTTCAATTTGAATCTGCTTAAGCTGTATGATACAAAAATCCCTCTAGGCCTCTGTCTTCTTTTAGAAGCTCTTTAATCTCCTTTATTTCACTTCCTACAACACCTAGTAGCATAGTTTTTCACATAGCACCAGTGGAGTACTGTGGGCACACAGTAGTAATCGCTGGTATGCACATAAAATGCATCAAATTTGCCATTTGTGTAACAATGAGACTTTCCTCTCCCCCTGAAAACTAAAAACCAAGGCAAACCTCTCACACAGCTCTCTCTTAGTGTTTCAGGTCTTAGTGTAACTTGGTAACCGGTAACGTAGTGAAATTGTTTGGTCCCTTTTCAGTCCCTCTCTCTTTCCTTCTCCATAGGTTCAGCTGTTTCCCAACTGGAAGAGGCAGTTTTTATCAGCATATCAGTGTGGTTTAATTCCCACTGAAACACGGGAAAATAATTTTTTTTTCCAGTAAGTCTTCAGCATATGCATGTTTATTAACATTCCAAAACTCTCCGTTTTGACTTGGGGGTGGCATCCACATCCCTCCCCCAATTCTGTCAGTATATTCAAAACCGTAACAGTTAGAAGTCCGTGCTGGAAGAAACCCATTCTTCATTTCTCACATGTGATGATTCCTTCTGTTTTCACTGTTACAGGAAGGGCAATAGCTGAGGGTGTACTAACTACTACTACGTGGGTCACAGTCTTGCTTCCATCCACTGGCTTCTCCTCTTTTACCAGCTGCAGTGTTTTCACTTCGCATTCCTGTTTGGAAGCGGCCGTGTCTGATTTAACTTCCGGACCTTTGAGAACTGCACTGATCACCCTGGGAGGAGTCTGGCCAGAGGCCTGCTGAGCAGGAACAGACAGTCTCATTACTGGTGTCCCATGAGCTATGGACACTGGGGTTAGTGCTCTAACAGCCAGCGGGGCTCCCACAATGTTGATACTTCCTGACCCGGACAGGCCCGTTTTAGTTTGCAGCTGACACTGCGTGAGTTGCGTGGCAGGGATGGTGATGATTTTGGTGGGCTGCATTGTGATTTTGTCTCCGTTTTCAGCAGAGGTGGGCATCACAGTAGGGATTGTCTGGATTACTACCTTGGGAGTTGTTGCTGTGGTTGGACTTGTGTTGGTTATTAACGGTGACCCTGCATTTACTGACTGTACTGCCACGGTGGAGATTTTCTGTCCCAGAGAGGTCATGACAACGGGCACTTGCATTGCCACGCGAACAGTCCTACAAAATAAACACGTGTGTTTATGCCAAACACAGGGCACCATTACAGATGACAACAAGGACAAACAATTCTAAGAGAGACAGGTTTTTAACTGCTTCTTAAAAAACCCAAACCAAACCGTAACAAAAAAAAAAAAATGAAACAGCCAAACCAGCAAGCAAAGCCCAAACCTTTTGCACATCTAGCAAAAGGACTTTGGAAATTTAACAGCCCCATTAACACAAACCTGGGAGCTGTTGTTGCTGGGACAGTAGCAGTGGTAGTAGAAGGATGAGATGAGGATGTGTCATGAGCTGGTGAGGCAATATTCACAACTCTGGTGACTGCTTTTTCTGTTCTGGTACAGCTTAACTGAGAGGAATTTTTTCCTTCACGTGCAGAGGTTGCTGCTTTTAAAAGGTTTTCTGCAGATAAAGACACCCTTTCCAGGGACTTCTCATCTGTAGGCATTGACAAATCTTCATTGCAGGACTCACTTTTGTCATCATCTATGACAACTATATTTTTAGGCATCTCCTTAAACTGATATACAAGCCTCTGTCCCTCAACTTTTGCCAGGATTCCTCTTTGATAGTAGTATCTGCAAGGAAAGTACAATTAAGTAGAAAGCAACACAGTGACAGATTTTAAAGAAAACCTCATTCTGCGCTACCAAGAAAACCTGACGTAATCTCAGTAAAATCTACAATGTAAGGAGGTATGGAAAGAATGTCAGAACACACTGGCAAAGGGTCTGAAAAATCTACCTGAAAAAAACCTTACACATTTCAGCAATTACAATTGCAAATTTACAGGTAACATAAAAAGTTACAGGGACTGCAAGACTGAAGGCTAAAACTGCAAAATTTTTAAAATTTCAGAACCTTTATGTTTCCATGGGCAAAATTAAGAATCAGATTTTAAATTGTAGTAAATAACTTAAGGATCTAAGAGTTTTTTTACCTCAGAGCTCTTCCCATAGTCTCATAGTTCATGTCAGGTTTGTTTTTGTGTTTTCCCCAGAGTTTGGAGACAGCTTTTGAATCCACAAGTTTAAAGATTCCTTTTTCTCTCTGAGTCCATTTAATATATCGAGGACATGTATTTTTGTCCTGAAGAAGGTCCAGAAGGAACTCCCATAAGTACGTTGTATTTCCTATAATCAGAAAGCATTTCTGAGTTAGAAAACCACTTTTAAAAACAATAGAAAGTTCTCCATATGACCTGCGTTACAAGCAACGTTACACAGAGGATGTAACCTGCACATATTCATTCATTCATTCTGTTAAGTTTAGTGAAGTTTCCATAAATATTTACACTCTGAAAGGAGCTAATCCAAGTGATCTGCTATACAGCACAGGAGCCTGTTCAATCCAGCACCCATTCTCAGTTCTTGCAAAGAAGTCAGTACCTATCTATTCTGCAGGATGAGCACTAGAATTTTCTTCTCATATTTGATTAAACAGGGCATGAAAATGCCACTATATTTTATGACACTGCAGAACAGGAGGATATAAATAAGTAATTTTTAAAAGGCATACAACCTGCAGCAACAAACCATCTCAACTGTGGTTAAGTTTGTCCAGGATCTGGGGCTCTCACACTAACTGGTGACAGCCCATGTTCTGACCCTTCCCAAATGCATGTTGCAGAGTGACCAACATCCTTGTAGGTGCAAAGCCAGTCCAGCTTCTTGAAAGTGAGCATTCACAGGGCAGAAATCCCACGTGCCTTTCTGTAATCAGGGGGATGTAAAATTAACTCAGGCTAAATAATTTAATGCACTTGTCAGGTATTCAAGAGGAGCACTATCTTCACTGGAGAAGCCCCAGGAAGGGGTTTGTGACTATATCAGGATGCCACAGAATGTAACACAGGGTCTGTCTGCACTCTGACCACACCACATGCGTCTATGGAAGAGGGAAAGAGAACCCAAAGAAAAAAAGCAGATCACTTTTCCAATTTGTATAGCTGGAAAAGAATCCTCAAGTTTCTGAGAAGGGAGAACTAAGACAGATTCACAAGAATAATAACCTCAGAACATTAATAACAATTCTTTACCTCCAAGGACATGGACCAAATTATATTTTTGTGTGTGTGTGAAAAAAGGTCATTAATTCCTGAGATGGCCTAGCATAGCACTTGTTATGCCATGCAAAGATAATTTAAAAAATTAAGGCAGATTAGAGACTGCTACAGATTTTGAGAAGTCAGCTGTCTTTGAAAACCTCACAGGGTAAAAAAGATCACAGTTTCCATCTTCTGGAAAAGCACCTCACAGAGAAAAACTGTGCTTTACAATGTGCTCCAAACAACAGCAAGTAATGACTCAAGAGCTACCAAAATCCAACCAGATTTCAGAGTCATATGAGTAAGACCTATATGAGGAAAGAGTCAACAAGAGAACTGAGGAATCTTTAAATCATCCTCAATTTTAGGGAATTAAACCCTGGGAATTAAACCTCAGAAAGAGAATTTCTGGGTCAACCACCAAATGCCGTAGGCATGCAACAGAGCTTTTGCAAAAATGTAAGTGGGCTTCAGGATTAGAAAGCAAGCAGGAACTTCAAGAGAATAAATAAACTGTAAGACACAATTAAATCAGATTTACAGCTGCCTCACTTTGCACCAGGAAGTGCCCAGAATGCACACAAGAAGGAATGCCAATAAGGGATCCCCTTTCCCAAGGTGCACAATCATCTCTCCTTTTCCATGACCTAACTCTGATAGTACTGCACTGTAGAATAATTTCTGTTTTTCCAAAAACATGCTGAATATGAAATAGCCTACCTTTGCAAGTGGTTTTTTAAAATATGTACCAGAAATTAAATCCATTTAACAAAATACTTAGGATATCAAGAAAAAAAGCTGATTTATTCCAGTTGTACCCTAAAATATGGAATGAGATACTTTGTGAGAACAAGAGATATATTAGGAAGGGTCATAGAAATTAAATAAATTTAAAAGAAAGCTAAAAACTCTCCCAAAAACCACAAAGCAGTACCATCTCCCACTTAATCACCAGGAAGCTATAGAGCTGAATTCACCAGCACAAAAATGAGAAGAGAGAGAAATACAGGCCTCCTTTTTCAAATTATTTGTGCAAGAAACAACGATTTGGGAAAACTGGAAAGTAGTGTTCGGGTAACGGAAAGGTGTAATACTAAAATCTGAAATAGAAAGAAAGGTAAGGATTGAAGAAGACTACAAAAAGTGAAATAATTAAACAAAATATATTTTTAAATAGAGCATCATCTCTGTTAAGTCCACTATTACATCAAATCTAAAGCAACTGTGGGCACTGCAGGGAAGTTTAATCAGTGTTTGCACGGGTTTCCATGAGCAAACATCTCCATGAAGTCAGTCCCATTCTTCCTTGCCTACCAACAAACATGTTGACTCAGGAGCTGTAGCCAGATAAGGAATTACGTAAACAGCAGAGACCTTGCTTTCACACAAATGTCAAATAACAGTGGAGCTGACCACTGTACACTCTTTCAGCGCGCATGTTGCTACTCCAAATCACTCAACTTTGTTACTCCCAGCTATAGCAACGTCTCCAAACAACTTTCAGTGCACTTAGAGGAGAAGAGATCCATATTTTTCACCTGTAGCCAGGGGAAGAGCTTGATACACTGCACACCACCTCAAGGGTAACCCGTGAGCAAATGTCCCAGTCTGTCTTCTTGCTGAATGAATAGCAGGGGCTTGGAGTCCAAGAAAGGAACTTCTATTTATGAGGAGAAACATTAGGAAGCTACAACTCTCCTGCACATAATTCTCTACTCAACCAATAGAGAAGCACATCATCATTTGTTTTTCCTCTTAAACTAAACTGAACCTATTAGTCAAGGAATATACTCCCACTGAAGTTTGTCAATTAACTAAGAAATCGTATTTCCAACCATCCCCTTTCTGAACGCTCGTGTGCTGCCTCTACTTGAAAGCAAGTCTTCCAGCAGTAGCTTCATAAACTATGTGTACAGCACCAAGCCGATACACAACACAACAGACATCACAAGCCAATAACCACAAAGTAAAGCACATAAAAAATGAGAAAGCCTATTAACTGTGGAGGGTACTAGAGGAGACTCCTAGAGCGTACATCCTTGTGCTAGATCTTGTACAAATAAAGTTGAAGACATTGAATAAAACTCTAACAAAGTCAGTACAATCTCATCCATCACATTTTTAAAGATGTGTACATTTCCTGTGATAAATACCATGCACATACACTGCTAATTTTTAACGACTCAATCAATGAATGAAAAAATATACCTTTGCCTTCTCTAGGTTTCTTCTTTATACCCAGATCTGGAGACCCATCAGATAAAGTTGATTGCTGGGTCTTGGGTTTACGCCCAGCTGCACATAATACATGGGAAAAAGAAGTATTAATCAAATGCAGAGTAAAATTTTACAGTTTGCCTTTGCTGAAAAAAGCTGTTTGTGTATTTTTCCCCTTTTTCCTTGCTACAGGCGTGGATAAACTGAGATTATTAGATTATTACTGCACATCCAGTGTAATTACCATTTGGTTACTTACTTCATAGGCAGATTTACCTCAACTGCAGACAAGTTAATGTGCACTTTTATTAAATCTAAGACTCACAGATCTTGGATTTGTATCATTTTATCACTACACTGCATTTGTTTCCCTCTAAATTACGAGTAAATATTCCATCTCAGTATGTCTGGAAACTCTGTTAAATCAATATTCCTGAAGTTAAGTGAACTGTAATGATGCCTCTAACAAAACTGCTAGATCAGAGAGAACAACCTTACCAGGTGCCAGCCTCTCATCTGATAGCAAAATGCTTAGAAATCAAACACTGTTCTGAATTGTTTCTCCTCCAAGACATGCCAATTAGACAGGGGAGACAAAAATTCCACAAAGAAGATATTATGATTTTGTAAACTGATTTATGCTCTTTTAAGTTAGTATTTATCCTGTTGCTTCATTGCATGAACCCCAAGTCTACCGTCTCACCAAATATATTCATGTTTCAGACACCAGTGGTTACCCACCACAAAAGTCCTCTTTGAATACTCTGTCCTTCCTCCACCTTGTGTTAAAGCCCACAACACGGAAACCATCTTCCTTTATGATTTGTCAAAACCCATTCTCCTGCTCCCTCTTTTTTCTTGATGCAGACCTATTTTTCCAAGAACTCACATTTCAGATTCCCATCAATCTGTCTGTAGGAGCAAAGAGACCAGACCATCCAATCCATCCTCCCCTGCACCAACTGCACCATCCACAGCAGTGGACAACAGAAGCAAAATTTTGAGATTGTTCCTATGAAAAGCCATATGTACCCTTTTTCTTTTTCATTGGTTCATGGATATCAGGGGAAGTTGGAACAGGAGATACGTCCATTTGTTCAGATTCCTCTGTTGACACTTCCACCACGGTTTCTGTGATCACATCAGGTCTCATGGCTGCATGGATAAATTCTGGGGTGGACACACATGGTGGGACAAAAACTTCCACTACAAGAGAAGAAAAAAAGAATATCTGATGAAGTCTCTACCTGGTGTCTTACATAAAATTATTTTAAACAAAGCATATGCAATGGTCTAGCAAAATCCTGTTACCTTGAAAATCAATCCAACTCCCCAAAACAAGCACACTTGTCAGTAGTTTTGGGCAAAAACAAGTACCACACCAATATTCTTCAGAACTAAACTCAACTTTAATTTAAATGAATTAGAGCTTCATCTTTGATCATTACTCTGATCTCCAAATTCTATTTTGCAGCTTTTGCATTTCAGATTGACCATTATTTCATCCAACATATATAAAGTAACTTCAGAAGGGACATCAGTTAAAGTAACCATCAACGTTAAGGTTTGGTTTTTCAGACTGGTGATACTTCGCAACACCTGGTTTTTGGGTATTCTTCTAAAATAGAAAGATGAATAGAAACACTTTTCCCTTACAATAACTCTTTATTTTAGCAATTTAAAATGTCAGAGTCACAGAACTCAGAATGGCTGGCGATAGAAGGAGACCTGGTCCAACTCCTTGCTCAAGCTGGACCACCTAGAACTGGTTGCCCAGGATCCTGTATTTTTTAGTATCTCCAAGGATGGAGTCTCCATGGCCTCTCTGGTCAATCTGTGCCAGAGCACTGTCACGTGCACAGTGAAAAAGTATTCCATGATGTTTAGGGGGAAAAATTAATTTTAAATATGTCATTACTCAACAACTCCTCTCAGATAAATGATTCAGTCTCTAGGTAGACTTGTTGCAGGGTGGAGAAATCATGTAAAACTCAAAAAATCAGTAGTTTTTAAATATGCAGGCAAATGTTTTAAAGAGCATACAGCTCTCCACAGAAATAGGTTTCCCACTTTGCTTGTTTTACTGATCAGTAGAAGGAGAAATGGTGCCCAGAGCAGAGACTGTGGCTGACATACCAGGACTCCTGGCATCTCTCAGGCAGGTAGGAGACTCCATATGAAGCAAGGCCTCTGCAGCTTCAATTGTCTTATCTGTGCAGTGCACATTACTGCCATGCACTGATGCTTCTACTGCAGGAGGATACAAAAAAAAATTATGAGAACAGGTTACTTATAGAAGGCCATATGTATCCCTGTACAACTGTACTTCTCAATTTTTAACACGAAAAACACAAGATTATCAGAGGTCTTCACATCTTTTATACCTTCCTGTCGACAGAAATATTTAGGGAAGACATAAGACAAGCAGAACTGACACTGTCACTTCCTAGATTAGATTTCTGGTTCACAAGCAAGCTCCTCATTTCCATGAAGAGTTCAAGAGTTTACAGAAAGAGACTGAGATTTGTCTTCCGCCTCCAAATTAACCAGAAAAAAAGAGATTGTGATGAGGATGATTACAAATTAATGCAGCAGAACAGAGAAGCAGTACCATCTCAAACTATTATCCCATTAAAATCTAAAGGTCACCTCTCTTCAAATGTCCAGTCTATTGGATAAATACATACATACATATATATATGTCTATGTATATACAAATATATATGTAAATACAAGACTACTTTCCAAAACATAGATCCTGTTTTGATTTCTGACATTAAAAGTAACTGTGAGTTCATTTTAGCAGTTTGGTTGTTGAAAAACCCACAAAGCACAACAAACATATATAAAGGGTGTGCTTTATGCAAAAACTAAGGGAAGAAGGTAAAAATAGTTCTTTTGTCAAGTTCTGAAAGTTCAGGAAGACTAATTAATCAAAAATAATGCAACTTCAAGAGAGCACAGTTAAGTTTGATACACTGCAGATCACAGCGCCTTGAACACAGCAGCAACACTAAAAAACCCCCAATGTACCACGTAACACTAAATTCTGTCCACAGCTAACTCCATGTTCCTCACCCTTGTGAAGGTTTTGAGCAGTGGTGACTGCAGGAACACCTGTTGCCCATTATCCACACTCTGGCCAAGGTAGCTGTCTCTCTTCACTTGCTCTTTCCATTTATGGCCATCTGCTCTAAGCTGAAGCACTCCAGCAAGGCAGCCAGCAACCAGGAGATCTATCTTTAGCCTAAGCACAGTCACCTATCTCTAGTACCACAGAACTAAAGAGGATTTGGGAATAAGTCTCTACAAAAACTTCAAGGCACCTATGCTGTAACTGAAAATGTCGAAGAAATAACTGGAGGTTTGTTTAGTGAAAAGCAGGGAAGCATAATGCCAGTTAAGGAAACAGGGAATACACACAGATTCCCTGCAGGCTCACATGGGGCTAAAAGCCTTCCAGCATACTGCAGTTTGTTCAAATGCAGGAATTAATAACTTGGGAAAACCTACTAGCCGGCAGAATAAACATATCCACCGGAAGCTGAAAGTGGGTGAAACATGGAAGATGCACAAATGCAAAACTACAGGTGACTGAAAGTTGTTGCTGAAGCCTGTTAGCTATGGCCTGGGGTGCTATTTAGAGGGCTTTATCTTTTGGAACAGTAGATGCCTGTTAAAGCTGACATTCCAACACTGCTTCACCCCAAGGCTGTGAACAATGAAAGCCTACCTAGGAGCACAGGAAAATCAGGAAAGAGTCTTTATTGTGCACTCTGTTCCTTGGATAACCAGTAGCAACAAGCATGAATTTTGCACCATGAGCCCTTTTCCCAGCTGCAGACCCTGGATGCTCCCCATGCTTGGCCAAGTGTTTCCTTCCCAAGCAGCTGTTTGGGCATATCCAAAGTCAGAGGCTGACCACCTGCACTGTAACAGAGCAGCCCTGCAGGAAACCCTCTGCCTAAACATTTCTCTTTCTAAATAAAAGTTTCAGTTGCACAGAATTTGATTACTAAGTTTCCCTCATCTCCCTGATAAAAATTTTCACCGATCATCAGAATACAGGAACAATATTCAGATAGCAGTTAAAAATGTATAAATTCTACAACACTACTGAAATTACAAAGTCCAAATCAGTATTTAATGTTATTATTCTAATGCATGCAATAAGATTCAAAACATGTCAGCAAAGCTCCTCCAAGCAGATAGCTGCTTCTGTTCCATTAGGTTCAGTATATAAAGGACTTTTGTAAAGAAATTCAAACTTGGTTGGCAAATTTCAATTTTAAGAGGGCACCGAATTCACTACTTCCTAAATGCTTAAAAGTATACAAAATTTTCCAACAGAAAACAATTTAGATGCTGCACTACAACTAAGAGGTACTTAGCAGAGGAACAAGGTAAGAAAGATAGCAGAAAGCCAGCTATGTACTTCTCCAGTACTGGGATATTGTGCTGAAGGACCAGAGTGGAGGGAGAGGAAATACTTCCAGCATTAGGGACTAAGACTGCAAAACCGTAACAGCAGAGCAAAGGAGCCACTCGACCTCTCCCCTAAGCAACCCTTTCATTTCCAATAAAAACAGCACTATCTACTCCACAAAAGCCTCTGATGTTTGAAAATACACACTTCACAAATGCACTTCCAATGGGAGCTACTGGGGACTCCACTAAAACTGTCACCTAAAAAATATCAAGCAAAAAATAGTAACACTTCTGGCTTTGGCTGGAACAACACATGCTGTCTGTCTATCATGACAGCTAACAAACTAACCTACCATTGCCTAAAGGACAGCTATTAAAACACTTACTAAATTCAGTTCTGTTACCAAGTTTCAAGTCTTCCCAACTAATTCTCCTTTACCCAGTCCATGGTTTTAGCCTTAGAGGCATTTGTCTACCCAGTGAACATCAGGAGTTTGCATTTGCTCACAGGCAATGTTTACTGCACCAACACAGTGGGAAGAAAAAAGGAGAAAATGTGTCTTAGCACAAATTTATGTAAAATATCTTTCTGACATGCTAGAAAATGTCTAACAGAAGACAGCGTGTCAGAGTGCTCAGATAGAAGACATGACACCAAAAAACAGCTACAAAAGAAATCACAGAAGATGAAGTGGGGTAACAGGCTCTCCCTGAGAGGGGACAGGACAAGAAGAAAACAGACAGCTCTTCTTGCAGATGACTAGATCAAGTGTCATCAACTAGATTACACTTGTATCCCAACACTTCTCACAAAAAAGATGGGGGGAGAGCAAAACAAAGGAGTAGGTTCCGCAATTTAAAAAAGACAACTTTCCAAGGCTTTGATACACAAGTATCACAATGGGCAGAAACATTTCTAATCAAAGACTGAAGTGCATCACCCATTTCTCTAGAAATACCCAATTCTATTTCTATTACATTTATGCTATCAACTATATGCAAGACCCCAAAGCTAAACTAGACTGCACTGTTTCAGTAAACAATACAAGGTGTAGGTCTGTTATGCAACACAATCATTTCAGAAAGAACTGTCACTTCCCCAAATGAAGCAATGCAGTTTATGTGGCTGCAAGTAAATCTTCCACATTTTGGTAAATGAGTAACATGAGAAATGCCATTTACTGATCTAGAACACATCAGAGCTAACACCAGCACTTATCTTCCATTCTTTTAAATGAAATCTCATCTTACTGCTTTTACGAAAGAATCCGAGTCCTTGGCACTTCATTTTAAAGTATGTCATTAAAAAAAATTTATCTATTTACAGAAAAAAAAACCCCAAACCTCAGAAAACAAAGTCAAATCTAAAGTGTGAACAGAAAACTAGGCTAGTTGACGTCTATCTTCACTGGTGGCCTGATGTCTTCTAGCTCTACTTTCTACACAAATACCGTGCACAGTAGATTAGCCGAGGTTTTTAACAGCTGTTACAAAATATCAACCTTTGTAATTAAGTCTGCCAGGTTTGTACTTCAGCTTAACAGAAAAAAACAGTGACAACATATCCACTTGGTTACAACGTAAAGTTCTCCTCTCCCTTTTAACCCAAGACTAACAAAATTAATGGAAGCAATCTAGGAGACCGAAAAAACGGAGTGAAATTTTCAAGATGGTATTCTTTTGCACTGCACTACAGCCCCCCTTCCTCACCTTTAACCTCAAGTGCTACCAATGTCTGCATTTACAAGGTCAAGACTTAACTGTAGCACCTGCAATAGCTTACCCTTTAATACTATCAGGCAACCAAAGCAACATTTTAATGAAGAATTCACAATTCCAAGCATGGAATTCAGTAAAGAGTGACTACACATACACTAATAAACCTCATTAAAGTTTACTGGCATTCACATGCTTGTTTCATTTTAGCATTTAAAAACATCAGTGGGAGATAGCAAAAGCACTTAAACGACATCTTAATTAAAAGCAGTTGAATTGGTTCCATAGGTAGTACCCAGAAATCTTTCTGTATGCAAAACTTGACTGGGAAAAAAAGCATTCTTCAGTTTACTGTTTGTTTTCTGGTAGACATTTATTCAGAAACAAAAAAACAATTCCTTGGGTTTTTCAGTATTTCCCTAAGCCTACCTCTGTTCAAGACTCTCAGCTGCACACAATTTAAGGATGAGGCCTAACTCACTGCATAGAGGCAAATCAATCACAAAGAGGAGGGCAACCATCTCAAAACACTTGTTTCACCGTGAGCCGTATGTTATCAGCCCAATATTGACAGAAATATTAACCACAAAGCCAAAACATATCTTTGTAAAGTCATTCGGGAGCTGCTTCTGCAACTGGCAATTAAGATAAACTAAACAGTAACAATTTCGGTCCATCTTACTTCCCACAGTTACTAAACACTGAAATTTTGTCAACACTGAAACCAGTAGCCATGGGAAAAGGCAACATGTAATTATAATAATCCCTTAGGATAAAGAATTCTCACTTAAATCCACGTGACATCACCTAATTATAAAAGTAAGTAAACAGATATGGTATCTTGATAGTATGATGATAGGAATACTAGATATGTATAGGTCTCACGGCAATGCAAATATGGAAAAAAAAAGTAATGAAGTTGTTTGGGCTAATGAGATCCAAATGACAAAGTACATCAGAAAGAGCAATGCTAACGTAATTCATTATTTATCTAAGGGCTTGCTCTCAAGCAATCTAGTTACAGTGACTTAATAAGGTGTTGACACACTGATCAACTACTTAAACGTCCTCTATTCACAGACAATCGAAAGTACTAAACAACTCTCTGAAATCTGCAGCAGTGAGACCTACAGCAGTGAGAGCTGTTCTACTGGGAAAGTGAAGCTCCTGCTCCATCACAGACCCCGGTGTGAGAATGCTTAGGACCTACTCCCCTTCTGTTACGCAGCAGAACAGTTCTTCACTGCTTTGTAGGGGGCTATTTTTGCAGGTCTGGGGTGTGGGTCACGCCCCTCCAAAAAACCCTGGGTATTTTTCCACATTAAATAAAATAATCCATGATGATTATGTGACTTGGCCCTTTCTGAAAGCCTATCTTAATACACTGGTAAACGACAGAGCGTTTACCTTTTAGGCCTGTAAAAACCCACCGCCATGTCAATGCAAAGCCAGTATTAAGCTTGATTCTCTCTGGAAATTCATGTGCAGCTACTGCACAATTCATTACCTATAATGCCCTACACTGTACTGTTTATGGTTCAAATGACTACTTTTAGAAGTTGAGCTCTATGTTGTAAAGGCAAAAACAAAATCAGATCCGGTACACCTTCGGTGGAGAACTGAGTGCTTGACACTTCATTTGAGGTTTGGCTCAGTTGTAACCTTGCACGTTCTCCAAGGGCTTTACCAGACTTCCAAACAAGTCCTGGGATCACTAGAGTATCGTGTTGTCAGACAGATTTAACAAAACGGGAAGAGGCTAAAGCATGCAGGACTCTGAACGCGACCCCAAAAAAGCGCTACAGCTCGGCTAAACAGCCCACGTCCCGGCAGCGGCCGGGCCCGGGGTTTACAAGGTCTGACAGTGCGGAGGAGCGGCCAGAGAAAGCGCGGCACCTGCACGGGCCGGCGGCGGGGAACCCAATTCCCTACGCCCCCGCTCCTCCTCACCCCGCCGCGGCCGCGGGGCTGCCCGGAGGCTCGGCCCGGCCCGGGACGGCGCAACCGCCCGCCCTTCCCCCGCCCGTCGGGGGCGCCCGCAGGCAGGTGCGGCCACGTGCGGCGGCGGAGCGGCCACTTCCGTGTTTACAGTCGGCTTCCCTCCGGTGCCGCGCGCGCCTCCAGCGCCGCGCCGCCACTCCCGCGCCCGCCGCGCGCCCATTGGCGGCCGGCGCCCCCCGCCCGCCGAGGCCGCGGCCCCTCCCCCGCGCGGGGCCCCGGGGGAACGCGCCGCTTCCGCTACGCGGCGCGCGTGGGGGAGGGGGCGCCACCGCCCCCCCGCGTCGCACACGTGGGGCCGCGGCCCTGCCGGCGGCGCCTCCTCCCGCCCCGCCGCCGGAGCGGAGTTTAAAAGGGCACGGAGGGCAGGCGGCGGAACGGCGGGGGACGCGCGCGGGAGTGCGGCGCCCGGGGAGGCCGGGCCGCGGCCCTGCGTGCGGTGCGCGGCGGCGCTCGGCCTGCCCGCTCGGACGGCGTGGCGGCGGCGCTCGGAGCGAGGAAAGGGCCGGGAAAGGCGGGAGGACAACAGCCTCGCGCACTTCCTGGTTCTCGCCCCCAGCCTCCGAAACCCCGCTAAACTCCTCCGCGCGCCCCGCCGCAACTCCCGGCGCGGGCGGCACCGCCGCGGCCGCCCGCGCCTGGAGGCAAGTGCCGCGGGCCGGCCGCTAGCCGGGCCGGCCGCTACCAAGGTGATCACTTCCTGATTGCCCTCCATTGCCTCCCGCCCGCCGCCGGAGCGCGCCGTGCGCCGCGTCTTCTCCCCCCCGCCCCGGCCCGTCCCCCGCTCCCGCCCCGCGTCGGCCCGGCGCGGCGCGGCTCACCGGCCCGAATGAGGAGGTCGAGCTGGTTCCTGCGCCCCTCATGCACGGACGCCGCCATGTTTACGCTGCCGGAGCGGCTTCACATTGACGGGCGGGCGCGCGCAGGGGCCGGCGGCGAGGCGCGCTCCCGCGGGCGGGCGGAGCGCTCACCGCCACGGCGCGCGGCGGCGGGAGCGCTTCCTGCGGGGCGGCGCGCGCGGTCCTTCCGCTGCCCGCCCCAGACAGGAAGTGCCGCGCCGGCTCCCGCCGCAGAGCGGGGCCGCCCGCGGGCGGGGGAGCCGCCGGCCGCCCCGCGGCGCAGGCAGCGCCTCCCGCACGGCTCCGGAGGCGCCCGAGGGCAAGGACGCGGCGCGGCCCGGCCGGCCCCGCGCCGCCCCGAGCGCCTTCCGCTCCATCTCTCCGCAGCCCTCGGCCATTCGCACCTCCGCGCCCCGGTGACACTTTCTGACCGCGTACCGGGGTAAGCCGGACAGTCATCACCGAGGCAACCACTGACGCATTAACAAGATTTCTCCTTGACAAGTCCCTGGGGCACCTATGTTAGTAACAAGTTACCAGGAAACTCGGTCCGCCGTGCCTGGAATCCACCTTATCTCCGTTAGAGTAACAGGGCTTGTTCCAGTTAGCCGGAGACCCCCAACCATCCTTCACCTCTGAAAAGACTGGTGGGGTGAAAAAACTTTCATTGCTCTCTTAATTAAAAAAAAACAAAACAAACCCGAACCACTACCACCACTTTTTAGGGTTGCATCTTCACCCCCTGAAGAACGCCTGTGTCAGTAATGCCACAGCATTACCTGCCAGGCCCCTGGACAGAGGCACCAGTCAGAACACACTCTCCACACTTCCCACCCTGTCCTTGTGCTGATTACTCCCAGGGTAAAACTTCAGAGCTGCATGCAAAGAGCAGCTGCACCAACAAAAGCCAAGTATGTCTTACACAGAGCTATGCATGGAAATTTCACACAGGAATTCCTTCATTAACACCAGACACACCTGAGTAGGTCTACATTGTTATGCCAAGGATCTAAGAAACACCTGCTGCCTACAGAGCCTTCCTCGAACACATCTTCACAGCTCCATTAAAAGAAGGTGAAAGGGTCCAGCTGCAATCTGACAATACACAATCTCTTCCCCTCTCAAGTTTCAGTAGTACAAGAACCTAGATCAGAAGGAACAATTTAGAATCAATTTTCCCCAGGGCCAAAATCACAAAATAGCATCCAGCAAAAATCAACTCCAGCTGGTAATTTCAGTGCTTCAAACTCTTGATAACTTCTCCCCCACCACAACTCTCAAGACATTATAGGAATACATTTTCATGACTGTAATTTATACATAATATTTATAATACACTAATAAAAAAACCAGGCATTTTGTAGACAGCACTCATCTATTTCTGGGTGTAAGGAATTAAATTTGTTCAGTGCCTCATCAGATGAAGAGCAAGACCTGCAAGCAGCATCATTCATTCTCACATTGAGGCCATGATATCTAAGGGTAGGTCTGTGCTAGAATTTTGCCAGTTAAGATCCCTCCACAGCCAGAAGCATGGACAAAAAAAGGCAACTAGCCAGCTGTGAGGGCAAAAAGTTCTCATGCCGATCCAGCTTTGCCAACAGCAGAGTGCTCCTGTCAGCTTTTGTTATCCAGAGAGGTGGAACTGCAGTACTAACAAGAATCCTTTCCATCAGCGTATTTCCACTAGGGGACTCTGCTGTATTCTCCAGCAGAAATTTTCTTAGTGGGGAGACAAGCCCAAGGACAGGAAAAGGCATTTTAGGTAGGTACACATTTAAATGTGCAATAAAATTTAATAGTCCTTCATTACAACATCCTCAGATTGAAGTGGAAGCCTTACATGGTGTAGTTTAGCAACACCACAGCTTTGGCTTATGTACAGAGTACTGCAATAACCATGTAGTCCTGTCACTTTGTCCTGTGTACCTCCTGTTGTTTAAAATTATAATTTACCCACACTCCAAGCAGTAAAATACAGTTTAAAAGCTTGTCTGTTTAGATCCAGATCAAAAGCTGTACTGAGATGCTAAATGCCTTTGAAGATCCACACCCATGTCAACAGGAGTTCACACTACCATACTTTGGAAAAGGTGCACTTATAGTTTCTTCCTTTTTTGATTGCTGTGTAATTCAGTGAGGGTTGTTTACTGATTGAAGCTTCCAGTCACAAACTGAAGTGCTTGACTCTACCCAATAAAGTGTTACCTGAGATGTGTGGACTCCTTGAAAAAGTGCATGCAAGTAATTGGCATTGTGTAACTTTTGCCAAAACCCCATAGGTCCAAAATGGGGGAAAAAAATAGTATTAAACATGAAGTCCTTGGTTTAATACCACTTTCCTAAGTAGCATTTATTGCCTACTGCAAGCACAGACTTAGCACAATTTTTGCCAGTGCACATGAAATGGACTTGAACAGCTGCACACAAGTGTTCTGAGTCTTCCCTCTCTCTGACCATACACAGAGAGAACATCACTGGATGCCCAAGGGACTTCAGTCACTTGAAAAGAATCTGAGCCTGTGCACTTTCAAGATTAATATGCAAAAAGCCAACAAATTATGAAGTGACCTGTGCATTAAATCGTAACACTGTCTTGAAAGAGGAATGCAACTTTCTCCAAAAGCCCCGCAGTTTCATCTGTTTAAATTATATGATTTCTAGTATTTTATGAATCCTGATTGATTTGTCATGCTAATAAAATCTTGTTATTTCAGGGGAAAAAAAGTCAATAGGAAAAAAAATAAACATGCATTTAACTTTTTAATCTCTTTTAAAGCCTCCTTTTTAGGCTAACAAAGAGGGATACAAATCTACTCAGTGGGTGGCCCAGTGAAGCAAAAAATACTGTAATGGAACAGCATTACAGGAAATTGCAGAAATTTTATTTCTCTGGCATGAAAAAAGTAAAAAAAAAAAGTAGAGGAACGTATTCCTGACCAGCATCAGTCTTTGTCAGACAGAAACATGTTTATTTACCCTAGCTTATTGTTGAGGGAATTTTGTGTGTTTGTTTTTACTGTTAGTATACAAATGCTGAACTCTATTGTAATTTTTTAATGCACAAGTTCAGCTGTCAAGGTAGCCAGGTAGACCTAAACGCTACATTTACCAACTGCCAGGAAAAAAACCCCATCAAAATGTGTAATAAGCTGTAAAGTTACCATTCAAAATTATGCTTCTAGTTACTATATTCCTGTTTGTCATAAGTTTTAAGTAACTTCAAGACGAGTGAATTGTATCCCCATACTTGTATGAACAGAAGAGTAAAATATCTCTCGGCTCATGCTTTCTGGTCAAGGGATATGGACAACTTTGTTCACAATAAAGGAAATGTATCACTTCTGCAATATACACCAGCTAAAACTCATTCTGATTCTTTTGAAAAACTAAAAGACAACTCAAAAAAAGCAGCTGGATATGACTAATTGCATCCCAAACAGCAGATGTAAATTCAAAAATAGGAAAAACTGGTGGGTTTCGTCAGATTTGCAGACTTAGATTGGAATAGAATCATCAATTATCTTAAGCATCTCCTTGAAAAGTCCTCAAAATTAACAGAACATTCAGTCTTTATAGAGGAATTGTCATTCTCCACTTCCATGGCCTCCTACACAAGGTTGTGTTTCCTACAGCTCTCAAAAATATGATGAAAACATTTATTGGTAACAGACTAGTTCCTCTTAGAAAACTACTTCACAAGCATTGTAGCTTGAAATGCTAAAAGCACAGCCTTCCAGTGGTACCTTTTCCTTCCACTGACAGCAAATAATTAACCAGAAGGAAAAAACTGTGTTCATTTAATTCCTTTTAGCCAGAGAGGATTCCAGTTGTATTCTAGTAAGAAAAAGCTAACCTGGGAAAAGGCAATTATCATAAAGCACTTGCTTATTCTTACAGAAGTGAGTTGAGTTAATTTAAGTAAGTGGAGGATAGATGGCAATCTGTCTGCAATTTGTCACGGGCAAAGACCCCGTGACCAACAGAGAGAGAAGCCCAGTGAACAATTCCCCACTGCAGAGACTGGACAAGGTCAACCTTTTGGTGCTGCAGAGCTCTATAAAAACTGTTCCAACTGATAGAACTTGAGAACAAATGAACCTACAAACATCAATTCTCCCCCAAGTAAAAGAAAAGGAAAAAATGAAGATGTGAGGAGAACAATATGGCCACATTAAGGTTGGTGCAAAAGAGGGAGGAGGAAGTGCTCGGGACATCAGAGCTGAGATTCTTCTGCAAACCGCGGTGAGGACTATAATACAACAAACTGCTTCCCTGTAATTCATGAAGTGCATGGGGGGATCCAGCACTCACCCACAGCCCATGAGAAAAAGGCACTCTGAAAAGCTGTGATCAGGTGAAAGGCTTGAACAGAGAGAAAGAAAAGCCTTGCTTTCAGAAACAGAGGAAGAGGATCCTTGCTTTTATACCAGAACAGCTCATCCTTAAAAAGTGCACCCCATAAGCTAAATGGCCCACAAAAAGCAGTTGTGGGAAGACTGCTTTGCCCATGGGGGGGACTTCATGTTGCAAGCAGGTTCCAGGTGGACTGCTAACCATGAAAATGAAAACCACGATGGAAAAGTTCACACAGAAGTGTTTCCCATAGGAAAGACCCCATGGCATAGCAAAAGAGATTCCCTAAGTGAACCGAAGAAAGATTTTTCTAAGTGACAAACTGACTAAAAATCCCATGTTTTGTCTCCCTGTGCTGTCAGTGGGAAGGAAAGAAGGGCTGGGGGTGGGAAAAGAGTTCTGATGGTTTATTTTTAGTTCTCATTATCCTCTTTTAATTCTGTTAATAAATTTTTCTTTATACCTTTTAAAATTTAAGGCTGTTTTGCCTTTACAGTGTTTTTCTCCTAATCCTTATCTCACCCCATGAATTTTCTTTCCCCCCCTCTGCTTAATTATAGCAGAGGAAAATGAATAAATTATTTTCCTGGGTGTGCTGGTGTTTGGCCAGCATCAACCTGTCACAGTCTGAGGGCAGTATTTGCAGTCTACACAATACATTGCAAATGATAACAGAGAAACAATCCTGAAATGCCAACCACCTAAAAAAGCTGCAAGTAATTTCAGAAGTCCAGGCATGCCCTGTCCCAAGTGCCCAAATCATCTACTAATTTTAAGGTTACAGAAAGGTCAGTCGTGCCCAGGATCCCAAAGAAATTCCCATCTAAAAATTAGAGAAGTAGCTGCTGTCTTCAACAGGCCATCACTGTTGATAGCTATTACTGCATTGCAAAGGTAATAATACAAAGAAGCATTAACACTTAAATGCCAGAAAACACAAAAAAATTGAGCCATCTGTTTTATCAGCACACCAGCATAATCAAACCATCTCCTGTGGATTTGACAGTAGAAAATGCCCAAATAGCAAAATAACCACAAAGTGTCCCTGGAAGACACAAGGAAATATTGAAGAAAGTGGTCCATGACTATGCCAAGCTCATTTTCTTGGCAACACCATATGAAGTCTAACAATACCAAAGCCAAGTGTGTGTCACAATCTGCACCTTTGAGTGGACTCAGGATCCTGATGTCACTATTCATACAGCAGTTAATGATTCCAAACAGAAAAAACAAATGTATCCTCAGGATTTGGCACTACCTCTGACAAACTGAGAAAGAGTTAATCAAAATTGCAAGTGTCTACATTCCAGCATTATTATCTGTACATGCAGAGTAAGAAAATTCAGCTGCCTTGGAAAAAAAACCAAACAAGCAAACAAAAAACCCCACAAAAAACCACCAACCCACAAACAATCAATATTTACACTTCCCCTGCTTTATAAGGAAATTCTTTCTTTCCAGGGGAGTCTATTAGACAATGGTAAGTCAGGTATTTGCACAGCACTCTCTATGATTTTACAAAATTAACAGTATTGTAGACAGGCAATAGGCTGGCATGTAAACTATGCCACACTTGAGCAATTTCTCTGTCCCAGATGTATCATTTTGAAGTCCTTAAGGCTTTTCTGATAACAACAAACATCTATTCTGTAAGTCCACCAAATGTTTTTAAGGACTAAACGTCCTGCTCAAACACATATTGTCTTTATTCTCATCCTACATTTTGTTGCCAGCTACAATCTCCCTTTTAATATGCAGATAACCTTTAAAATTATTACTTTCAATAGTTTGTCGCTATATTATTAATCAATAAACAACACTAACTCTTGTGCACTCATACCACAATGGGTTTGGATGTTTCACTGCTTTCTAATTTCAAGGTAAAAATCCCCAAAATTTTCAGCTGACATTAGTAAAATGCTGTGGCTGAGTCTTGGGAGTAACAGCCTATAAATTCTCAGCTGCAATTGGAGTTGGGAGTTTAGAGGAAAATCCATCTGTGCATCTGAAGTCCAACCCATAATGCCCCACGCTAGCAAACCATTGAATCAGCCTCACATCAGCCTCAGAAAATAAAAATGATGCCTGAAATGTGCAGTTGAATTAGGCTTTATTACAAATTAGTTAGTCTTGCAGCATGCTTTCAGTATGAATGGAGCACTGAATGCTGCAAGGCAGAAACCTGAAATCTAGAAAGAACTGGACACCACAACCCAGCTGTTGCCATTATGTTAAAATATTATCGTCCATGGAGCAGCTGAGGTCTTTTCCATAATTTCTCAGGAAAGGGAACACCAACAAAGATGAAATAAAATCTAAGCTGCAGTTGCATTTTGTCTCTGAATTAAGAATGTTACTGAAAACAGATGTATATACCCTTGGCATAACTGCTCCAAGCACTAGACAATAGCACATGCAACAGGAGGGGAATAAGTTTGCCTCACTGTCATCAACATTTAACATTCATAAATGTGTGAGGTTTTTTAATTAAAAACAACACTGCAGATCCTAATTCTGCCCTTGATTCAGTACTGATTGTCCTTACAGTCCACACAGGCTCAAATCCATTCACGGAAGAGCAAACCTCAAGTAGACCCACACAGTGCACAGCACAGATCATCTCTTTGATGTCCTAAGTAGCTTTTCCCACAGAAGCTTCCCTACAACATTTTTCACACAGGGTACTGATCCTCATATCTGGAGGCTAGAATAATGCTACATTTTAATAAATTATGAAGCTTTACATTAACTGCAAAGTAGCCTGAGGTTATTTGAATGTGTGTTGTAATGCTACAAACCACGTAAATTAGTAGTCATTGGAATTGCCAATGAACTGTCACAAGAAAGGGAAAACATCAGGTCCATGGCCAAAAGGAAATATACTGACAAAGGAGGGTGTATTATGTGAAAAGGGATCCCTCTCAACTACTGCCAAGGACTCTTTAAGATGGTTTTTAGTATTTACTCTGCTGTCTGTAGAACCTAGAACCACAAAAGGTATTAAATCTACTCACTCTTGGTGCAACGACAATACATTTATCAAATAATGTGAAAATTTCTGTAGCCATTAATTCTGTCATTTATAAAGTAGAATCTATTGAGACTACTTTAGCAATAATACATTTTTCTTCTAAAATGTACAGAAATGAAACTGCTGCACCTCTCTAAATTGGGATCATTAGCATAATAAAGGTATTATTCAAAAAATTAACACCTTAAAACACTCTTTAAACATTGTACCTTGTTTGCTGCCTTAGCCTCGCAGCATCTGTTACCACCTCTCTCCTACATTAAATTGCTACCTACCCACACTGCCCAGTATCTCTACTACAAAATGAAAGTTTAAAACCAGCACACTCAGATTCACTGTCCCGCGATTCACCGCTAGTAATGGTGCATTACCAGAAGGAATGTCTCTCGGGGCTTTCATACTTTCCCTCTCCCCATCTTACCTCTCTGTACAAGAAACAATTCAGAAAGACTCCTGGCTGTGCCAAAACATGCCAGTCACAACTTATGGCCCACAAGACTGCCTCCCTCAGAACAGCCTAAACCGAGCATTCCCCTCACCAACACTGACATCAGTTCAGTGCACGGATCACAACTCACTGTCACGTACAATTACACCATGAAAACCACACTGGGTTAATAAGCATATACACTACACAAATAATACTTCAAAGATGGACTGTAGGAACAGGTGTGCATTCATAGTTTTTTAAATCTTCATTCATTTTAATTTTTCTTCCACTGTTTATTGGCTTTTCACTGCTCATTAACTCTTAGATCAAAAACTATTAAAACAAAAAATATTTGAACTGATTTAAATATATCACCTTATCATATTAAATTTTTATGAACATATTAATGTCAAACTATGAAAACAAAAGCAACACAGAAAACATCCACAAACTACATGCAGCCAAGACAGATCTCTTACCATCTCCAGCCACTGACACCAAATTATCAGATCAACTGCTCTATAAATTTTAAGACTATATTTTCAAATGCCAACACTTGGAAGCACCCACGTCCCTTTCTCTGAACGGCAGCTTACATAAAACTATTCCTAAAGAAGAGCTACAAGTTTTTAATTGTAGTTTCCCCCAGTTTATTATGGCCACAAAATTATGCTTAAAAACATAGAGAGTTATTTGCAGCAGCTCTTTATCCTAAAAGAACTGTTCTGCTAGCTATTAATCTACAAAAATCTTACAAGAAACAGCATATTTAGTGTTTAAAAAACAACTTCTGAATATAAAAACCTTCAAAGTATAATCTCTTAAAGGTTTCCAAGTATAAACTTAAGTTGTAAAACTCAGTTTGGGAAGAACACCCTTACTTCTCACTTACCTTAATCTTAAAAGTTTTATTACCATAGTCAAAAGTTAAATTTAGGAAATACATTATTTCATAACTTCTGTTTACATTAATTTGTTGAACTTCTAATTAGCATATTTTTTTCAAACCACATTTCAATAAACTGAAATTGTAACTATTGTCCCAAAACCTGCATCATTAGTCCATTCTCATCTCGTGAAGTTGATGCCTGTGATTTTTTGCTACAGGGTAACATCCAACTTGAGAAGGATGTAGGAGCAATTGCATCCTCTGTTTACTGAGAAATCTGCACTGAAACTTGCCTAATCTGATGGGAATGCATATAGAAGTCTATATGAGATGCCAAGTTAATGAGCTGAGACAGAGTGTCTGACCTTTGTTTTGCTTTCCTGACATCACGAATTTAAACTCCAGCTCTAAATTAGGCAGCCCCAGGACAGGAGCATATGCTACCCATGTCAATTGGGTCTCACCAGTTAAGAATGGAGTCCCCAAGAGCACCTGTCCTTTGGCTGCAGTTCTACAAACTCCCTACTCCAACACTCTGCTAATCCAGCAGAAATTCAGCTCAACAAAGATACAGAACAGTTGAGGGTTTCCTTGCTATTTTTCTTCTTGCAAAATTAGCATAGAGAAGTGTGAGAGGCAACACAAGAGAGCAGGAGGGAAGGACAGCAGGAATCACAGCCCCACAGTCAGAGGTTACCAGTCTGCTGTAGCAGCACAGCTTTTGTTTCTGCAGACACTAAACACACTTTGGGGCCCCTCAGAAAATGCACACCTCCTGACTGTGTTCTTTGAAGAGAGGGTGTACAGAAAGATTTGTGCTTATCACTAAACAGTTCAGCTTCCACAGCAAAGCTCCACTCCTTTCTTTATTCCTAACTTGTTATTTTATAGATAGATGTGTTAATTTCAATCTATTAGGCTTTTTGCCCATGAAGGACAGCACAATTCCACTTCCCCTAGCCACCCACTCCTACAACCAAACCAGCAACAATACAACTCTTGCACCAAAAAGGCAGGATAGGAAGGGACAGACAGGAAGGGGAAAGAGGTGGAAGATGGGGTAAAAAGAGCCACACAGTCCCTATTTCCAGCTGCCCTGCAGTTGTGTGGCTCACACACAGTGTAAAACTGAATTCTAACCAGCTTCCTGGCTCAGCTGATACTTCAAAACTCCAAGTTTAATTGTCTAGTAAACTCCCTGTTTAAGTATGTAGCAAAGGCATAAATGAAGCTGCCTGCCCATGAGGGAGGAGACACAGTGTTCCAATGCAGCACCCTGAAGGTAAAGTGACATTTTTACCTGCCAAGGTAATCCTGTCACCAATAAAGCCCAAGAAAAACTAAGCTTACAGGAAAGAGATGTGAACCCATGTCAAGACCTCCATCCCGTGGGCAGACACATTCCTTGGAGATTTCTAAAACCACAAAAACCTCACAGAAGAAAAGAATTAAGCAAGTCTACCTGTTTCCACAGTTTCAGTCTCAATTTCTTGTTCCTCTGCTACATCTTGCATCAGGTAAGTCTCATCATCATAAACCAGGACCTGAGCAGCGTAACCCTGTTCTAGTCTGGCACTAGGAACTGGCTCCACAACCACTGCTGGGAATTCAGAGACTGGCTCATTTTCCTATAGAAAGGAAAAAAAAAAAAAAAGGAAAGAAAAGAAAAAAATGCTCTAAATACTGCACTATTGAACTCTACGTCAGTATTTTCCTCTTATGCTCTTACATTCTTTATGGAATAATGATAATAATTTTAAGCATTTTAAAGGAAATTTTCTTCCAAAGCAAGAGATTAAAAGAATAAAAGATAGTCATCAGCCATTAGAGGGGGCTTTCTAAATCTCAAAGATATTTTTCTGGGTTTAAGGACTTAAAAGTTAAAGCACTAGACAGCTTTAGGATATTAGAAAAGAGCACACTTTCTAATGAAGACACTCAGCTGTGGGAAGTTTTCTCCTCCCTCTGCTTGATGAAAGGTAACAAAGGTTTTGACTATGCACTGCAAGACACCTACATCTGACCTGTGTCCTATGAACACATGTTTTGGGTTAAGTGCATAAGTTATTACAGAAGAACTGACTACTTCAAAGCCTACATGCTCATCTCTACTTATATAAGGACCAAAATGGTTGTAAAAGCATATATAATCAGTTATAGTGTTGCAGAAGTAGAACCCTGCCAGATTTTGTTTATTTAAGCTACAGGAGAGTAGAATATATTTATTATTTGTTGATAAGAATGCAAAATACAATAAAATACGCTGTGCTGGCTAACTTTAAAAGGGGTCCATGTATTGGTCTGCTCAACTTGTTCTATACCTCAAGACACATTTGAGACCTTTAAAGAAAGTTTAGTATAGAATATAACTTTGTAAACCCAGTCTACAGTTGGACTGCAGACTTCAAAACCTCTTGCTTCCACTGCTGTGGTAGCAAAATCTTCTGCTAAAAGATATTTGAAAAATGGCTGCACTCTTCCTGCTCACACAACAATCTCAGATCCGTTTCATTTCTTTTCACAGCAAGTTTACAGTGAAATTTTCTTTCAAATTAAGATAAAAGGTTTCAAAGTTTGATAGTAAATAAGTGATAGTAAATAAGTGCTATTTACTTTTCTAACCTCTTGATTTTTTATTTCCTTGCTGTCAAACTCCAGGGCAGGGCCTCCATTGTCAATGACTACTGATGTCATGGTGCATCCCCCGAAGATTCTTTGAGAACTGTTATCTCTCTTGAAGATAGTAATGCTGACAACCTCAGGATAGCAAAGGCTTGAATTCACAATCCACTGCGCTTAAACAGCTAGGCAGAGGTTGCTGAAACACAAAATAATTTTAAGTTATTTGCATAATTTATACTCAAAAGTCTTCCAATGTTTATGAAATTGCATGCTGCATCTCTACATCAAAATAGGGCATCAGCAAACACCGAGATCAGTGCTTTATAACAAAAGTCAGAATTTGCCCCAACATTTTTAATAAAACCCATCCATTTGAAGGCTACAACAATCACTGAGGTCTACAAGAAAACAGGACCATCTAATACCCATTGAAGAAAGAAAAATTATCATCAATACTCCAACTCTATGAGTCTGCTTTTCAATAGCAGGAAGCCAGCTTAAACTAAACTAATCTTGCACATTTAGGGAAATGCTTGTTTGGATTCATGCAGAGTAACTGGGCTTCCTACAGGCAAGGCTACACTAACAAAAATTACAAATGCTGATCTCCCCAGACAGATGCGAACTAAGCAAGGAATAAGCACAAGATACATTTCAAAGGAAAAAAAAATATATGCAATTTAGGGAAAAAAAAAGGCTTTTTTTTGCTCACATAGGCAGTCCACTTTACATGACAAAGCAGCACTCATACCTAACTATATTTAATTTGTAACAACACAAGCCCCACACACACACAGTTACTACTTGATTTTCCATTGTTTCACTTGTAAAGCTAGCATCACTTTTTGATGAAGAAGAAAGCTAAGGCTTCCTCTGCTCCCCAAACAAGACTCGGGCTGGAAAGCCTTTAACAGACATTCCTTGGAGCCATATACACCTGTCACCCTCCAGATTTTTAGAACAAAAAGCCTACTCCTTAGCTATCAACTGTTCCAAAAGTCTTTAAATTCAAAAATATGTAAAGTAGAAAACCAGCTGTTTATTAATACACTAAAATTATCAATCAAAAGAAAAAAAAACTGGTTTATTGCAAAACCTTTTCTTCTACAGTTTTTCATTTGTATACACAATAGAAATATTGCAAATGAATCATAACCAAAAACAGAAGCCCAAAGAAATTAAATTCCATTTTAATTTGGAAGCACAGACATTCCAACCTGTTTCAAACATCAGCATTACTCCTGCAACTCAGACTTGTAGCTACATGAATATACAGTGCTTCATATGGTACCTCTGCTTAAGCACATCACATTGTCATGCAGAATATTAAAGCAAACAACCACTAATAATAAATATTAATGCAAATAAACAATCATATACTAGACCACCTCTACGGTATATTTATATTTTACATACTATAATCCCACACGGGTGGCCAAGTAACTGACAAATTGGAGCAATTGAAAACACCCAGTAGCAGTTTACAAGATCAGGTTCTCTCAAAAACAGGCTATTTCTGTCTCCTAGGTTACAAAAGGTGTAGATTACTTTTATACTGATCTATCTCTACATGAATCACCAATCTCCTATAGAAACGAAGTTAAGGCCATTCCCAAAGTAAGGCAACATAAATTATAATCCTCCTTTTCCAGATGGGGCAGAAATCCTAGTAAGGACCTTACAGGGCAAAGAAAGTACAAAGAAGAATGTGTGAGATGCTAAATCTCAGCATTCATTAAAATAATTGCATCTTCAGTCTGAATACAGGAACAGTCCTTCAAGGTACTCAAAGTCTTCATATTCCAGGATTTGAACGTCATACTGACATTCAGTCAGCAATGTTTTCAAAACTCTGCCAGGGTAGAGAAAACAACAAGCCCACTCATCAGCAAGTGAGAAGGTAAAAGAGTTGCAGTTCAGTCTGGTTCGGGAGTTCTAAGTTAAAGCAGACACTCAAACACCCCTAAATGCATGTGAGATTCCCACAGACACAGCCCTTTCTCAGCGAACCAGCATTTCCCTTCTTCCCCTTCCTGAAGAAGTATGTCTCGATGGAAGACTTTTTGCTTCCCTCTCAAATTTCAGCAGGACACTGAATCTATTCCCCATCCTCTCTCAAGCAAATCCCAACTCGTTTGATTCCTGTAAAAAGGAAGCGCTGCCCGGTCACTTCCAGGAATCAGCTCAGAAATTCACATTTGCCAAGACTAAGTGAGCCAAAAAGGCCAAAAGACAATTAGACCCACATTCTTAAAGTAAGAGATGATTCAGGTTTGTAAGAAACTAGACCATCCCCAGTGACACAATTAGCCAGCACAGAAGCTGGTTCAAAGTACAACTAGTTTTGAATTGCAAAACAACCTGAAGAAAGATTAAAAATAAAAACAAAAAAATGCACACTACAAATTTAATTCCTCTCTGGATAGATGCTCACAATAAGGCAAAATACAGAATAACATCAGTAAATTTAACACTTCCAAAAGGATTTACCAAATCACATTGTTCTAGTTATGACACCAACTCCTGTTTTTTCCTGGTAATGGAAAATTTGGAGAAAAACTAGTTCTGAAACATTTGGGAAAACCCTTACAACCACGAAAACATCCTTGTTGTTATTTTTATACATATCTCATGGGAAAACAAAAGTAAGTCTACATGCTCCCATCACCAAATAATAAAAAACAAAACCCCAACCAAACGAAACATTCTGAATCTTGAATACTTCGCCTCACCAGCAAGAAGTTTCTAACGATTTACAACTACAAAATGCACAACCAAGACTCAAATTGTAACTTCCACTGGTCAACACAACCAATTAGAGCAAGTCTTCAGGGGCTACAGGGCACTTGTCAAAAAGGCTGCAAAATACCAGTTCATTCACAAATTGAACAGTACATTTATCTGACCTACATTGTGTATCCAAGTGCGTGTCCACAAGAAATCCAAACTGTTCTCTGTGTTTCTGGCAGAAATCTCAAAACCACTGCAAATCACAACTGTGATGAACACATCCCACTGAAACCAGTATCTTAAGTGGATTCCCCTGTGCATAACCACATATCAAGTTAACGGGGAAGCAAACACGAAGCTCAACAGAGTAAAAGATAATAATTGAAAAACAGTGTGGAAACGATGGCAAAGAAGGGCATCTCTTCCAGGCCAGACTTCAAGTGAAGCTATTTAGGAGACTGATTTCAAAACAAAACTCTAAATATAACTCTGCAAATACCTTTAGCACACTTTCATTTTAACTATAAAAGAAACTACCAAGAAAAAAACCCTCAAAACACAGTGCTTGAAAAGAGATGCCCATACACGAGAACAAGACAAACACACAGAAGTCTGAGCAGCAGTGACCAGAGGCAGCTGCTCCTCCAGAACTCAGAACCACCACAAGAGTACTTGGAACAACTTCCCCCTTTTATTCAGGCAGCATCCTGAATCCTGAGGAGAGATTTACATGGATACCTACACCGAGGCAACCACAAGTGCAGGACTCCAGCTAGCAGTAGCATCACACAGAGCATTTTCTTTTCAAAACAGCCTTCCTTTGGGTTAATAAAAAAAAAATATTAAGAAAGTTGGCTTGAAAATGAAGTTAGTTATACATGCAGAAATACACCAGCCAAGATCACTGCAGATTTCCTTTAACAGGAACAAGGCTTCCTAAGGGCACTAAGGTGTTCTTTCAGAGGCAGAACCTCAAATACAGCAGTAAATGCCACTATCACTCTGATACATATAAACCATAGCACGCTCTGTAAAACATTTCATGTTGACTGCAAAGTCTTTTTACAGACATTTTCCCAGATTATATTTACAGCTCTGGCTAGCTGATTCCCACTGGCACGTGCAGAAGAAATGGCAAATTTGCCTTCTTTTTCTGAAACTCAACAAGTCTAAGAACTGAAAAATTAAGTTACTGAAAAAGCTGTCTGAGCAGAAAAAAAACACAGAAAAAAAACACCCTAAACTTCTTGCTAAAGCTTGTTGCAGGGGTTATATCAAAATTAGGATACAAAGTAAATCTTTGCATGCACAAGGTCAGGGGAGCATGCAATCCATGCAGTTGACAATATCTTACAATTTAGACCAAGCACTAAAATTTATAAAACACAAATCAAAATACGGGATGGGTAAAGCAGTCCTAGCCACACCATATTTTGTACGTTTTCATACAAAAAAGCAATAAATTCATAGCTGAATGCACAGAAACTATTATGCTGAATCAAATAAATGATGCATCAAATCCAGTAAAACACTGGAAGACCTCCTTCCATAAATATATCATTTGCTAAGCTGAGCATCCAAAGTTTGCTCTGAAACCTCAATAGCTAAAGCTGATGAGCCCCAAAACATGTAAGCTTATAATCACTTAGAAACTATTAACGTTCTGCAAAAAGCTTTGTGGCTTCAGCAGGCTTCTTCTGGACCTTCCTGCATCTCATCCTATTAGCAGGCTCTCTTCCCACTGCTCTCTATTTAAAGATACCCTGTAACCTTCTCTTCCCTCTGACAGGAGTCTCACATACTTTCCCTTAATTTGTACCTCTCTTTCCAGAGAATTGATTGTTGGTCCCTAACAATCATTTCCACTCCCCCACAAGCCAGAGTAGGGAGGAATTATTCATCATTTCACATAATAAAGCAGCAGAGACAATTAAATTAAATGGCGAGGATGTAAGTTTAAAAAACAAACCCCAACACACTCACTCTAAAAAGAAGCAGCGTGCAAAAATTCCATAATCAGCTTTGACAGCACATTCTAGAGGTCAAAAACTTGCAAGATTTAAGTTAGACAGCTTTATGAAGGCAAAGCCCCAGAGGTGCTTATGAGACTATTGAACATAAAGATGTGTGTAACAGTCTGAACTTTAGGCACCTTCTGAACCAGACGCTACTGAAACCTGAGAGATGAAGAGTATGTCACTGATGGCACCACACAAAAGAACCAGCCTTTTTACAGCACCTTTCCGAAAGCGACTAATCCCGTCCACTCTAAGAGATGGAGTGAGAGGAGAAGGAAAAACAGTAAGGACTACATCCAGAACCTGTTTTTAAACTTACAGTAAGGTCGTGCTGTCTTTGCTAAAGAAGTTAAACGACTAAAGAAAGTCACAAGAAAGGTAACAGTGACCGGCCATAAGGGAGGGAGCAGGCAGAACGAAAAACTGAATTATTTAACTCGGGAGAGACAAGAGGGAACACATCCAAAAAGGTAACAGCTAAACACGAACTGCGCTCACCCAGCACGACGTTTTACGGTCACGGCATAATGAAAAGTACGCCAGACTTGTGCTGTTTATCCGCGGTGCAAGCAGCGATCCGAGGGACGAGGCACGGCAGAAGCGATCACGCATGACAGCGAGTGTCCAGCACACCCGGGCTGCCATGTTCTCCCGACGCCCTGTGTAAACAAGGCGCTGCCCCTTGGCGCTGCCCCAGCCGCCTCCCCGCTCCGCCGCCGCCCCGCTCCCGGCGCAGCCCGGCCCGGGAGGCTGCGGGCCGGGCCCGGGAGGCCGCGCTGCCTCGGGCTGTTTACGCTGACAGCGCCGGGCACCGCCCGCCGCCCCCTCCGCCGGCCGCGGACCCCGCGGGGAGCGTGGCCGGGGGGAGCGGGACGGCCCCGGCTCCTCCGCCGCGCCCCGCGCGAAACCGAAAGTGCAGCTGCGGAGGGCGGCGGGTGGGAGGCGCCGCCGGAGCGACCCCCGGCCCCGCCACCTCGAGGCCATCCCACACGCCCCGGCGGCCTCCCCCGAGCCCAGACGGCCCCGCGGCCCCTTCGCAGGGGCGGCTGCCGCCTGTCAGCGCCCGTCCGCCGCGGCGGCGGCAGGAGCCGACGCCGCGCCCTTACCGTGCCCGTGCGCCCGGAGGCCGCGTCCGTCGCCCGCCCGGGCCGGGAGCAGGAAGCGGNCGGGGCCGGGCCGGGCCGGGGCCGCCCCGCGCGGGAGGGGCGGGGGCGCAGCGCGCGACCTGCCCGGCCCGGCCCGGCCCGGCCCACCCCCGCCGCCGCCGCCGGGCGCGCGGGGGCGCTGCGGGCATGCGCGGCCGCTCCGCGCCTGCGCGGGGCTCGCCCGGCCCGGGGAGCTCCGCGGGGCGCGGGAGGGCGCGGAGCGTGCCCGCGGCGGAGCGGCCCCTCATCCTGCCCTGCTCCCGGCCCCCGTGTCCCCCCAGCCGAGAGGAGTCCGTGTGCGGGACGCAGGGAGCGAGGGTGAGGGGAAGGACGCACCAGGGCGGCGCTGCCCCTCCGCTGTGTCGGAGCAGGTGCCTGCGCCCACACGTCGCTCCGATGCCGCGGGCGCGGTGCGGTCTCGGCAGCGGTTCTGCTGCCGTGCGCGGGAGAACGGACTGTCCCGTGTGTCTGGCCAGCTCCGGGGCCTCGGGCATGCAGAACCAATTCTGGGCAGTGCTGAAATGCCGGGCCCCAGTTCTACCCCGCCGCAGCCGCCTCACAGAGCGCATGGGTTTGAAACCAGTCGAATTCGCAAAGCGGCTTTTGTTGTTCCCTGGCAGTACGAGGTGCACCGTCAGACTCTGCTCACGGAGCAAGTATGCATCGAGACGGTCTTGATCTAGCCTGCTCCGAAGTTTTGAACAGAATTGGTCTTTTACAAACATTGGGCTTCAACCATTATGCCCTTCTTGGCATTTCACAGAAATAAACAGAAGAGCTTTAGCTGAAGAGGAGGCATTACATTTTCATTACAGACAGAAATAAACCCCTGCAATGCCAAGGAGATTTTCTGCAGTGAAAAGCCACTTGCTGTAAGGAGCTCTAGGATGAAGGTTTTGTTCAGACTGATTTGGGCCCCTGTGCCTGTGCATTGCAAGGGTCTGATTTAAGGATCTCCTTCTGACAGGAGCCCAGCCCTGTGACAGGCAGTTCCGTCACACACATCTGCTCCTCACCTCCATCTGCATGCCAAAGTACCTCTGTTACATCTCAGTTTCCATCTGACTATCCACATCTACAGCTCCTTTGACACTCTGTGCATCTCCTGCTTCGCCAATTCTGATTTCCAGTCTTCAGCTGCTGCCTTATGCATGTTACCACTAACTGCTCTACTGCTCTGGCTCCTACTCCTTATACATTTGAACTGAATATTTCTTCCCTCTGCATTTTCAGGGCATCAGCTTCCTTTCCTAAGGAAATGAAATATTTCAGGGGTCGTTACACTTTGGAATCTGACTAACTTCTACAGGTTACATACAATTCGAGTTTTCCACGATAAATGACATGGGCAGTTACTTTACTCAGGGGTGGCACAAACATCTCCCTGAGATTAAAGGTAGCCCTAAAAATATCAGTCCCGTGCCCTGAAGCATGGAAACATTGGTGATTCTTTCTTTCCAAAATCATGTCAGGCATTACTAATAATAGATGGTGCTACCAGCAGCCTCTTATGTAAGGGGCACCACTGAGGTGTAAATTTAAATGAGCTGTGGCTTTGTAGTAAAGCACATACCATAGCAAAATTGAGCTTTTACCACACACTAAGCCTGCTAGACGTAATAAGGCATACTCTTGGATATGGTCAGTTACAGGTTTTGCTCCTAGTTTATATTAACAAGTAAATTTTCAGTTGTCTGTCTGCTCTTTAAAAGGTAAGAGGTATCACTTTTAGGTCTTTTGTTTGCCTTTAAAATTATATGGGGGAAAACATCATTTATTAACAATATAGCTGACATCCACGTTGCTGCTAGAAATTATAGTATTCAGTGTTTGCATGTTATAAAATGTAATTATATTAACAGTCTAGCATGTAAATTGTATCAAAAATATAACAAAGATGTAAAGTAAATATCTCATTAATAGTGGATGATGGAAGATAGCCGATGACAATTATAAAATAAATGGAAGCAAAGAGAACGTCAAGAGAAGGGTGGGGTATTGGGAGGAACAGACTAAATACTTTCTGGCAAAAATTGCCTTGAATTTTAGCCCTCAATGACAGTTTATTTGCAGCCTGGCAGACCTAAGTGCTGTCAGTTTCATCTTTAGTGCTTAATTAGTCCTGACTTGATGTGCTCACTTTCTGGGGTTTGGATGTTTGGGTATTTTTTTTTCCTTATTCTTCTTTCCCATGGGTCCAAGTTAAAACTCAGAAGAGTTAGAAAACCTCTTGCCTTGATCCTTTTAATGGAAAAGAGGAGACAGCTTCATTAAAACACAGCCCCACGGTCAACTAACCAAAGCTGCTTCGCACATCTCAGTAGCTCCCTCCTGAGGTGACAAGGCCATCACTTAGGGGTGCTCTAAAAACAGACTTTATATGGTCCCTTTTGTGAAGCTGATGTTCATTTTTCTGCCACCTGGGCTATGCAGCCCTCTTAGGTTGTGGCCGTTCTCTGGATGCCACAGGACATGCTGCTGTTGCTTTGCACATTGCTGAAGCTGTCTGTGCCAGCAGGACAGAAATCTTGGATGGGCTCCTTGGGATGAGTATTTGTTTTGCTGCATGTATTTGTCACAAAAGTGGTCACTTCACTAGCACAACTCTGAAACATTTGAGTGGTCTTGCTTTTATAAAAGAAGATGATGTCTAAGACCTTACCAAGCTCTCACAGGAGAAAAAGAGTTATTACATGGTGAGCTGAGAGCTCCAAGATTATTGCTGGTGGAAGAGTCCCAACTGGAGGTGGCTGTTTTGACACACTGCTGATAACTAGAACAAGTCTTTATTACCACTCCCAGGCAACACTGCAAATGCTGACTCCAGAAAGGGCCACTGGATATCCACTTCAGACATGACAGAGGGACAACTGTTTCCCCAAGTCAGGGGATCACAGAATGGTTTGGGTTGGAAGGGGCATTAAAGATCAATCATCTAGTTCCAGCCAGCTTTTGGAGATATTTTTGCAGGGATATGTGACCTAATCAGAGGTCTGTAAATTTGTTGGTTCACGTATTTCTGTTGGCAAAGATAAATGCCAGATAAATAAAGGTTCCATCTGTGAAGAATTCCAGATCCAACAGACTTGAAGGCAAAGTTTCACGCTAGCTGCTAAGTTTCTATGCTATGAATGAAGACACATGACTAGTGTCAACTTAACTCACATTTACTTAAACTTGCTATCTAGCCCCCTGATTTTATTCATACTGTAAGCTCTTAAAGCAGCTTATATTTTACTGTAAAGGCCTTTAAATTGCACATTTAAGCCTAATCTTTTCTGAATTTCTTCCATCCCATTTATAATTATCCCTTAATGATATACAAGTTAGAATAAAATAAAACCTCAAACCAAAAAACCTAAGCACATACCTTCCTTTCCTTAAAGCCACAATGCTACTTTACTTGTAAAGTAGGTAAGATCAAGAACCTTCTGATCCTCAGCAGGGGTTGTAACACCACTAATTAAGTGGGAGTTCCGTGATTCAAACAGGGGAACAATGCAATGCTGAAACAAACCTGTTTCAGGCAGAATTTTATTCTTGAATAAATTTATTCTGCTTTTAAAAAAGAAAGAATTGCATAGAAATAAAGGACGAAGTGGTGTGTTGCTGTACGTTAGGCTTTAAAATACAGCAACTGCAATATTTCAGAAAGAAAAAGTTAGAATCAGTGTGAAAGAGGACTTTACCTCATTTTCACGTAGAAAATACATGGGATGTACATGGCATGTTGGTTTTCTTAATTTAGAGGTAGCATAAAACAGAATGCCCGCTTCTTATACAGGGAAACCATTTGGAAATTGTGGTGGAAATTCCATACGGAGACTAACCGGTTTGTTTTGGTTTAAAGAAAAAAACAAAAATTAATTGTCCTCAAAGACATGTTTGTTTTTCATAGCATAATATTTGAGCACTGAAAACTACTTTTTCATTTAGGAGCAGCCAAGCCCTGCAATTTACATTGACAGTGGTGAGTGAGGATATCTCAGAACTGGTATAGAACACAGGACCCTGGGAAGAGACATGCTGAAAGGGAGTGGGGTAGAAATCAAGCCATTAAAGGTTTCTCATAAAGTAACAACTTCAGACACTTGAAAGTTCTTTTCTCTTTGTTTATAACTAGAATTGAGTACTATGTGTAACTTTCTGCTGCTGCCAGTACTTGTAGTAAGTGTAGTAAGAAGTATATTCCAGTGTTTCTCATTGGTGTTTTGTCCCTATTTGTAGTTATTTGCAGTAAGTGAAGAGGGGTGACACTGCAGAGATTTTGATTTCATAGAACTTCATTAATAATTTCAGTTGTAACAAAGACATTCACGTCCAGCCTCACTGGGTTCCCAGAGGCAAGGACTGCCAAGCCTTGAACACCTACTCCAGGTTTGGCACTTTGAAAGAGCCTCAGCACCAAATCTGTTACATTGGAAATTAGTCCCTTACTAAAACAGTGGAATGAAAAATATTTGTATTATTTGGATTTTCTACAAACAACAAATAAAAACAAACAACCCCCCAAACAAACAACAAAACTCTACCAAACAAAAAACTCAAGCCAATTTTCTTCAGTGAGAGAAAAGCATGCAAGTTTAATTTCTTCTGGTATTGTTCAGCTCCAGGTTTTGGGGATGTGGGATGCTTTCTCTGTTCCAGTAACAGTTTAGTAATCTTACTGCTTTTGATTTACTGCCCTCTTCTGCTTGATGATGTGAGTTGTCCAATGGTTAATTATGCTCACTTAGCCCTCACTGGAGAATAAAATTTCCCACTAACTACTCAGAAAGAAGATAGCCTCATACAAGAAGAAGNGGGGCGGGGTGTGATCAGTGAACCTTGATGGGCCTCAGTAATTTAATTATATTAGAGATAGAAAGAGTAAATATGGTTTTGATACATATTACTGTCTCTCCTCTTCCATTATATTTCCCTCTTTATTGGTTTGCATACCACAGTCAACACTGAACTGAGGAGAAAACACACAGGCAGCTGTGAGATGAAACATAGCAACCACAACAATGTATAACACTTTTCCTAGGGCACAAGCAGAGCTCATGCATATATATTTTTAAAGATCTCTAAGTCCTGAAGGTTTTTAAATAAGGAAAACGATTTATCACTAAAAAAGCAAGATTTTTAGGTAATTAAGAGACATGAGGTCTTACACAAGTAATGAACTGACCACACAGAGAAGAGTTTTCTGTTGCTCAGAAGTTTCCCGTTTGTTATGCAGAGGCTGTTGGGCATTAATCAAAATCAGCATTTCAGAGCTTGCTAAAGCCATCATTTCAGTTGGGTAAAGTATCAAGAGGAGGTGAAGAACTTCTGCAGATAGAGAAACGTCCCGTCCTGCTACGAAGGGAGTCGGGGAGGATTCTTTTTGATAGATTTCTTGAACGACATGAAGCACAAATACGGCACTATATCTGAGAGCTGTTTATTGATGAAGAAAGATAAGTGTTCCTACCGAAGGGGGATAGAAAAGGGAGCAGAGACAGGAAAGAGAAGACAAGGACGGAGCGCTACCGTCAGCTCGGCAGGTGGAGCGTGTGCGCCGCACGCCGCGGTGAGCCTGCGCGCCTCTGGGGCTGGCCAGGCGCGGCTTCCAAGCCGTGGCCCGGCTGTGTGACTGCTCCGGCGGCGAGCGACGGCTGCGGGCCAGCTGCTGGGAAAGCAGCGGCGGCCACGGCAAGCGGCTGCGAAGCAGGTGGTGGTGGCGACGGGCTGCCTCGGGGGGTGCGGACAGGAGAGACAGGCAAGGGAGAGGCANAAAAAAAAAAAAAGGCAAGTGGAAGTAATTGTGTTGCAGTTAAATGCTTTTATGTGCTAAGACTCTTCCCACAGCCCGATTTCCCGGGCATTTTTTCCCGGGCATTCCCCCGCAAAGGGGGTGAAGCTCGCTCGGTCCCACCCGTCCGTGGGAGCTTTCTGTGCTCTGATTGGCTGTCGGGCGAAGGCCCCTCAGACCCTCACAGGCACGGCTTCCCGCCATTTTCTGAGGGGACTCCCCCCTCAGAGACTGCGATGTCGGCGGTCTTCGGCCTCCTCACATGGCCGAGCTGCCTCTTGCATGTGGCAGGTGTTAAGGCTCCCCGCAGGTGTACAGCCCCTATAGTATTTTATGCCCCATGTCAGAAAGTGGATTGATAACATATGTTGAGGCATAAATAAAACTTAAATTGGTTTCGTTCGATGTGAGAGGCGACACTCACTTTTAAAAGTTTTTAAGGTTTGTTAAAACCTTAACAAAATACAACAAAGGAAAAAAGAGGAAAAAGGACATCTAAACAACAAATCACATTAACATAACTATACATCAATTAAGTTTCTCTTACCATACATGCAATATTCGTCCCTTAATTGCAAGAGCCAATCATCCCATTACTCATCTGTAGCACTCAATAAACCACAAGCAAACCACGCTGTTTCAACACACTGTTTAATTACCTGTAGTTCAAGCAAGTAGCAGGAATAACTCCAGTATAGAAACCTACAGTTTTAGCCATCTTCCCCCTCCAGTAAAGCTGAGGGAGGCAAAATCTCCTGCAGCATCCCAAATAAAGGAGTGATGCCCAGAATGCAGGAGAATCCAGTTACCCATGGTGGTGTTTGGTGCCTGTTGCTTGGGAATGGAATTAACTTTCATCATCCTGCACAGCTTTCAGTCTTCTGCAGCAGGTGAGCAGGGCAAGGAAGAAAAGCACACAACCAAGTAATACCTTTCTGAAGAGCAGAATTATCTGTGTCACAACAGGGGTGGCACTCCATGGAAATGTGCCAACCCATGGGCAACAAAGTGAGCTCCAATGTTCTTTAAGAGAAAATTCCTTCTGTCCCTGTTTGTCTTCCCTCACCCTCTATGTGCCTCTGTCATCTCAGCTCTCCTCTCAGTCTTTCCTAACCACCCACAGGGAGGAAACAGCACCTACAATAGTTGATTGCAGCCACAAAAATGCCACAGAGCTGCATGATATATTTGCTTATCTGCTGCCAAAGACCACAAGTAACTTATTTTAGCTATGGATTTCCTCTTTCATCTCTCAGCTGGTAGGAACTTTGTGGTCCTCCCACCTGCCTGGTAGAGCAGAAGTTGGGGTGGCTAGTTGGCTCAAAGTTTTTGAGGGAAAGAGCCCACCAGGTGAGGAAGAGAATCACAGCACATTCTTGGCTGGGTTGGAATTCATTGGGGTTTTGTCTTTGTTTTGGGTTTTTTGTGTTTTTTTTCTTTTCTAGTAAAACAGATGAAAAAAGTAGTATCACATCATTACATCATCAAAGTCTGTTGCACAGACATAAGAAATCTTGATTAAAGTATTTCACTCTTGGATTTTCCAAGTGCTGAGTACCAGCTTGGAGTTTGAATTATGATTTTTAGTAATTGTCTTATGTTTTGGAGAAGCAAATGAAAATAAAATTGAAATTCTATATCTACATCAACAGAGGCAAAAAGTAAACCTGAAATTGTTAGATGGACTTGGTGTTCTCCAGAATTTTCAGCTTTGTGAATAGCTGCCAGCAGCAACAGGCTGTCATCCTTCAGAGAGGTGAGCTAGAGGGTCTAACCAGCACTAGAGGGAGGTGAAAATCCTTGCCAGCTCTTTTCACAGATAGTTGCTGACAACAAAGGAGCAATGTGCAGTTTGGAAAATTCTGGAATCTTCAGCTTTGCTCTGGCCTGTGAATATTCTCAAGACCAAACCTTTCCTCCAATGTCATTTAGTCTTGCGTTATGTCTGTTCTCTGCTGTGGCCTTGTTCTCCTTAGTGATCCATTTCAACAATATCTTTCAATGTTTTCCATGGTTCATCACAGCCTTTGTGTAGCAACTCAAAAATCCCTTTTTTTTGAAAGTGAAGGACTGAAAAATACTAATTTATGTGGTATTCAGACTCCATACTAGCAAGACTGAATCAACAATGGCCAGACCTCTGCAAATTGCAAACTATAACTGTTGTTACTCTAAGAGAAACAAGTGCTGAAGCAGACCATGCTGTGCTGCTTTAGTTGTTTGTTTTTTTTAATTAAACCTGAACAAAACAAAAGCAAAAAAAGAGGAGCTCTGGCATAAAGCACATGTACAGGCTGTTTTGGGACTCTTGCATTTTTTTGAAATTGAAAGGATGAAAAGCTTTGGAAACCACAGTCTGTGATTCAATCATTCAGGCAGCTGTTCCAGAGGGCTAACATATTTTGCCATGTACCAGAGCAGTTCCAGAGATAAAGAGCCATTCAGAAAAGCCTACCATTTCAGAAACCCTACTGTTAGATGCAGTTAAAATAACTTCTTTTACTAGGAATTAGTGAAAATGAAGAAATAGAACATTTAAGTGCATACATCCATCACAGCACGTTTAATCTACAAGATAAATAAAGATAGACTCTTATCCAACAAAATATCAGTCTAAGATCTTTATTCCACTAGCTTTGTCTACAAAAATTGCTTTTAATCACAGAGGCTTTATCCTTTAAGCAGAAGGCTGTGGTTTGTCTTCTTGAGGCTCAGGAGCCTGCTTTTGCCTCTGCATTATTCCAGTTATTCCTAAGTAGGTCCAGGAGCAACAGGCTGCATTTCTGTTGGAACACTATTAGAAGTTGTTTTATGATGGGGGAAGCAGCAGGCGTTGCTTTGTGCCGTGGGTAGGAATGTCATGATGCTGTCGTTTCCCTTTCAACATTTTCCAAACTTCTGCTTGAAAAGAGTCAGACACACCTTATGAAACACACTTTCTATATAAATAGTACGTAATATACCTTATTTGGGTCTAGTTTGGAATAATTTCCGTTCTGTGATGGCTGCAGTGGGATCTCAGTATTTTGTCTTAGTTGCACACTCGTGCACATAGCAGTGGAGGGTTGGGGGCATACAAACGTGTTATTCATAATAAATGTATTTTTTATGAAGCTAATGCTGAGAAAACAAGGTTATTTAGCTGTTTGGTTCTTTCTTAGTCCCTAAGAATGCCTGTCCATTGGAACACCCGTTCCATAGCCCTTCACAGGGATTTTGCTCTCTGTGTGCAAAATCTTAGAGACAGGCTTTGCCATGGCCTAAAAGGCTTGTGATTTGTACCAGTCTGAAGGTTTACACCAAACCTTTGTGTTGTTACACTTCCACCACATGCCACTGCCAAGACAGAGCGACACAGAGAGACCACAGCAAGCAGAATGAGATTTGGGAGGAGCAGAGCCCAGCAGACCCAAGGCAGAGCCACCACTTGGATACGTGGTGACAGCACCAACCAGTGCTATTTTGTCATGCTATAAAGTATTTACTGCTAGTACTTGCAAACTGGTTTTCTTCCTAAAGCAGGAGCCTTAAAATGTTTACTCCTGGATGTTATTGTGCAAGGAATGGTAGCATCTGAAACGTTTATGCAGGGGGAAAGTTAGATCATGTGCAGCCAGATGTCCTATGCTTACAATCACAAATCCAAACTCAGGAGCAAACGTATTGTTATTTTCCCTGTGATACAATTTAAGATGCTAACAGGTACTTTTATAATATTTTGACTTGATTTTAAAACCTTTTGCTTACATTTTACCGTAGAATGTTACAAAGGTGTAACTATGCACAGCAGTTTGGACCAAGAGTAAGAAATCAATGTACATATCAAGACAATAAAGACATAGATGGAGTTCATCTGGCATGGTTTAGTTAAGTCTACTGCTTCTCTTAGCACGTGTTTAGGACATGCTGAGTGGCTTGGCTGGATGCTACGTTCTACAGCAGAGATGTTAGTCACAGAAGCATTTCTCTAGGCAACAGAAATCATCTCTTGAGCACTGGATACTGGCCATAATAACCAGTGTGTGGTAGGACAAACTGCACGGTTTCTTGTATGTCTTCAAGGAAGAGTATGAGGTTTCACACAGGAGTCAGCTGGTTGGTTGCCACAAATGTTTGCATTAAACTTTACAAAGGCATCCACACGGCTTACTGGGAAAAAGAAAAAAGAATTTGATTTAGAGGAAGCATCAAAATTATGTTTAGCAACAGACACAATTCAGCAGGTCTTTTTCTTTGCAAACATTCAAAGCACACTGTAAATTCGACCGCAGGTTACCAATTAAGTGAATTGCAGAGTATACACAGCACTGATGTGTAAATCATGCTTATCTGATGGCTTATGGAAACTTGCTCTGTTGCCATCACCAAAGCTCAGCTTCAAGGAATCCCTCATGTTCATCCACATTGCTCAGGCATAAGTGAATTCCCCTCCATGCTGGACTTACTTGTACAAATAGTTATATTCTTAATTTTAAGCACAAGGTAAAGCAATTGGTTTTGATGAGATTACTGATACAAGTAGTTCCATAGCAGCATCAGTTTGGGCCCAATAGCCACACTCAGTAGAATGGCTGAACATCTTTACTCAGGCATGCTCTGAGCATCAGCTTAGGGCTTTATCTGAAGATTTAACCCACTACTACTTCCTCTATCCCTTCACCAAATAATCAGTAATTTTTTAAAAAAGTTAACTAGATAGTGATTTGAATCTCATATCAATGCTCTTTTAGTTTAANTGTAATGTGGTTCAAGATTTGTAAATTGGTCAAATGACAACCAATAATCTTCCAGCACCAAGTAGTAAAATATTTCATAAATCTTTTTCCCCCTGCCAACAAGATGGGATTGAAACTCAATAAGAGACCGTTCTGTAAACTTGTGTTGCTGTACTCATAGAAAGTAATTTTTTTATGTCAAAAAGAGTCCAAACAGCTTAAGCAGAATTGAGTGGGCCTGTACACTAGTAGATTTATGTATTTTTTGATCTATTTTCAATTTGTTACATCAAAGATGTTGCCCACAGCTTGCCTTCCCTGCCACCCCCACCCTTTTCAGTTATTGTCTCTGCCTTCATTAATTGAGTTGGCTATAGAGGGTATATTTGTTGTCTAAATCAAAATCTGGAATAGCAACAATTTGTAGGGTTGTCAGATGTTTACAAGGGAAAAAAAAATTGCTAACTCAATTGCCTTCTCTATACCACAGCATTTATGTGTTCCAGAGCAGAGTGAATTTCTTGGTTATTTGGTTTTCTGTTGTGGTACCCTCAGGTACCCTTAGCTTTCAATTTGAGCAAAAATAAAAATCTTGAGAGACACATGTCTGCAGCTTTTCTGACAATAAAAAAAATAAAGCCACATGAGAAAGACACTAGCAAAATAGAAAGAGTATTATGTTCAGTATTTTTCATAAGCACAAATTGAAAGTGCAGAGAGACTAATAATGAAAAAATTATTTAAAATAAAACAGTCCAGAGGGCTATTGCTTTATGGTATAGAACAATAATCCAGAAGTCCAGCAGCCATATATAATTTAAACCAAATATCCAAAGAACATTTTTTGCCTGGAAGAAAGCTATAACTCTCAGGTCTTTATCCAGTTTGCGTGGGACTAAGATAAAGCTATAAATACACAGCATGACAATTGATACAGGATTTGCTTCCTAACTTCTAAAAGATGCTGGTAGTGGTTCCCACAAACTAAGGAATACTTCAATAAAGTTCTTTTTTTGTGGAGAGCAGAAATACAAATTCACCGTAACAGTGCATGTGCCCTTACCACATGCTGCAATTGCCACTAACTGAGAACAGAAGATAGTGAAGAGCAGAAAACCACATGCTGCAACTGCACTATGTACCTTTAGGGCTCTTTAGCAACTTCTTCAGTTGTCTTCTCCTCCTCAGTAACTGAAAATGGAGACAAAACACCAATGAGAAACACTGGAAATTATTTATTCCATGACAAATAGTCAAGTTATTTCCCTTAGTCCAAAGAATCCTTGGACTGAAGGGATAGAATTTAAAAAGCTGTATTAGGTATGCAGATGTTTTTCCTTTTAGCTTTTTAATTCTAATTTTAAAAGAGTTTAGAGGTCAAACTTCTAAACTCCTGCTTAAAATCTCCACAGTGATGATTTTAACACACGTTTTTCTTTGCATTCAATTACATCATTCCACTTCAATGGCAATATGAGATTGTTTATAGTTTCATCAAAGCACTGCAAGCTTTATTCATACCACATGCGCTATATTTTTCTTTACACCAGTGCAATTTAAGAAAATTCCATCTTTCAAATCAAGACAGATGTTGAAAAAAATGTGTTCTGTGCAGCACAAGGAGAATTTCTTGTTCTTAGTGAAGTTCACATCCAGCCACTTACTGAGCAGGGCACTAAACTCACCACACTGCCGCGATCAAATTTAGCAACCTGCTTGTACTGCACTGCACGTAATTTCAAAATGAGATTTTCCTGCTAACACTGGGGTGCCAGACACAGCCATCATGGGCAGCCACACTGCATCACTTGAGTTCTGCAGGCTCCTGCAGCTGGTTCACTGCATACAGCCGCCACCACTTTACAGGCACAAACATTTCAGACCCAGCTGAACTCTTGCACCCTCTGAAGTTTGCCATGACTCCTCAGCATGAGCATCCTGGCTCTTTGAGTCTGTGTCAGAAATCTCTTGGGCTGCTGAGGCTACTCCTTCCTTGGACTTCCTTGTCCAAGTTTTCCTCATGGGCAGAAGAAGCTGCAACATCCAAGACTTTAGTCACAGTTTCTATGAATCAAATTAGAAAGATAAAATTGTCTTCCTTTTCCATTCACTGTCATGAGGGTGAGCATGACAAAGCATGAAGTACCTGCCCAACATACGTGCTTGAAGTAGCTGAAGACAACAGGATCTATCAGATGGTTAAATTTTATCATGCAAATAAAACTTTGCAAATGGAATTCCAGGGAAAGCCTGGAATTTTTTCCACTTTTTCCAGCCCTGGGGCAGAAACCTATAAACTGTAGCAATTTTCATGTATTTAGACATAGGCAAATATTCTCCAAGGCATCTATTATCTCTTGGTGATGCTTTGTTTTCTGATTTCTGTCAAATTCATCGGACATTACATCTACACGCCACATAACCTTGGAAAGACATCATGGGTAGTTTTAAGGTAAAAATATTCTAGCATCAGGCTGAAGATTCAGGCTGCAATTCCATGATTGCCAACTAGCCATTTTTTAGTACTCCTTTAAGCACAAAGCAATCTGTCTCTATAAAAAGCCTGTCATAGGTAATATTTAGTAATAGGCAGCCTCTATACAGATATACTGCAGGAAGACTGAACACATCACCCAGCAGTTGCATGTTAAATTTTACTGGAGTAAATTCTCTCTTACCCTGTTCTTCTAACCTTCCTGTCAGAGGTCTCCATCATCACACTCTTTAACTGCTCAGTAGGAAGTTTCTCTCTGACTTTCTTGTTTCATCCTGTACTAAGCTACATGGATATTAAACACAGCTAAGTAAACAGCTTCTTTAGGAGTTCAATAAATGCAGAAAAATAGGAGTCTTATAAAGCTAGCATCCCATACCTTTCCCCAAATATCACCTGGCACCTAGTTAAATATAGCACATTCTGAACATCAGTTGTTGACTTCAGAATGCTTTCTGGATTTTGAAGAAGCAACAGAAAAATAAATGCTCAGGAATTGGCACTTTTGCCTTTATAGGGAAGAGCTATGCAATAGAAATAGTACATTTGAAATTTGGAACTTTGGATATTTTACAGCAAGCAATCCTTGATGTAATGCCATATATTCGCTATGGTAACGAGCTGCTGGGTTTCAGTTTGTAACGTCAAACATTCAGCTTATATTACCAAAAATTCTTTCTCTGGCTGATAGTATTTAATTTCTTTTTTCTTGTGAGTGTTTTAATTTCTTTTGCACTAAGAAGAGTAGATCAGTAGGCAACTAGAGGGAGCAACATGGTCTTTTCTGGTTTTTAACAGAACCTCTTTTCCTTTGGATGGGAATTGTGTTTATTTGTCATCTACATGAGTACCTGCCTTGAAACCAAACATTAACCACTTGTACTGAAAAAATTGTCTCTGGTCTGAATTATTCTTTGTGACTATCAGAAATCCTCTCAAGGTGTTAATCCATGTCCCTGTGGAGTAGCTGTCACTGCCAAAAATACCAAGGGTCTTGTGGCAGTCATGGCATTTTGAAAACGTGTGTCTGTAGAATGGGTGTAGTATGTTTATACACAAAATTGCCCTTGGTTAGGGCACGTATCTTCAGCTGGTGCTTGTATTCAAGTGCCTTTCCCATCCCTTCCTTGAGCACATGTGGTAGGAGCCCCCTTCCTGGCGCCACAGGTCTTTTGGAGAAATGTGGCAGTAGCTGGTGGTCCCAATGCACACGCTCATGGCAGCTTGCACTGGGTCACTATCCTTCAGGCCTTATCTCTAGCAAAGTCTGATGAAGATCATCTTGGCTTTGGTCCTTTGTCACACTGGATACTGTCCAAGTGTCTTCTAGTGTCTTGGGCACCATGAAATTAGGAAACAGTCTCCAACCTCCTGATGGCTACCCTGAGCATTCATTTGACACCAGAAAAAAATCTCAGCCTTTTTTTTTTNTTTTTTGTGGTTTGTCTTGGAACAAACACTCTCTATTCCATTCACAAGGCCAACACATTTTTCTCTGTCCAAGGGAATTGCTGGGATCCCAGGGCAAAGCCAGATGAATGATGCCCTGGCAAGCTGAGAATGAACCACCTGCCCATCTCAGACTGGGCACTGTCATGTGGGTCCTTCTACGTGAGGAACATCAGACATACTGCCTGAGTCCCTCACATCCTCCTCTACTGATCAGCTGGCAGCACAAAGCATTAAAAAGTTTAGGCATTTCTCCTTTGTGTTTCTCTGGATGTTAAATTTAACCCCAAGGCTATTCACACCCTCTCTCTCTTATTTTTTTTTTAATCTGCATGCATTTCATATTTTTTGAATCCAGTTTAATCTCTTGCAGTTGTTCCATGTAAAATCCTGCAGTAACACCCTATTTCATACAAGATATTTTAATCTCTGCCTGGTACAATGGTGACTCATTTTCCATAATCCTTGGATGAAGGATTTTCTCTGTTCAACTATTGCAAAGTTGTTAATAAGCCTGTCATTAACTCTGCAGCAAATAATGGATGTAACTGAAATCACCCCTAACTTTTGTTAGTTCAAATACTAAAATATTAAGCTTCTTATTTTTTTTCAAAATAGTTGTAGAGGAGTTACAGTATCTTCACTGGTTCTGTGTTGTTTCCTGAATGATGATTAGTTTGAAAACCTGAAGTCCCTGCATTTCTTCATGCAGTGATGATTATGATCCATTTTTGTCTATTTATGCCAGTTCTCTTACAATTTCTACAGGCTGTAACTGAACAAAATAATCGGAATGCTATAAATCCTTCTCTGCAATGAGGACACGTGACATTTAATATTATGCTTTCCACTGAATGCCCAGCTGCTTTATTATCCTTATAGAACAATACCACTCCAGCTCCTTAACATCTTTACCGGAACACCCACTTGCAGCACTCCTGCCAAATGGATCTCAGTCAAGTGATAATTCCATCCTGACCCATACAATTTAAAGCCTGACAAAAATTATTTAGTTTCCCCTTCATATCCACAAAAGTGGGGTTCATTGGGCTCTGTCTTAATTCTCTGGGGGAATTAAATAATCTCTGGGGGAAGCTTCCCCCTGCACACACGTATCCTTCATCAAAAGCACTGGAGTTAAATGGCTTCATCTTTTTCCTGCTTCATTTGGTGTGTTGGGCTTCCCCCATTCTAGTTGGATAGATTACTCTACAGAATATACAGAATATTACTCTACAGTATACAGAAGGCATAAATCACAGTTTCATACATGTATTGTATTGGTAGCAAAAATCTCACCCTCTGTGTATATTGTGCACATTATTAATTTCTTTTTTTTTTCCCTAACAAGTCGATCTTTTTTCTTAAGCTTTTTCACTGGCTATTTGTCAGTTTTCAGTTTCCTCCTGGGATAAGTAGCTTCATCCCAGTATTGCTGGCCACAGCTTCCTTCCATTTTGCCAGGCATTTATATATACCATAGCACTTACAGGTCTGAATTAGGAGCTTAACTTTCCTGTGATTTCAACAAAAGACAATATAAAAGAACTTCCAGCCTCAGAGGAATCAAACTAATCACATTTACTAACTGCAGCCAAGGGGCTTTGCATATTGCATCGACAGCTGTTGCCAAAGCACTCGGAAGGATTTGGACATACCAGGGATTTTGAGGGCAAGCATCCCCCAGGTTAGTTAGAGCCACAACACACATCCACTACACAACCCTCAGTGTACAACATCTGTGCCATATCCACTGCTGTAACAGTGTAACAGGGAATCCCAACCAAAATACTTCCTGCTCCTGCCCGGGATAGCTCCAGGCACTCCCAGGCTGTCCTTAGCTCCTCTGCTTTAGGAGAGAACCATTTGGAGGAGAAATGCATCCTCCCAAATTGCACTTGCAGGAACAGAACACGACTGGGCGACATTACACATGCATCTAATGCAATACCAAACCATTTCTGATGTGGAAACACATCTGGCTTGAGTTGAATAAATACAGAAAAGGAAATTGATTTTACAGACAAAAGAAAATAGTGGATTTGTTTTGAAAGCTTGTGTTTGCTTTTTTTTTTTTTTAATAAGGCAGCAGATTTAGGAGGCTCCAATAGCTTATTAGCACAATATCCAACATTTCACCTAGAAATACAATTTTTAGGAAATCATCCCTATCACTTCAGTAAAAAAAAAAAACATCAAAAACTGGTTCCTATGTAAAGAAGAAATTCCTGCAGTCTTGAAAGACAATTTTTACAATTTCTGACCTTGCAGCCCTGAAAGTGAGCACAGAATTATACACTTCTGTGCACTTACAGTAGAAAACGGTCCAAACACAGGGTGATTCTGCATGCTCATGATGGTCAGTTTGAATGGTGTGAATATTTGTGAGCTCAGCATTCCCCCAGCAGAACAGAGTGGCAAGATAAGCAGGGACATGTGTGCCTGTGTGACTGACTCATCTTTGCTGCAGCTGATAATAAAAAATAACACACCCAGACTGACTTTCCCCTGCTAATAATAAAGGAAACCCCATGCACGTGCATTGACTTCCAGAACCCAAATCCTGCTGCTTGCATAGCCCCAAAGCCTTCAAGCTTTTAAAAAAAGCTTTCCAACTTTCCTGGGGCAGTTTTTATGGCAGAATCAGCCTGGATCTTTGTCTGAGATGTAAAGCTCTAGTGCAAAATCTGGTCAGCTCACACTGGCAGTCATGTCCTACCACCTAGTAGAAAACATGCTGTAAGATGACCTTGAAGCAAGGAGGTGGAAGAAATATAAACTAATTTGTATATTGTATTTTTTAATCTTACTGGATTTTAAGCTTCTACCTTGTATTTTTGAGGGGTTTTCTAAGTATGTTTTCCTTATTTACAATAGAGATGAAGAAGACAGCTCTTCCAGATTTTAAAATGAAAGCTATATTCAGCATTTTCCTTGCTTGGGGAGAGGTGGGGATTCCTTCCAGCAGGACTGAAGTTTTATAACAAGACAATGCAAAATAACCGCAGCCTTCTCAACAGTACACCTGTATTTCTTCTCTCAGCTTTGCATTTCCTTACCAATACATTTAAAACTAACATATTTTGATTCTAATCCTAATTCTTTGATTCATTTAAAAGTGATCTTTCCAGTTAGAAACAACAACAAAAAAACCCTTTAAACAGGCACTGGTAATCCTGCAATTTTAAAAGATATTTAAAAAGACACTTTTCTGAGTGAATGACTTTACTTAATGCAGTATCCTTTGTATGATAATTTTTTTTCTAGGCAGTCAAGATGAGGCTGGTATTTGTAATGCCAAACATCAGGTTCAATTACTTTAAAAATATTCTTTGCAGAAGAATTTGGTTTTATAAAGCAAAAATAATACAAGTTAGCCAGCATCATACAAATGGAATCCCCCTGGAGCACACAAACCAGAGATGCAGTACAAAACAAGGCTTTGATATTTCAAGCTGACTATAACACAACCAATGTCAAACTAATTCTAAAGGCAGAGAGGAGGGGGGAAATCAAATTTAATTGTGAAATTAGAAACAATATTTTATTTACAGTCTTTTAGAGACCCTCTTATATTAGAATGTGATGCTTTTGTTTATAGAAGGCTTCTTCAGTCAGGTCCATTGAAAGTCTCAGGATATCCCCTGAAATGTCAAGATAAGCAGAGCAAAATATTCCCAGTTCCTTTTCATAGTTTAAAGACCTTCTAATGGAAAACTGGCAGTGGGGAGAATTGACTTTTAAAAAGTCAAATTCTGTCATGTTTAGAAAGTAATTCAAGAATTTATCTGAGAAAACCTGCAAAAAGAGCACAAGAAGCAGGGGTACTTGGCTCACTCAGATCTAATCCAGGGGAGAAGACAGCAATAGCAGCAAGAATCTGCGATTCCCTTTAAGAGCAACTTCACATCTTTTGGTTCCATCAGCCTTAGGGAAAACGGAAAGGGAAATGGTTCCAAATCCTGAGGTGGTGATGACAGCTAAGGTCCCCTTCCATGCTTTCACCAGACGCCACCTGTCACCCCAGGCATGGCTGGCTTGGGTTCCACACCACCTCCCTCTGTTCATGGGGGCTCAAACCCCCATGAGATTCCAAAATAGGAACAGGAGCAAATAATAATCACTGAGGCAGCTTGGGACAGAACAGGCAAAGCTGTGCAGCTCACCCTGTAACATGAGCAAGTGCTTCAGGGGCCATTGACCTGGGAGATTCAGGGAGCTCAGCATGGAGGGCATGCAGATACCCACCAGGAACATCCCATCACCAGGAATGTCACTCAGGACCATCTGAAATGTTCTCTCTCTCCTCTCTGGCATTTTATTCAGTGAACAATTTAGGATTCCAACCAGCTAGAGCAAGTTACCCAACTTACTGCTTGGAAAGGAAAAACACTTATCACCTCAACATTGGGCTTAAAAAGGAAAAAAAGGATATCAGGTGGTTGACCACAGACTAATGCCTCCCTACAACACTGTGAAATCAGCACTTGAGCTCCACACAGGAAAAAATGAACTTTTTAGTTCCAAACAGACTCAAGGAAATAACAATTACTTAGAAAAGCCCTGATAATTTTTCACTCTGATCATTCCTATCTTTGAATGCACAGGATAGGAACTAGTGGCTGGCAACTGATGAACTGTTTATGGAACTGACCTGGCCTGATCTTGCTGTTTACTCAGACACAACATATAAGACAGCCTCAACCTCAGCCCTCCCTCACTAGAGCCCATGGGCATCAGTTTAGTCCCTCTGGCATTCCAGCTATTCCACAGGATGAACACAAACCAAAGGCGCACAGCCCAAGGTCTTTGATGAAAAAAAGAAAGCTGGGATTTCTAATAAACCTTCCACTATACAAATATGACACCTTTTCCTTTTTGCAAGCCATCCACAAGCAATCCAGATAAAAATCCATGAGGGGAGCCTAAACCATGGCATTATGAAGCACATTATTAAGAATAAAAGTTTTCATCACTCCATACAGAAAGAGAAAGATGTTCAATGAGCCGAGCACATCACAGGTTGTTTGTGCCCGATGTAGGTCACTAGTTCCCAAGAAAAGCCTCATTAGCTCATACTAATGACCAGAAGACTCCCTTGAAGAGAGTTTATTCTACAATCAACAATTTTAAAAAGATTCAGAGATGCCTACAATGGTCACAATAAAAGCATAACAGTGCATGTCACATTAATCCAGAATAGTTTATAATATCTCATAAAACTTCAAGAATATTGTTTTATATTCTGTGGCACAGAATTGTAGACATGAGAAGCAACTTGTTTGTTTGTTTGTTTTAAACATAGTCTTTAGTTACTGATTGGAATGGATCACAAGGAAAACTAGCACAAGTTAATATAAACCATGTGTATGAAAACACCCTAATAATTTGATGTATTAAATCCTTCAGGAGCTCCAAAAAAACTTTTAGTTAAGACATTTTCTTTAAAGTTCCTCATAAAAAAGTAATGCACCAAGCTTTATCCACTTACATGGCTTTTAAAGGAGCAAAGTTGTTGTTTGAAAAGGATGTTTTTCTCTGCTGTAAGAAACATTGCCCAAAAATTAACATCAAAATCTCCATCATTCCCATTCTGGTTTGAACTGCCACCACAGGAAAACAGCAAGGGGTGCCTGTTGCAGTCTTTTCTCCAAAGTAGGAGACTAACAGTATTCCTGTGGTTGTTGCGTTTACAGGAAAATTGCAAACACAGGTAATGTACAGTAAATTAAATGCTAACAGATTTGCTTGTCCAAAGTGAGTTCCTGCTTTCCAATTTAAATACATACAGTTACTTTAAGGTTCTCTTTAAGTCTTGGCAATGAGCTATTAATACTAGTAAAAGCAGTGCATCTATTTTCTCCTTAATAGTGACATTCATTTAGGCACTATTATTCACTGTATGTCCTTCTACCAGCTTTAGTATTTTTTTGAGAAACTTCTTGCCCCCTTGTTCCAGAATAAACAAACAGGAAGACAGTTTGCTAAGGAAGTTCTCCCCCACTTATTTGTTTGCACTCTTAGCTGGGAACTTCTAGGAGTTTTTCCATTTTACCAAAATCCTCCTCATCCCAGTGCATGCTGTAAAATTCTCTTTTTGGCTAAGCTGAGGAAAACTGAACAGTCTCTCCATGTACCAACTGGGGTCTTCAGATGGTCACAACTTCTACAGATTTTTTTTCTAATTATTGTTCACTTTCTTCCAACAGAGATTTTCCAGTTATGCTATCATGACTCATCTAAAACTCAGTTTTATGAAGGAAAAAAAGAAAGAAGAAGAAGAAATTAGTGGCCAGTGTATCAGAGAGATATAAGATAAGTGCAGCAGACCAAGATACAGATAAAATAAAGTGATAAATGTGAAACAAATGCCCAACAGAGGTTCCAAATACAGACACTTCCCCCATAGGATAATATTTACAGAATACAACTTCTTAGGGCCTAATTTAGCTAGAGCAGTCTATCATAATCAGTAAAGAGGAAAAAGTCTTCATTCTTCCATCTCACACAAATAAATGCCTAGGAGGATGTGTCTGTTCTACTGAGCACCATCATTCTGAAAGCCTCTGAATAAGTATGAGCAATTGCTAATCACCCTGAGGACTCTTCGGTCATTTTCTAAGTACTAACAGAGTCAGCACACCCAGAATTTGGTAACTCACCAAGCCAAGCCAGCGTGCACTGATCCTATCGGGTGCTTTTGTCTGCTTGGCATCACTGGATGATGGGGTCAGCAAAAGTCCTGTCCCAAAAGCAGCAACTCCTGCCCAGAGCAGCCTCCATTTGTTTCTCTAGGCTGCAGACAACTGGCATTGTAGCGTGTTTGAAGCTTAGCATGGAAAACACTGGCACATTCACACACTAATCCTCCTCAAACCCAGTCACTCACTCAAATGGCCTTGGAAATAACAAAGAAAGAGACCATGCCCATCAATACATTCAAAATTAGAAAAAAAACTATGCTAGAGAAGTCAGGAAGAAGCCTGGAAAAGCAGTTTGGGGCTAATTGCTTCTGTTCTTTCAGTTGATAAGGTCAAAACCTCAAGCCTCAACACCAGAGCTGCAGAAGAGTTTATGGTAAGAGTTTATGGCAACCCAAACACCAGAAGTGACACATGCAACAACCTTCCTTAATACAAACAGCAGTTGCCAATCTGTGAATTTTACAGCATTTGGTTTGTCTGAAGAAACACTTAATTTATGGTCCCAGACACAGAGTACACTAGAAGGAGTACAACAGAAATTTAACCAGCATCAAGCACCAACCAAGAGTGACAGCTCAAGCAATAAAAAAGGTAGAGAAAATTAGAATTTAGAGGACGTTAAAATCTTGGAAACAGAGTAACATAGTTCAGTACTTATTTTGGTAACAGTATTTCACAGAATTCCAGATACAGCAGTGGATTGTAAATTGCTTAACTTGAGGCAAGGAGAACATTCCAGGCAGGTACAATTGTTAACTGTCTGAAATGGAAATTACCCTGATTAAGCATTAAGTATCCACCTCCATGGCTGGGTTGTTTGTTTGTTTGTTTGTTTGTTTGATTGATTGATTGATTGATATCTGTTTTTGTTTGGGGGGGGTGTTGCACACCCATGTGTAATCATACATTTCATTATCTGCATACAGGAGCTGGAGACAACCATTCCTTCATAGATTGCACTTCCAAACATTAGAGAAAGGCTTATAGATTAAAAGAAACAATGGCATTTCAAAAAGCAGATGTTCACTGGTAACAATAAAAATACTTACACCTTCATCTGCAGAAGTAACACCAAGTTGCCAACACAACCAGTAAAAGCTACGTGAATACATCCTTGTCTACCTCACTAAAAGTGGAGCTATGCTATTTTTTCCTCTAAATGAAGATAACATGAATGATAAAGATAATTAAATCCAAAACTGAAAGTTATAAGCAAAAGGATTTTAATTAGAAAATTTTTTAAACACAATAGCTGTTGGATACAAGTAGACACTGAACAAAGTGGTACGGAGAGAGCAGAGCATTTTTGAAACAAACCCCCATCTTCTTGTGAGCACGATGCCAACAGAAACTAGTTTTTACACAGCTTAGAGGAAAGAGATGCTGGTGTAGGTCTCTGCCAGACCATGTGCTACTGGTGGCCTTCCTTCCTGCAGTCAGGAGCTGCAAAGAACTGCTCTGGGGGCCATGCTGTCCTTCCACAGACAGGACCAGGATGAGGAGAGCTGGACAGGGAGGCAGGGAGTGCTAAGGTGACCTGGAGCAGGAGCCTGTCCAGCCTGCCAGGCCAGGACTTTGGTTACACTGGGTGTAACCTCATGTGAACCACGGTGAGGTCCCCAGGGTTCCCTATCCTGTCACCAGCAGCTGTTCACAGCAACCTGCACTGGGGACCAGTGGCACAGGACGCTATGCTCAGGAGCAAGTTACAACATCCCAGGAATACCCAAGAGACCAGGCAAGGAGAACACCCCCTTGCTTCAATTTCTCGACAATTTTACATCCCAAAGGTTTGTTTCTGCTAGCTTTACCACCCAGCCAGGAGTAACCACTGCAGCAAGGTTTGGTAGAGGGCACCTGGTCTGAGCCTCAGACTCCCTTACAACTTTCAGCATAACAGAAGTCTGGTTCTAGTGCTGTTTTCCTCAGAAACTATGTTGCCAGAGATACTAGATCTTAGAAATCAGTAATTTCTAAAGAGCTCTTCCACTTCCAGATAACACCAGTAAAAACTAACAGTTCCAAGCCATATTTCTTCTTATCAAATAGTGATCACTAAGTGCATGACATCAACATGTCCAGAGTGAAATCCTCAGACTTAATCACAGAATCATCAGAGAATGATTTGGGTTGGAAGGGACCTTAAAGACCATCTCGTTCCAGCCCCCTGCCATGGGCAGGGACACCTTCCACTAGACCAGATTGTTCAGAGCCCCAACCTGGCCTTGAACACTCCCAGGGATGGAGCATCCACAGCTTCTCTGGGAAACTGTTCCAATGGCTCACCACCCCCACAGGAAAGAATTTTTTACTAATATTTAATCAATTTATGCACCAGGTTTCTCAGGGAAGATCCTAGCTTCCCTTTCTCAGGGAAGAGCCTCTTCAATAAAATGGCAGAAGTATTTACCATACAGAAGATCCTACCTTATCCAGCAATTAACAATGATTCATAGCTAAGCATTGTTAAAGGAATTCTCAACCACTTCCAGACATAAGCAAGTGCTTGGGAAATTAAAGGGAAATTTTGCACTTGCTCTGTAGAACATGAAATGCTGAAAGACACTTTTAAACTTATCTCTTAATAGCTCTAATTCACCAATTTTAACATACAACAGACTATGTCCTTCCTAAATGAAGTGGTCTAAATATTGCATAGAAATGGGAATTTTTAAGGCTCTAGGTATTTTAACTACTACCTTATAAGTATTTCTATATGTAAGCAGTAATAATCACTACCAAAGTACTTACTTCTGCTTTCTATAAACCATACTACAGCAGATAAGACTAAGTATTGCTTCAAAATATTACTTGTAATAGATTGTTTCAGAGACAAGCACAGGAACTATTCACATTTGAATTAAAATTCCATTCATACCTAGACCTTTTGTAAAACTGAGCAATTAGAAGTGCTGCACTATTTCTCAAGTTTATTTGTTAAAAAGATGCATCCATTTCTCATTGGAGTCACCAAGGAAAAAAGTGAGAATAATTCCAAATTTTCTAACACCTTTGAGGATACTACGATAAACACCCCTAGATTAGCACTCAAAATACTTCTAATCTGTTTGATCTGTGTTTTAGACATATCCTCTCAAGATTATTGGAAAAAAAAAGAATTTAAAAATCTGCCAAATTAACTTATAATCCTGTATCTTGTACATTTTACAGACAGTTTTGCATTTGTCTTACTGCAATTTTTTGAAAAGCACAATAAACTAAAATATTTCAAACACCCTGACAGCTCAAAATACTGAATGTTTTGCTACTTACCAATTTCAGTGTTTAACAACAATTTGATGTTTTATCATGTTGTGAAAATTTAGCCTAATATATCCTTAAAATTGAGACCATGACAGCATTTTCTTTGCTATGCAAGATCCTGTTTAATTGATAGAACGTTGACAGAACAGAATATCTCTGGAATGGCTAGTGAACTAAAGTGCTTAGATTCCTTAACAAACCCTTGAGAATTAGATCACTGAAACAACTGTTGAACTGAAACAACTGTTGAACTGACCATATTATATGCTCAACTTAATATCTTAAGAAATAGGATGGGGTAGAAAAATAAGCATTTGACTCGTTTTAGACAATAACTCTGGTGCCAGAGGCAGGATGCTTTCAGAGACACTGGTTTAATAAACTTAATTACCTTATGCTCATGATATGTCAAGTTAATGCCTGAATTAGTTTTCACTGCAGGACAAGCTCCATTAGGAACACTGATGCTCATTCTTATGTTCAGTAAGAGGCAGAGTTTTAGAACCCACAACACACACGCTCAAAAGCCACATTCATAAGTTAACCTTGAACTGCAGCAGCTTCTGAATTAGCAGCAAGTTCCAAATCGGCAGCAGCTTCTGAATCAGCAGCAGCTTCCTGCTGTGCTTCCTCCACAGCATGGGATACCTCTGGAGCCAGTAAGTCATCCTCCCCTCCAGCTTCTGGGGAGACCCCAGAAGTCTCATCCTGTGCTGTGGGTCCAGCACTCTCATCCTGTGCTGCAGGTTCAACAGCAGCTGCTGCATCAGCCTCTTCCGTGGCCTTCTCTGCTTCAGTGGCTTCATCCGTCTCTCCTCCGTCACCTTCTAAGGATTTATTCAATACAATAAAGAGAGTAAAATGCATGCATGCAACAAACATTTCACTACTTTTTTTAATCATCATCCTCATTTAAATGTAAAGTGGGAAGCTGAGATTTGGGATCAGAATTAACAACAACAACAAAAAAAGGATCGATAATTAATCCCTCATATTGTCTAATGTGGCATCAAAAAACTATGTGTACAAGATGAGGAAACCATATTCTTAATTACTGAGTTTCATAACATCTTGCAGTGTGATAAGAAAAGAAACTGTGGCTTAAAGCAAGTGTTGGGGGTGCAGGGAAGGATCATAAAGAACCTTGGCAAGTGTTGCTTCAAACCACTCTGCTGAAAGGACCAGTGATGGTACACACAGGTGCCAGAGGGAGCATGACTGTGGGATTACCACATGGGGAATAGGACATTTGGTCTTATGTAAGTAAGAAAATAATTTGCTAATTTTAAGTGGTTGGAGCTCATTTTCTCACATGAGACATGACCACTTCTGACTGACTATTTTCTTTTTACAACTCACAACTCTCTTTTAAAGACTCATTTACACCACTGTGGGTCCGACTCCTAAGAACCTGAAAAAGAGTGTTTCCCAGCCATGCATCACTTCAAATTCAGCTGAGACAAGTCAACAGCACAAAGCAACAAAGATGCTCAACCACCGTGCAAACATGCACTAATATCAAGTTCACAAAGAAAAAGTTATAAACCAGCTGTTCATCACAGGTTCACCACTAGAACCAACTCACCACGTGAAAAAATAGAACTGGAAATAAAGTTTGTAACACAGTGTAAACGACGTGAGAATTGAAACAAAAGAGCTTAAAGAGACATAGTCAGAGTTCATTTGATTCTTTTGTATCTGTTGAAAAACTAAACAGATAAATTTTATTTCTTGGTCTTCTTATGCCAGTGAAACCCTATCATTTTGTGTTCAGGTTTCAAGACAAGTCCATTCATTGCTCAGTAAAAATCAAAACTTGGCATTATGCAACCTGATCATGTCCCTTTAAGAAAACACTGTTAAAAAATCCAAACAAACAACTAGATTCATTGCACAAAGAACAGGCTAACAGCCAAGCTCAGCATTCAGCACACTTTATTGGAGAGTCAAATATAGAGTGCATTAATTCAGACCAGCCAGCTTCTCCATCTCAGAACTGCCCTCTACAAAGCAGATTCAGTAATAAGCTCAATATGGTTTGGCCTTGCAAACATAGGTAGCTCTTTTAAAGTCTCACACGAATGGAGTTTTACAAGAGAAGGCATAAAATTCATCCCAAGGTAGGCTGCAATGTACTCAATGGTGAACGACTGTCCTTTGTTTGTATTTAACTTCCTCAGGTTTGCAAAGAGATTTCCCTTGTGTCTGGAAAGTGTAAAAGCATATAGATTAGAAAGTCTGGAAAGTGTAAAAGCAGAGTATAGATTAGAAAGATTGAATCAGCTTGTGACAAGTTAAAAAGAAAAGTCATAGCTAAAAAAAGTAGGAAATCAGGAACAAGCTTAAAGGTCACACACAACAAATGGAAGACAAAACTCAGTGCTCACTAAATAAGCAAGTAGAACATCCTGCACGCCAAACATCATTTTACATTTCAAATGATGTCCCAGATTTTCTACTGCTACTTTGAGTCAGGCTTCTTCCAGGGGCTTTTTAAATCCCTCTCTAATTTGAGAGTAGCTTTCAGTTAAAAAGAGGCACAGAAAATTTGCTATCAGTTCTCTTTCTAAATGTCTGTTATCATTAACTAAAATATCATTCAATATAATTTCAACCCTCTAATAAACAAAGAAGCCTAGAATGATTGTTTCTCTTGTTTTGACAGACTTGTTTGCTATGTACTGTTCTCTATAATGGACATTTTGGGTTCAGGCATAAGGGAAGAATTTTCCCCCACATGAGAAACCACAAAAATCCTATCAAAGGAACCTCTGATCAGCTGCTCTCCAATATTAAATTCTTCCACCTATAAAGTTCTTTTACCATAGGCAGCAGATATGCCATGAACATGCTGCTTGGCATACTGCTTTTCTGTCCACCACTTCATATGGTTACCAGCTCTGTTTCAGAGCTTATTTTAAGCTTGATTTAATGTACCTCTAAAAATATCAGTATACTTTGAGAACAGAATTTTTAATTGCTCTGATCAGCAATGCTCACTGTGAAAAAGTATAAGGACTGACTCTAAAGAATGCACAGGGAAAGAAACTTCATTGGCACTTCTGGGAAAAGCAAGAGTATGCTAGCACTCTGTGATGAGATAAACACAAAAATATGACTATGCAAGGAATGAGAGAAAAAGGGGAGGAAGAGGGGTGTTAATTCTTTTAAGAACACACACAGAGGATTCTGTAGGAAAAGTAAGAACAGAACTAATGCTCATTCTTAATGTTCTGTTCTTTTAGGTGTACACAGCTGGGAATGAAGAAGGATTTTAAAGAGGAGCTGATTCAATGGTGGATTTGTAATGTGAATTGGGATTAGCTGCTCAGAAGTCCAACTAAAAACTCTGTGTTGAGCATTTATTCAGAAGTCAAATATTGAAATTAATATAGGAAACAAGTTTCAACTGTGTTCACTGAGTGGCCTTAGAAACATTTTGGACTTCTTACTATCAATAAAAAGGGAGGCAGCAATCATCTGCCACTGGTTGTGGCATTTTTGTGACTCATTAAGCAGCACAAAGCAGCAGATTATGAGATGTCTGGAGAGTACCCAAGATCAGTTGCTGAGCACTCAGTACTGTGGGTATTTCACTCCAACATGTGGGTGCATAGGCCAGGGCCAAAACTCAGTACCTTGCAGAAGTGCACCTCAAGAGAAAAGAGGGAATACACTGACATCACTGGGAATATGTTGGATTGTTTGCTTAATGCCTCCCCGTTCTCCCAGCTACGGCAGTCAGAATGTAATAAGGTTAATCCTCACTTCTGCCCTGAACAGCAGGAGACCAGATCCCTAGGAGAGATCTACTTTGGTCCTGGTTACATTTTTTATTTTAGGGACAATGAAGTACTGCAAACTGTGGTGAATTCTCAGCAACAATTATTTAAACAACTGAGTTTTAAAACTATACTGTGTTCAGCTGCTTTCTTTTTTGGAAATTAAGGTATTTGACTACTTAAAATCTTAAGATCTGTAGTTTTAAAGTTCTTAAACTAAAGCATATTTTGTAAAAGTTCAAGGCTAACAATTTCTAAAGAAATAATTACAGAGGCAAGAAATTTAAACCATGTTCTCACACTGAAAACAGAAATTAAACTCAAGATACTTTATTCAGATCTATTATTTGTGTGCATGCAAATACATTAAATCAATTCCCTAGATATCAACATTAAAAAAAAAAAAAAGAAAGAGCTTCAAGTGCTCTGGCTTCAATACTTTATTTATTTTTTAAATAACAACCAAATAAAAAATATAAAGAAATTTAATAATTGCTTAAGAAATTTTCCTAATTGCTTTTCCTAGCAAGGCCATGCTTGCCAAAGTTCTACCTTTTACATTAATGCTATAACACTAACTGATGTAGACAGGGACAACATTCCATTACAAGTATTTGAACTAACATGGTCTGATTATTCAAGCATGAAGAGCTAAGGAAGGATTTGCCATACATTTAGGTAACGCCTCTATTTCATTTTACCCCAAATTAGAAAAGACAAAATCAAAGTTGTAGGACAAAAAATTGATCCAAGTTAAAGTATTTCTTTTAAATGTAGGGGTCTTTTTTTCTCTATTGAACTGTATTTCCTGATGGCATGTGGCCTGAAGCCAACCTGTTGACTGAGAAAAAGATATTATCTTCTCCCTCCCACTGAAAACAAAAGAACAAAACTGATTTTGACAGCATTACGTATTCAGTCAAGTTTCATTAAGCTTCCAGCAAATCAAATACCCATTGTACCATTAATAGTATCCACACATCAACTCTTTCCATCCAAAGAGACTCCGCAGGTGGATCAAAGACCAGATTCACTGCCTGAACATTAAGGCTGCTACCAAAATTTGTGCAGCAGCAGCAGCAGCAGCAGCAGCAGCAGCTTTGTAACAGTACAACACTGCACAACCACCTTTGTCTTCACTCCCACTCACACAGTTCAGACAAGAACTTGGACAGTGCTAAAGCCTGATTAGACAATCCAGAAATCTGTTCCAAATCCTCATGTACCCAGAGAACAAGAGAGAAGAGCTTAACTCACCCTTCCTTGACCAAGGATTGCTTTTCCAGCCCTCGGCTCTCTCATGAAGAGTATTTGTATGTTCAGTAAACTTGCTGCGGGATGAACTGACTACTCTGTAGGCCTGAAAGGGAATTAGACCTGAATTTACAGCTACATCCCTACAAATATACCAAACACAAAGAGGGGAGAGGGAGAGAAGGGACTTAAAGGAAGCGCTACTGCCCATCTTAAAATACATATAAAATTTATCCTAAGCAAGGTTAAAAAAAATTTAACCATCTGCTATACTAATATATTTATGTATTTCATACTTCTCCATTGTTAGAAAGCAAATACAATATACCATGCAGCTTTTGAAGTGCTGCAGTGTTTCAGAAATTGAAAGCAGAGTCTTAAGAGATAATTACATTATTATTTTTGTAATGTGGTAAAAACGTGACAGCAAGAGAATATGTTAGTCATCCAGAAATGCAATCATACATGTTTGATATTTTGAACAAATAGCTACTTACCACTCAAGAGGATTACTTTGTGGGACATGGAAATATGTACCTCTCTGGGGTGTGCTAGTCACTATCTCAGATCTTGGGGGAGAGGGGTAGAAGTAAGCTATAAAATGGAGGATTTAGGGATGTGAAGGACAGAATCAGATATATTTAGAAGCAGGGAAGAGAACGGTTACTGAAAAGCTTAACAAAAGCATATGCTTACAAAATTTGAACATGCTTTCTTGAAGTAATTAATGCTCTTATCATCTATTTTTTGTGCTCAATCTAACAAGGTTCATATCTTCCCCTTTCAGCTTCAGACCACTTATTTCACATCTCCCTTGCCCATTTTGAGATATTGCTAATTATAATTTCTGGTTGACAAGACAAGGCAAGGGGTTAGAGACAGGTGCCTTACTCCATCTTTGGACACATTCCTTTCACATAGTTTTAAATATGTTTTCCACTAAGAATGACCTAGCCCTACATATCAAAGTAAAACAGGCAAGAAATAGGCTTTCAGCTCCACTAAATTCTCTCAAGTTGATAGTTCTAAGTTAGGCTGCACTTAGCTATATGCTACAACATCTACATTCATTGATGCTTTGCATCTTGACCATACCCTTTAACCCAGAACACACTTTATACCATGCCAGCTCAGAAAGCTCAAACAGCTCCATCCCCAAACACTTACATAAAATAAACCACCAAAAGCAGCAACACCAGCAAGGAGATAGATGATCATGCTGTCTCCAGAGGAGCCAGGAGCTCTCCCAGATGACATCTGGCGAGGAGGCGCTGTAAAAACCATTAGGTAAATTGATGTAAAGTGCTGCTAAAATATGATCACGAAAAAGAATGATGGAATCTGAACTCTCTGCGGGAAAGAATGATTCAAAAAGGTTATGAAACAGAGAGGTACAGCTTGTTGATGTATCCTATGACTGGGTTACACAGGGTGTGGTGCTCAAATGAATAAGGTCCATGGCTCAGCTCTTCCTGAGAGGTGTTTTTCTGTGAACTACGCTGTCTGCCGTCAGCTTCCAAGTACTGGGCACAGTCTATATAGACTAAGGAATGTTAAAAAAACAAAAGGAATGTAAAATAGTTCCTGGATAAGGTAGGTAGAATAATTAATCTGTCCTTATTCCTTATCATCAGCAGAAGTAATGAATTCTTTCTTCAGATTAATAACAGGGAAATTTTTTAAAAGCTTTTTCGTTTGACTTCATGTTTTTTAACTCTCAGACTGCTGACACTTTGATACTTACCCTTCACCACATGAATTGGCCAACCAGGCAGAGAGGTAGGATTACACCATTTTTTACCTGATTAATTACATATTAATTCTGACAGCAGTGCTACCCATTCATTTGTTATAAACTGATTCTTACTACACTCTCGAATTCATCTGTACAGCTCAAAAAGAGACCCACGAAAAACACACGTAATTCTCTTGATCAACAAAGCTTTCTGATGGATTTTGTTAACAGATGAGAAATGTCTCATCGAAAAAGCGAAAAATAAAAATATATGAAAAATAAAATGGCTCTGAGCATTACAATTGACAGCTGCAAAAATAATCACAATGTCAAAACATTGCAATAGTGTGCTGGATTATCTTTAGCATCATCTGTCTCATGACACACTTCTCAGACTCCTCTCCAACAGCCGGGCATCCTAATGGATTTGCGTACATGTATATTTTCGTTCGGCAGCAGTGTGTCCTTAACCCTCTCCCCTAGGGCTGCTAGCTATAGCGGGACAGTGGTCAGCAAGCTGCCATCGCCCAACACGGACGGCNTTTTTTTTTTTTTTGCCACTGGTTACACAACCCCTGATGCGCCAAAAGCCATGGATGGTTGTGGCCCACCGGGTCTGCTCCCGTTCCCTCCCGGGGCCGGCAGCCCTACCGGGGGATACGGACCCCGCTATTTCACACGGAAGGGAAGGCAGCAGCGCCCACCGTGTTGCCATGGGGCTGGAGTAGGGGGTCCCGGGCCGGCTGGGCTGCCGGCGGGTGGCGGCGGCGGTCTGAAGCAGCCGGTGCCGGAGCGCAGGATGACCGAGCAGCCGTGCCCAGCTCCCGCCCGCCCCGCCGCACCTGTCTCGCCCCCGCCCGCGACCTTCGCGCGTCCCCTCGGCCGCCGCCACCCGGCCCGCGCCCCCTCACGCCGTCGCGGTGATCCCGGCCCGGCCCCGCGTACCGCGCTGCTTGAGGCGGCTGGCGGCGGCCGGAGCCCTGCTCAGGCGGGAGGCCAGCGCCTGCGAGGCGGCCCGGCACAGGGACATGGTGGCCGAGGAGCAGAACGGAGCCGACTCCCGGCTGCTCGGCGTCGCGGGGCTGCGGCGGCGGACAGCGATCCCGCCTCGGGTGCCGCGGGGGCGGGTCGAGCCGCAGCCCCGCCCCGCGCACCTGGACGCCGGTGCCGGCCGGGGGTGCCCCGGGGACGGCGAGGAGGGAGCAGAGCCCCGGCTGCAGCGGGAGGAGGCAGCGCTCACCGCGCAGTGCCCGGCGCTGCCGACACCGACCGGCCCCATGGCAGGGAAACTGCTACTGGCGCTCGGTACTGACCGGCAACAGAGCCGGCAATAACAGGGATTTACCAAGGAGAGGGAAGATAGGAACTACTGCTTTATTTACAAAGGAATTTCTCCAAGGGAATAAAATGGAGAAATCAACTAAATTCACGGCGAAGGGCACTCCGGTGAATGCCGTGCCAAAGGCGTTCGGCGCTGGCAGTGAAACACTCGAAAGGAATCACTGCTCTGGGATCACGTTGACTGTCGCCGTCATGGGCGTCTCTGGGTCAGACCTGTGCAGCTATCCTTGTCCTACCCACATCCTCCCTGATCCTCCTCCTTTCTCTATACAGAGCTTCTCCGTCCCCTCAAGGATCAGCTAATGCCACATTCTGCCGACTGCCATTTTTCCAGCCTTAGTCCTTGACTGACCTTGGTGCACGAACAGAGGGCAGAAGTGTTCTGAAGGCAGTGCTCACACCCAAGGACTGACACGGGCTGTGCAGTCTCACCACTGTGGGCACCTTTCAGCAATGGCCAGTCCCCAAAATGCTCACAGCAAAACGCCTATTTTAGCATTTGTACAGATCCTATTCTTATATTTGCTTATCTTATAAATGTAGCAGTTAAAGTGACAGCAGAGCAAGAATACACTTCTGAATCTTTACTGAACTTCATCTTATGTCTAATTTTGTGATATACCTCCCAGAATAGCAAAGACAGCTTTGAAAATAACACTGATAAACTATGACATGGAAATGCCACATAAAATAACTTCAAGACCAGCAGAATGAAATATTAATGGCAATGTAGTTTCAGGTTTCTTCTAGACTTTATTTTAAATTATGCACATGAAATGCACGAACATACATGTAATTAGATAACTTTTTACTTCTTCTGTGCTCCTTTATTTGTAGGACAAAAACGACATACACTTTGCCCTATAGTGCACATCTCCCTGTGACCATGTCATCAGCCTGAGAAAGAAGAGAAAAAAATGGTTAGCAATAAGAAAAATAGATGTGATGGAAGTGGTCAGAAACATCTCATAAGATCTTGCATATTTATCTGGAGAGGAATGTTTATGGGGAAAAATAACCACAGCACCACAAGTTTTTCTATAGTATAAGGAATTCTTTCATGTGGCATATCAATTGCTCTGAGGCCATAATGTCCAAAGACTTTTTGCTGGCAGAAACACAATTTATGCTTTTTATACTAAAAAGGGACAACAACCACATACACTTTGCCCTACAGTGCACATCTGCGGGCATTGACTTTACATTAATGTGTAATACAGAAGTGAAACTGGGAAAAAACATACCCCACTGTATACATGTTAAAATAAAAAACAAGGTGAAAAGATAAGCTATCATTAGTCACTCCTGTTTCCTTACCACTAAGCCATTTATAAAATATTCAATTTACAACCTTTATTTATTGTAGACATTGTAAGAGATGTGTTACTTTCTAAGAGTTTGCATGTTCAAAATAGAAAGCTGAGAGGGAATATGCAAACAAGAGAATATATGAAAATACAGATAAGCCACATTATCATTTTAAAGCTGGGAACGAGTTAAAATAATAGCAAAAGCCAAAATGCAAAGTACTGAGGAAAAAAAGAACATGACGGTTCAGTATCTTGACTCCTAAAAGATGTCAAAGATCTTCAGAATTTGTGTTCAGCTAAGCCAAAAGCATTTGTGTGTGCACACTTACTATGAACATTCTGTACACTTATGATGTCCTCTTGCTTGTTTTCTTCTTTCATATTCCATTACATCTTCATTATGCTGCTTGACAAGCTGTAAAATAGCAGTGCATTATAAACAGCTATAAAACTCACAGATGGATCCAGACAACAAGAAGAGCTCTACAGAATACAAAATGCAAACCAGTATGGAACTGGGACCATCCAGAGCACAACAGATGTAAATTTATCAACTGAAGAGGCTGTGGAAACAATGCCTCATAGGACAAACATCTTCTCTTGACCAAATGGGGGAGGCTCCCACTGCCAATTGATTACCACCCCGAAAAATGGGAAAACCCCAAAGGGAACCCATCCCACCCTCAAAACGCTATTGCCATGGGAATGCTGCTTATCCTGCATGGTTTTTCCTGAGGCTTCTACACCCTCCTTGCTTTAGCAAGCCTGTGAGTTCTCTGAAACAGAGAATACCCTACATCTGCACTTGGCTCAGCAAAAAGGGTCTTCTTCATTGAAATCAGCTAAAACCACCCTAGCCAGCTGAAAAGTAAAAAGAGAATTAGCAGTCTGATAAACACAACATTATCGGGCCTAGGTCCCTAGGTCTTCTTTCTTTTTGGAAAGACCACAGTGAAAATAATACCAAAGCTTGAAGAACTAATTCTATTGTGGCTGTTTTAAGTTTGCAACAGAGAGAAGCTTGAAAAGGTCTTCATTTCTTAAAATAAGAGCCCAACATAAAGCTCAGAAAACAAAGATCATGAACACAACCATTCTTCAACCTTGACACCTGCTATGACCACTCATTACTCCAATAAACTCAGAAGGCTGCAGTCACTGCATTTGTATCACTACTGTGATTTTTAAGGAATAGTTAAGTTCAACAAAACCAAATGAAAACACTTACAAAAGCCCACAAGACAGCACTGGTGCCAAATGCCAAGCCAACCCCCAGCCAGTTGGGTTGGGCATTATTCGCTTTCTTCGCAACAAATGCAGAACGAGTAAAAGCTAGAAAGACACAAGATAACAAATGCATTAACATTCCTCAGGGTCAGCCTACCAAGTACTTACTGACATTCACGCAATCAGGGAAATAAACCAAAGCACAACACAAACCCCAAACGAGTGTAATGATGAAGTGGTCTCTACGACATTGTTACAGCCGACCCGTTCGTAGGATCCCCGCAGCATACTCTCCCTGATCCTCGAGAGAGGGGACGAGGCACTGCCAACAACTGAAAAGCTGGGCTTTTTGCCCGTTCCCCAACCACAACACTATTTCTCCCAGCATCTTCTCTGTAAGGATGCCGCTCACTGTCCCCTGCCTAAAGTCCTCAGTCCTGGGCCTTCCCCACCTCCCATTCCCCACTAATCCAGCGCGCTCCGGGCACAGCCTCCCCGGGAAGGGCGGGCACCACTACCGCGGCGAGACACGGCGAGCCTCCAGCCTAGAAGCAACACCAATTCAGACCAAATAAATAAAAGATTAAAAAATAACTAATGGGCTTCGATTAAAAACAACAAAAGGAGACAAGCTGCCACTGAAGCCTCGTCTAACCCCAGACGCGGACTGGCTCGCGGGGACACCGCCATGGCCGCCTGCACAGGCAGCGGAGCTCCCGCGGCCCTAGGTCAGTGGGCCGGGTCGGGGCAAAGCCCACCAGCCTGCCCCGAACGGTGTCTCGCCCCGCCGCCGCTCACCAAGGCGGGGTGGTGCTGCCGCCACCAGCCCCCAGCGCCTCACCGCCCTTAGCCCCGCCGCCATCTTGTCGACCGGCCGCGGCTCCGCCCGCGGGGGTGGGACCACCCCGCCCCGACCGTGCCCCGGCGCCAGGGCGGGCGAGCTCCGCCGCGCAAGGCCCGGCTATTTCTACGCAACCCCATGGCCCCCCGCCCTTCCCCGCCCGCCGCCGGCACCGAGCAGTGCCGCCGCCGCGCCGGAACCACCCCGGGCCGGCGCCGGGCCCGCGCCGGAGCCCACACAGTTGGCGGGGCGGGGCCGGCGCGGGGCCGCGGCGCATGCGCGAGGGCGCCGTGACCCGGCGGGGGAAGCGCCGCGGAGCCATTTTGGCGGCGGCTCGGCGGCCGCTCGGGACCACGTGAGCGCGCCCGGGGCTGGCGCGGGGAGCCCGGCGCGCGCGGCGGCCGGAGGGGCCGGGAAGGGCCGGGAGCGGCTGGGAAGGACCGGGCCCGCGGCGGCGCGGGCGGCGGGAGCGGCTGTACTGCGGCGGGGAGGTTCACGGCGGCGGCGGCCGAGCGGCGGGGACGGGACGTAGCCCGCCCGCCCGCCCACTCACTCTCCTCCTCGGAACCCCTCGGCGGCGCCGGAGCCGGCGGCGGGGAGAATGCCGTCTGTGAGCCTGCCGCCCAAGGAGAACGCGCTCTTCAAGCGCATCCTGGTGAGTGGCGGGGCGGGAGGCCCGGGCTCGGCTGCGGGGAGCGGGTTGAGGAGGCCCCAGCTCGTACCCCGAGCCGGCGGGGAGCGGAGCTCCGGCGCCGCCGCCCCGGCCGCGGCTCCTTAGGGCCGGGGCAGGCGGGCCCCGGCGCCGCCTGTCACCCGCACCCCGTCCCGCCCGGCCGGGGCAGCGCCGGGGGCCGCCGCCGCTCCCCCGCTCCAGGTGCCCGTGCTGGCCGCGGTGGGGCACGCCGGGCTCCGGGAAATACCCCGGAGCGGCCGCTTCATTCATCGCTCGTCGTCCTACCGAGCCACCCACCCTGGGTGCGCTTTATTTTTTTTTTTCTTTTATAACTCGTTGTTTTGCTGTAGACAAATAACCATGTTTTTTGGTCGGTGGGAAGATGGCTTTCGAAGGAGGAAGTGGAGAAGGATGAAGGTGTTGAAGTCTTCCCGAAGTTTAATTTGCAGCCGGCTTCTGTGGAAATTTGTCAATCGATTTTGCTGGGTGGCGGCTGGCGTATGGATGAGAGAACATTCAGTGGAACTTAGGCAATAAGCCTGGTTTTTAGAATGAGGTTAAGATCATCTACAGCCCAAATACCAGCAAAGTGTACCCAATTCACCTACATCGTGAGGAACTTGTTTCAGCTTTCATGTGATGTTGCAGGAACCTGGTGTTTCTAAGGACATGGGTTGAATTGGAAATGTCTTAAGTTTGTTAGTGAGCAACTTCAGTGGATTTATTTATTTAGAAGAATCGGTGTCTAGATGAAGCTGTTTTTTCTCAGAAGAAGTCAGTTTTGTCTAAAAACCTCTTGTTGTCTTTCAAAGAGACTTACACTACTATTTTGAGGCATTCCAAAGACGAGAAGTAAGATGAGTACTGTTGTTCTGTTGGAGCAACAGCATTCTTAAGGTTCTCTAAACTTTTGCCACTTAAGTGGGAGTGATGTGTAGTCTTCTGTCACTTCTGTTTCCAAAATATTTTCTGAAAATGGAGCATGTAGAACTAGAAAGCCCTATGAACAGGCTTGTGACCGTGAAACATTCAATTTCAGTTAAGAGTTAGAAAGTAAATACCATGAACTACAAATCTGATTCCTGCTTTGAAAGGTTCAGTCTTGCTTCCGAGTTGGTGTGACCTTGTACTGAGTGTGTTTGAGAGTTTTTGATGTGTTACGGGCTGGGAAAGATCTGGCCTTGCTGCTCAGTGATCCATTCTCCTTTGCATTGAGGATGGGTTGTGTGATTACAGGGCACACTGAATCAAGGAGCTTGTCTGTGTTTAAATCTGAGCGAGTTTGGTTGGGGTTTTGTTTCTTTCTCTTTTTTGGGGGTTTTTTTTTCTTTTTTTCTTCCTGTGCTTGGATGTGTCTGAGTATTTGTGTGGAGGGCAGGAACAAACAAGAAATAAGAGTGTCTTTGGAGAAGGTGCTGGCTCAGCACCCTCGCATTCGTAATTTGATTCAGATTAGAAAAGGTGTGCCCCAGTGGAAGCAGATTTCTGTGTACACTTGGTTTTTTAAACTGAAAATCTTCAGTAAAAATCGAGAAGTTTGAGGTGTCTGGATAGACTAAAAGTTGTTGTGTCACTGTGATCTTTTCCTGTCTCACAGGGATGAGCTTGTGAGACAGATGTGTAGTCTGGTGTTTAAGACTATCCTGTTGTGAGGTATCTTTATACCAAGTGGTGAATAGAAAAGGCTCAAAGCTGGTTTTCATCACACTGAAATTTTTGCTAATGAACTGCTTGTCTGCCTCGTTACAGATAATGACCCTACTTCGTGAACTTTTGGTTATGTGTTTGACTTGAGTTACTGAGACATCTTTTAGGAAGTCCTAAGTGCAGACCCTAAGAGAAATTACTTCACTTTTCCTGTGCCTTCACTCCTCTCTTCACACGTCTCTCCTCCTGCAGCCTCTCCTTGTTCTGCACCGTGTTTTGTGGGGACTGCAGCTCTTGATGCTCTTGCAGTGTCCAGTGGGAGGCTGAGGAGCAGCGGGAGGAGCTGAGGTCTGCCCGTGCAGCTCTGAGCCCCGGGCCAGCACTGAGGTGGTCCTGGCTAAAGCCCTGCTGCCTCCTGGCCCGGCCAGGCCACGTGTCCTGTTCAGCCTGCCTGCATGAGAGATTTGCAACAGATGCTTTGGGAACTGGCCCAAGTGTTGTTGAAAGGATGCAATACCCTACAGATACATAATTACTGGTACACAGGCTGTTAACAGAAATATAAACCCATTCCCATTCTGATTTTCGTGGAGATAATAAACACAGGAGCAAAGTGGATAACCGCCTTGTATTTCTGCAAGTGAAGCATAAAACCAGGGGTTTTGTGTTTTCAATTTCTGTGGCCTCATTTTTTTTTTTTTTTTTCCCAGATATATACCTGTAACACAAATGTTTCCAACCTGCCCAGCTTTGCATAGCAAAGAGCAATAATTAGCTTTCAGAGTTTGGGTTCTTTTGTTTGTTTTTTTAGTAGTAAGCATCCTGCATGGTCAGTACCTTTCTCATGTGTATGGGTTTGCTCACAAGCCAGCATTTCCACTTACCTGACAAATTCTGAGTTCAGAAGCATGTACACTTTGTTTTTGCACGTTCCAGCACACTGTAACTAGACTAACCTCTGCTAGTCACTTTACAGGCACGTGGAGGTTCTGATAGAAACCTTTTACCATTTGAAAGACATTTTACAATTCAGAGTTCCTGTAGTACAGTAGGAAAGAGATCTGCATGATTAGCTTGAATAAAAAAAAAAACACCCACAGGATTAGCAATCACCGTTCTCCTTAAACTTGCACTTGCATTTTAAAAAAGTGTCTAGCTGATACAGTTTTTATAGTTTTAACTATTTGCTGTTAGGTCTACAAGTAGATATTCTAGTGTTCAGAGATTCTGAGGAATTTAAAGCAAAAGTGGATCTCAACATTTAAAATAATTGAGTTCTTTTGAGCACACATAATTTCTAGGCTGTCCAGAAATTACTGGAGAAGGATTCAGGTGGAGGCAGAGGAAAGGGTAGAATAGTAAACACAGCACAGTAGTGGGTAAAGTGGCATTTTGGTACACAGAAGGCTGAATGCACTATGGAGTACTGGGAAAAGTTCACTCCATTTCCTTCCCCCTCCACCTTTTACTATCAACTGTAGAACCAGTAGTTGTAGGAAGTAAGATTAACTGATTTTTAATTTATTTTTAATTAAATACAACTGGTGAACATTCCTTGACCATTCCTGGCATTTTGCCAAATTATTCATCTGCTGTATCTGGTCAGGTACAGTTCATCAGTGATGTTCAGTTTTATTTCACAAATCCCAAAGGTAATATTCAATTAAGTTTTCTTTGGATATAGAAGTTAAATATATTTATTGAAAAGGTATTGGAGAAAAATTAAATGGAAAGCTGTTAGAGGTGCCATATATTTTGTGGATGTTTTTTCAGGCCCTTGAAACGTCAGGATGAAGTTCATGGAGTTCTGGCAGACTACGGTGGTGCAGGTGTTTTTTCACCATGCCTAGTGAGCTTAGCCTTTAATGGGCAAAGAGAAAAAAAGTCCAAGTATTTAAGAAGTGAAACATTGTTGTGTTTCCTGTTGAAAATAAGCAATGGAGTTGTAGATGTGTTCAGTCCTTGTTTAAACAGTTTCACTGACTCGCAGCTCTATTTTGTGCTGTAGGAGTAGTGTGCTGAGGAAGAAGATGCCTTGCTGGCCTGAGCTGGTGTATATTTTTGTGAAGACCAGAGTTTCCCTGTTGAGGACTGGGGATTAGCCATGGCCATTTTGACATCTGGAGGCTGTTCATCTTTGATCTCTGTCAGTTTCCTCAGGTGCTGTGCAGGCTTGACTGGGCATTGCAGTGACCAGGGTGTCTGCTGCAGGACAGGGACACTTCACCTTCACCTGGTCATTTTTACTCTACCATTGCAGTGCTTGAGGGCATTGTCCTTGTGCTGGTGGTCTTCCTTTCCATGCTGGCTTTGACAAGTGTTCTACTGAGTGATAGAGGAACTTCCTGGTGATAAAAAGCCTGTTGAACAGCCTCTCTTCACTGCCTCTGCTGTAAATGTGCCAAATCCCTCACGCTGGGCCATCTTTCTGTTTCTTCATTCCAGAATCTGCTCCCTGTCCCTCCACTTTGAAACTAGACAGACCAGTGCTTCTCCTTTACTAATACCTTCATCAGCATGAATCCTTTAAAAACAATGTTCTGTCCATAGAAATTCAGGTGCTGACTTTAGGATTGCTGAGGTGGCAGACTTGGAAATCTCCTCTTAAGTCATTCAAGATGAAAGACTTGGTTTCCAGAATTTCACTTTTATGGGTAACCAAGTAAATTAGTTTGTTGGTAATCGTCGTTGCATTTGCATGGCTGTACAGTAATCAAGTATGCACACCACTGGAATTTTACCATGTACTGGCTTTCAGTTGAAATATGGAACTGCTAACAAGGCTTTTCCAATAGCTTGTCTGTTGAGATGTCAATCACTTGGTTTTTCTTTGCCAAGAGGAATACTCTGCTTGGTCAGTAGTAGTAAGAAGAGAAGTGATACCTTGGCAGAAGCATTGGAATGGAAGTACAGGATAGACTTGCTGCTTTAAGCAGAATCACTGATCTTATTTTTCAGAACTGTTTCTCAAAGCTCCTTAAGAAATTAATTACTGTTTGAGACTTTAGGATGCCATTGAGGATTCACTTGAGCAATCCATGTGTTACTGAAGCCTGTTAATGAAATTAGGCCATTTTTTGTCACTGGGGCTGTCAGAAATTGTAGCAACATGAGTTACTGCTGTAAATTTCTGAGGAGCAGCATAATTTTACCTGTTTCACTGGAGAGAATAAAAGACTCATTAACAGAAACATCTTCAGTTGTAAGATTGTAGCCACTCTTACCTTCTTATGGCCATAGATACTCTTAATTGAACCCAGTGGTTTTAATTGGGGCAAGGGAGTTCATTTGGTTTATATGCTACTGCCCTTTCTTTTGGTTAGAATTTGATGAAGCTGTATTTATTTCTGTTTTTGAAAGGTTTTCTTAATGAGATTTTGTTGATTGCACTTTTTCTGGGTGTCTCAGGTTTAAATCTCTTGTCTGCAACAGCAGTGAGTCAATGCAACGGGAGTGGGCATAAGGAATTACACATTTTCTGATTTTGCTGATAGGGAATTTAAAGGAAATTAACAATTATTCATTGCCTCCCTCAAGAGTGAGGTCAGTGAGATTTGTAGCAGGGATTTGTTTGCTTGTGTGATACCACAGAATCAAGTTAGCGAACCTTGTAATGTTGAAGAACAGCCTTTCTTATCTTAATAGACCCATTTAACTATTTCTCAATGCTCACTGCTGCCAGACCTCATCTTGCATAGCTCAGTGCTAAGGGTGAGGAGTACTCTAGGTGTAATACATGGGTAGAAAATGCCTGTAGCCTCACCATGTGTCTTGGATTATTTTGGGAGATACATGGACACTTCAACTCGGGTCTGAGTCCAGAACAACTCCAGAGGCTCCTTTAGACATTTTTATGCCAGATTTTGGAATTTGAATTGATACACTTCGTTGTTTCAATTAAATGTTAAAACCCAAAGATATCTTGAACATACTGGATTTCTTGTGAGATACAGTCAGTTTCTTGATGAGTTCAGGGGTGAAGGCTGAATGTAGGATTCCAGGGTCATGAACAGAAGTCAGCGTATTGTAGTTGACTGGGCCAAACTCTTTGTAATTCTCCCCAAGAAGAGATTAAGGTCAGCAAGTACAGGCCAACAGAAGTGATGCTGAATATTGAATTTTTTCAGCAAGTCTCTCTTCAGTAAGTGAGGATTTCTAGTGTGCTAGAACTGTAGTTAACTATTTATCAGCCTGTTTCCACCTGAATTTTGTAAATATAGGAATCAGACCAATTTAAAAGCATAGGCATAGCATAGAATTTTTTTTCTGCCTTAGTATTAAATGAAAAGGTACACGTGTTTCTTACATGCTTCCTAACTAATTTGAATTTCAACTTTTTCTGTTCCTCTGGTTGTATGCTACCAAGCGCTGCTAGTTAGGCAGGTATCAGTGACCTCCAAAAGGTGAGGCATGCTGTCAGAGGATGATTTCTTAATCCCTTGAACCAGGCAAATGCTGAAGCTGTTTGTTACACTGAACAGTTCAATTAATTAACACTTGAGATCAGTGAAAGAGGATAGTTGGTTTCAGTTTGACAGCAGAAAACTATGCAAGTTTGCCCCAGTGTTTTTCAGCATTAACATAGCTGCAAGATTTGTGGGTTTCTTCAGTCCTTGGGTTTATACATCTTGTGTTTGTCATGAAATTGAATCGGTGTGTGTGTGTGGTGGAATATCTTTTGCCTGGAGCTGCTGAGCTGTTTGATATGGTTAGTGCTCAAAGGACCCACTAATTCATGGTGAGTAGTAGCTCCTAATGCTTCCAGCTTTCAGAATCTTCTTTACTACATTTAGCTTGAATTACTGCACCTTAGTGACTTGATCTGATCTTGTCTACCTGTATGGAGAGGAAGTGTGCTGGAAAACAGCCTTGAGCTGCCCAGCACCTGAATTTACTGTCTAGTGAGTGCTGCATCTGAACTGTGCTGGAAGAAATAGATGGAATCAGAGTGGCAGATGTGCATATCCTGTGCTGGAAGTGCACACCTTAGGTAGTGCAAAGGCCAAGGATTCCAATGCTTCCTGCTGCCAGAGGTCTCACACCATCATAGTCACCAGCGTTGCCACGGGATGCCCCAAGTGTGCATCCATGGCTGCCACTGGGAGAATCTGTAGGGTCCCCTACAGCACACTGCTGTAGTTGGAAGGGTTTGTTGTAGAATCATAGAATAGTTTAGGTTGGAGGGGACCTTTGAAGGTCATCTAGTCCAACTCCTTGTCCACCATGGATAGGCTCAAGCCTCAGAACACTAGGGAAAAGGACAGCAGGGTGTCAAGTCTGTGAATTGTTTTGTTTGGGCAGCCCCTTCTTCCCTGTACTTCCGACTGGGGAATTGCAGATGCCAGTAAAACATTCACCTGTGGCCATGTGCAGATCAGCTGTCCTGGTAACTCTTGTATATGATAGGGAATATTCTGCAGTACATTTCCTCTAACTGACACTGGCTGTGTCACTTACTGAGGGAACAGGGGCTACAGAGAAGTTCACTTTGGATCTGTACTGTCTGTTGGGGCTTAATCCCAAATTTGGCACTCATTTGGTGAAGAAAATCATATTTTTCAGCTGGCCTGTCACAGCATTGACTAAATTAGGATGCTTGCTTTGACAGCATTACTTGTGGGTGAGAAGTGATTTCCTGTGGGGGTTTTGATGGGGCTTTTTGTTTGGTTGTTTTGGCTTTGTTGTTTTTAAGTATTGGGGTGTAGTTTCCATTCATTTTACTTCAGTTAAATTGCAGATGTGAGGTGTTAGATTGGAGTAAAAAGTGTGACCTGATAAAACAGAGTCTTAGAACAGTTAAAAGTTCTTCATATTGTTTTTTGTAAAATTCTGTCTCTTTAATGGAAATTGCACACTATTTTTGGTTCCTGTTCAATTTCAAAGGGCATGACAATTGGTAATGTGATTCCATCCCACCCACCTGGTTCTGCTCTATTGATTTTATTCTCACACTGCTTTCTTATAACCAATTGTGCTGATTCAAGTAAGAATATAAAGAAAGCAGCCAATAATGCCCCAGTGTTCCCATTTGTGACTTGGGGAGTAGATGGTACCTTCTTGTCGTTGATAATTACTCTTGAGGAAAAAACCTCTGGTCTTGCATGCTTCCAGGTGGGAAAACAAAGGTGGTTTCTCCTTTATGTTGCTCTTCTGTGAGTGTCTTCATCTCACTCATGAAACACTTCTGGGTCTGCTTCTCTCCCATTTAATCAGCTGCAAAATCCAGGCTGGATAGATTCCTCTGAGACTTTTTTGTTTTGTTTTACTGCTGCAAATTAGTTTTAAAACACTCTTGAACCAGCTAGGTTGTGCCTGTGTATTTTCTCAAGCGTCCCTGCTTGAAAGGGAGTCTTCTATTTTATCTTGTGGTTGAGATGACTCTCTGCGTAGTTTGAGTGGTACTTGGTGGCAGTGTAGATTCACTGTGAAGCTTCTAGTCGGGCTCATGGTAATTCCTGATGTTCTGCTGAGCTACAGCTGTTGAGCTGATGTTAACTGGTGATGTTGCTGAACATACAACACTCTTCAGTCTGCAGTGTAGTCATTATAAAATGTCTTATAAAGCGTACATTTAAGTCTGGATGGCTATTGAATTATTTACCTTAGTTATTAAATGCTTGCAGGACGTGAAGACTGCTTTGTGATAAGAGGAAACAATTAGAGAGCCTACTTGGGTACATTTCAAAAACATGAAGTCTCTAAAATGCTCTTGTGACAATGTATTTGTTTATACCATATATAAAGAAAACAGTGCTGAATTAAGTTTGGGTAAAAGTAATTTCTGCTGTTGTAAGCAGCTCTTAGTGCTACTGTAATTAGTAGCATGGCCCTTGTATAACAACCTTGTGATTACCTTGTTCAAGAATCCATGTCAGTGTTCACTACCTGTCGGTTTGGCAGCAAGGTTTAGAGTAGGTGGAGAAGATTCAGAAATGGAAAGCTGAGGCAAGGGGAGAACAAACTCCGTGTAGCCATGAGCTGTGGCTAGATGTAGGTAAGGGGTAGATAGTGGGAGTATTTTCACCTTTCTTCATGGCAGCCACCAAAAAAGAAATGTGGAGGAATTTATTCACATTTGGCACAGTGAGCCGTGTGCATGTGTAAGGCATCTGCTGGCCAGAGACTGAGTCTGCACAAATGCCTTAATACAATTTAGAGAACACCAGAATACAAGCCCTCCTTCCACCTCAGGCTTGGGATTCTAGAGAATATGGATCATCTCTGTTCCCTAAAATTTCCATGTCAGTCTGTCTAGTGATTGCCGTGCATTCTGATCCGCTGAATAAAAGCTTGGTGGGGGAAGAGATGCAAATGCAAATTGTCACTTACCTCCTGTAGTCTTGCATGTATTTGAAGGAGTCATACTTTGCCTGCCCCATCTTTCTAATTCTTTGTAGAATTGTATTAAAGCAGATGTTATTTCCTTGCTATAAAGATAGAAAATTCGTTAAGGGGTATAAAAAGAATCTTGGTGTGTTTGGAATAGGTTGTAATTCTGGCCACAGCATGTATAGAAAGGCTTGTTACAGATCTTAAAAGATCTGGTAACTTATTAAAAAAAGAACTTCGAAGGGCAGGAAATGTGTAATAGATTCAGTACTGATGTAGAGTCAGATTCTGTTCTTCTGAAGCATTAGCCTTCTTAACCTCACTCTTTTAAAGTTCAGCTTTTATGTTTTCTCATTGCATGATGTCACAAGTTGTAGCTGCAGCACTTGTCTGTCAAGCATCACAACCATGCTCTCACTGCTGGCTTTGAAGTTTATATGTGCAGGAATTGAGCTTAGTGCAGGCAGCTGTGCTCTCTGCATATCCATCTCTGGAACAGAGAAATGTGTTACTGCTGCAGAACATCTGTCCTAAAGCAGGGTTGGAGCTCTGGGAATGACTGCTACAAGCTATTCATCTGGGAGGAAACAAGGTACCCAGAGGAATGAAATTCCTGTTTCCAGAAAGCCTGTATCTTTATGTCCCAAGAATACTTGATATGTCATCCTTCCTGCTTTTGTGATTTTTTTTTTAATTTAAATTGCTGGTTCTTTTTTCTTCTCTTACTCAGAAACTACTTACTTGCTTAAGGCTCTTCTTTCCCAGGCTGTGTATATATTTTCTGTCTCCTTTTTACTAAAAGATTTTTGTTTGAATTGTCTGTTCCTTGAAACTATAGGTTCACTGAGGTTTGTACCATCGGTGGTTGCACATGCTTCTATCTTGGCTTCCTTCTGTCTCATTCACACCTTGATTTAAGCTTGTTAGCCCATAATCTCTCTGGAGAATGAGTTAAGTGTGTCCACAGCTTCAGGCGGGGGAATCTCAATGGTGCTGTTGGCCCACTATGAGGAAACAGTCTCTTCTTTTCTGAAGAACTAAATGTGACCTCGATTTCATTTGTTCCCTTCCTTCCATTGTCAAAACATACAGTGTGTACACAGGACACATACACAGGAAAGGAAAGTCATAAAATAACACAATTTGAAATGTTTGCATTAACAGCATGAAATAAGCTTGAAAGTACTACCTAGAAAACTTGGAGAAATTGTATACAGGAAATCATTCCAACTTGTCTTGATCTGGAAATAACCTGTCAAAGGAGACCTTTGATGCTTCCCTTTGATGCTTTCCTGGAATATACATCACTATGTCTATACTCAGAGCCATATTCTGGAGATAAAACTATATCCAGTTTGTTTCCTGATAATTTGTTGGCCCTATCCAAGCAGTTTCTGGCTTATGAGAACCTTTTTGTAGATGTAAATGGATATAAACTTGTAAATCTTTCCTCCTTGAAGCCTCAAGGAAGAATTTGTTACAATTCTCAGTGAGTTTGCTCTGTTCCAAACGACCTCGCATTATAAGTTCTGTATTACCCTAGAAAATTTTATGTGCAAATATTTCCTGTCTCTAGCACATATCACATCTTGGGCTACATGACTTTGCTTAAACCTCAAGGTGAGGGCCTGGTTGTCATGGTACAATAAATGGAACCATTTGGTGATAAGATTTCACATTCATAGCCAGCATCTGAGCAAACTGTACTCAAAGCCAGACTGCAAAACAGAGTGCCCCATCTGCTTGTGACAGTGCCTTACTTACACTGCTGACACATTCTGCAGTTCCTGTGGCTGCACCACTTCTGTGGCAGGTTCTGCTGCTTTCACAACTACCTGGGTGGGGGCAAATGGAGGCTCTACTTTCCAGGGAGGAGGCCTGGCTGGTAACTTTTATGACTGATGGTTTCAATTTAAAAAAAAAAAAAAAAAGTCTGTCAGCTCTGACTAGTGGCTGATTATAGTGACTCAGCCAGCTACGTGAAAGCTGATAATGACTGGAAGGTGTAAGTAATCCTAGTCAAGTTTAATTAAAAAAAAAAAAATCCCTGTACAGATTTCCTCTTGCCTAACCCTTAAAACATTCTTTTGCTTTGTGCTTACAGTGCTGACTTTTCCTGTCCTTGGTGAGCAGAGGGAGTTGTCTTTTGGAGGTGTTCAAAGTCAGGGTAGGATGGGGCTTTGAACAACCTGGTGTAGTGAAAGGTGTTTCTGCCCATGGGGGTGGGTGGAACTGGGTGGTCTTTGAAGGTCTCTTTAAGTTGAAACCATGCTGATTCTTCTGTTGATCTGTTCCTCTTTGAGTACATCTTGCTTGCTCTCTCTGGGCATCTTCCTTCTCCCTCCTTTTCCATGTGTGCAATTCCCTTTCTCCTAAGGGTGGTGACAGTGTAGGGGGAGCAAGATGGGTGGTTTGTGATGCGTCTTGGCCTTCAGTCATATTATTTCAGCTGTATCACTTCAATACTAGGAAATAATACATGCACTTAGTGTTTTACTTTTTTTTTTGTTTTACACCTTTGAAGTTTATTGTTGGTATTTCCAAGAGAAAACGAGACACTAAATAGTATCTTTCATTATGAAGAACAGCATAAAACACAGAAGTAAATATGCCATTTTAAGCATTTCTCTTAATATTCATGTGACTTTTTAAAGTTTTATTTTTAGAACCTTCTTGAAGGGAAGACCTCTTGGGTCTGCCTTTCCTAAATATTTTTGTTGAAGGGCTTTGAGGACACATGGTGTCCATATGTGCTTATGAATGCTCTTGGATAATTGCTTTGGAGCAGCATGAGGAAAGATGGAATCCTGAGCAACAACTTATTTAGAAGGACTTGAAAGCTCTCAGCTATACCCAATTTTTATACCCCTGTCAGCCAGCCTGCCACCAGAATGGTTTTACCAAAGTCAGTGGGATCCTGTTATGAATGACTTTGTAATTAAGAACAGTATTAATATGATTTGGGTTGGTGCTCAGTCAATGTGTGCTGCTGTACTCCTGGGCTTATAAATGTTTACTTTGTTACAATAAAATTAAATGTAAGAGATTCCAAGCATTTGCTGAAGTGACCTAAAATGTATGAATTGGTGTTTATAATGTTATTTCTTTTGGCTTATATTTAAATATGAGTGCAAGAAGTATATTTACATAAATAAAATGCTAAAACTGGTTTTTAAAGTTCATGCTGTGTGCTGTTGTGCATTGCAGTCACCTTACATAATGAATGAGACTCAGACAAAAGAGTTGGACTAAGAAAACAGTAGAGAAATGTTTAAATTTCCAGCATGGCAAGATAATGTCACTATATATTGAAAGTTTGGATGTATGAGATGCATGTTGTAATCAAACTGATCATAAGAAGTTGCTTTCAGAGGTAGTTTAAGCCAAGTTCCAATGATCTCTGTGTCTTTTCAGCTTGTATGGTGGTTGGTTGTCTCATGGAGTTGCTAGCCAGGATAACTGGCCAAAGTGGGTTCAATGCTTACATATGGTTTGTTTTTATGTTAAGGGAGTGTGGAATCTCTTTAGGCACTTAAGCTTCCCCTGGTGTTTTACCTGAGAAGCTGCTGTATGCTCACATGTCTTCACTTACGCATTTAAACTCATGATGTTGCTAACTTTTTTTTTTCTTTCTGGCAATGGAAAGAATTTTTAAAACAAGGAGCTCAATAAACAGGGTTCATTAAAATATTAGTGCATTTTCTAAAACCTGTGGCTGTACTGATGCTTAATTTCAGGCGTGCATAAATACTTCCACTCTAAATTTTTTGAATAAACTTATTTTGTTCTTCAACAGAGGTGTTATGAACATAAGCAGTATAGAAATGGGCTGAAGTTCTGTAAACAGATCCTTTCCAATCCCAAGTTTGCAGAACATGGAGGTAAGTTTTCAAATGGCATATGCTCTCTTTTTCACTGTACTTTACAGCAGAGTAATTATTTTAATGTTTTATACCCCTTCACTACTAATTTTTTGCCCATAAAGCAATAAGAGCATCCAGAAACATGTATTAAGTACTTACTATTGGTAGGATTGGTCATTTTAAAGACTGATCTTACCAGTAGTCACAGCTTTCCATTCTTTATTATTCAAGTCTAAGATTCATGGTGCAAGTTTCCTAATACAAATATGCATTAATTAAACCACTTTTCCTGGGAAATTGATAGTCACTCACATAAAAGCAAAAAACAAAAGGAAGAGGCTGGATATTCAGCTCTGTGGGCTGCTACTTTTCTAAAGGAATAGTCTTATTTTAAAAGAAAAAGTTGTTTATTCTTTCACTGTATTTTTAGTCAGGTCTTTAATACTGAGTTGAAAGTTTCTTTGCACTGGTCAGAAATACTTTTTGAGTTTTTTGCAACTACTTTGGTATGAGTGGATGTGTAGAAATATCAGAGTTGTGAATAAAAAAATCTCCAAATGCTTGTAGAGCAGACAGGTTTAAAATAAAACATTACTTCATATTTTGATGGAAATAATATAAAAGGCTTATTGCAGTGTATGATATACTTAAGTGAATAATCTGACAGTAGAGTTTTCCATGTGAGAAAAGTGTGAAATTTTGATAATGAAAATTGAATCTAAACTTGAATTTATACTATGTTTGGGGTTGCTATATGAAACTCAAGAAGCATGAAAACTAATAACTGATACTTATTTAATCTTTTTTTTTTTCCTTTGATAGAAACCTTGGCAATGAAAGGACTGACACTGAACTGTCTAGGGAAGAAAGAAGAAGCTTATGAACTTGTGCGCAGAGGCCTAAGGAATGACTTGAAGAGTCATGTCTGTATCCTTTTGAAACAGAGCTTTACTGAGGAATTGAAAAGATTGATTTCTGCAGCTTTATTTATAGAGTAACAATAAAAGCCAGTTTAAACTTCCAACTGGAAGTTCAGAATTTTCAGTTTCCAATAAATATTCTGTCTAAGCTATCCAAAGGGCAGATGCTTTGCAGTCCTTGCAGTCACAGTTAGCTCACACATTATTCTGACATGCATTGTGTATTTTTTTTATCATTAATCTGCAACAGTAAACCAGTAATGGGCATTTAAGCATGTGATTTGCTTTGGAAGCATGAGTAGTTGCCATTACAGTGTTAAAGACTGGTCATATACTTACAGTGCAGGAAGTATGAGCACTTCAGTTGTCTAAAATTGTGTTCAAGTAGGCCTAATAGTGTTTTCAGAGATCCTGTTACTTTATTTCCTCCCCCAGTATGTGCATTTACAGCATATTATATAGACTGTAACATTTACAGCATATTATATAGACTGTATACATATAACTGGCAAAGTTCTGACAAAAATGGTTCTAATGTTCCTGCCCATTTGTAAAACAGCTCCAGAGCTTGTTGCCAGCTGTCATATTGGAGCTCATTTGTCTCTGCTCAAATTCAGTGGAAGCCTTAATAAAGTTTTCCAGGTTGGCATGTCTATGGCCTTCTTCAGAGGTCAGACAAGAAGTATGATGAAGCTATCAAATGCTATAGAAATGCACTGAAATGGGACAAAGACAATCTTCAAATCTTGAGAGACCTTTCTCTGCTACAGATTCAAATGAGGGATCTTGAAGGTTACAGGGTAAGTATGCATACTGCATCAGCATCTAGGGAACTGCAGCTAAGGTGGCAGATTTAATGACACTTTAAAAAATATAGTTAGGTCCAGAGAGTTAAAACTATATGCCACTCTTTCACTTGATGAAAATAAAAGCAGATGTGCTACTGAGCAATTTCTATAAGATACAAAGATTTAATGGCAAATTAAGTGGTGTGGTTTCAGTTCAGTGCAGAATTGCTTGCCTTATTGGGATTGTGTTTTCTTTTGATGCTGTATAATCCAGCTGTAGACAATCTCCAGTCTTGTTCTTTTCTTGAAAGGATTCCTGTAGGTAAGAGGCAGTGTGTTCAGAATGTGACTTTCATTCAGGCAAAGGAGTTTGTATTTTTTAGTAACTATGTACTATATATCCCTCCACCTTTACATCAGTGGTACCCCGTTTTCTCTTAGCAGTAGGTAATTACAAAAACATGAAACATCATATTTTGGTTCCTGGCCAACTTGGGCATTAGTGAGTGACAGCTCCATTTTTTGTCAGGCTTTTATCTTTGTAGGTTTCCCTTGAACTTCCGAGGTTGTGTTGTTTAAAACACATGAGTTGGTCTGTACATGTATTATTTCCTTTTCAAATTAGGGTAACATTAGTATACCCAGGAGCAAGTTCAGTGCTCAGTTGTGTGGAGCCATCAGCTAGCACAGGTCCTCAGAGAACTTATTCCTGAGTCAGGACAATTCTTAATCACTGATTTTTTTCATATTAGTAATTTAGAAATTTGGTTCCACTCTTGCTGAGACAAGATAGCTAAAACTTAGTGTAGGTGTCAAATGCACATTTGCAAAATGTGTTGTCAGATTTCTCTTTTCTTGGCCTGTGGCTGGATGTGAATCCAAAATCTGTAATCTCTAAACATACAAGTAACACATGGTTACTGAAAGCATTAAGGATTAAATGTTGAGATGCTTAGAAGTCAGTAGTTCATGGCTAATCATATGCTGGTTTCTGAAGAATGTGAATTTGCTCTCAAAACTGGGAATAAGATTGCGTTTTGGTTGTTTTTTGTTTTTTTCTTTGCTTTAAATTCCAGCCTCTCCTACTTCAAAATATTTTGAGTGATCATCATTCTATTAAAACAGCTGTAACTACTTTTAGTTATGTGTTAATCCCTATTTCTGACAGGTTAGGTTTCTTCAATAGGAAGTAACTTTTTTCCTTTTAAGTTACTTGAAAATGCCTTTCAGGAGTCTACAACAAAACAAGTTAGAGCATTTTCCTCAGATTAAAATTGCATGATACCGAGCAAATCTGTTGTCTTTTTCAGCTGTAATTATCCTCTTGCCAAAGAATAGGGACGTGTTTGCGTGACCTGTGTTGCCTAAGAACACTTCCAATTATTGAAATACATATGTACTTTCAAGGTTAATTTGAAACACCAGTAAATGTTCCTGCAATTCAAACCCAAGTATCCTTAATTATGTTCTGTTCATAAGTGGTTAGACAGGAAAAGCATGTGTGTCATACATTAACAAAATTAGTCTGACTCATCAGGATTTGGTTGGACATGTTATTTTGTGAAGGCTTATTTTTTTATTCAGTGAACACCATTATGGTTCAAAGTTGATTCTTTCTGTGGCTAATAAAATGCATATAGAAAACTATTTCACAGTGACTTGCTTAAATACTAGAATATTGAATACAAAATATTGCCTAATGAATTCTACAACGTATCAGAGTAAAGTCAGGAAAATTAGCAGCTACTTTTTTGCAGGAAACAAGATACCAGTTGCTTCAGCTCCGACCTGCACAGCGAGCATCATGGATTGGTTATGCCATTGCTTACCATCTGCTGGAAGACTATGAAATGGCAGCAAAAATTTTAGAGGAATTTAGGAAGACACAACAGGTAAGAGGAGAACATGAAATTGGTATATGGAGTGCTGCTTAAGCCAAAAATAAAATATTGCTTTCATGATGAGAAAACTTTGTGCAGTTTCTTTAGTCAAATGAATTTGATGCCACATTTTAGAATTAGAAGGCTGAACTATGTCCTGTGTCTGGCTTTCCTGTGTAGACATCACCTGACAAAGTGGACTATGAGTACAGTGAACTGCTGCTCTATCAAAATCAAGTCCTTCGGGAAGCAGGGCTGTATAAAGAAGCCTTGGAGCATCTTTGTACCTATGAAAAGCAGATCTGTGATAAACTGGCTGTTGAAGAAACTAAAGGTAATCACTCACTTTCTGAAGATACATTTAAACACATAGCATACAATGGCTTGTCCATACTGTCAGCTTTTCCCATCTTTTGGGACTTTGGTTTGGTTTTAGCTTCATTTATTTAATTTTGCTGTTGTAAAGGACTGCTTGTCTTGCAGTTTATTCAGTCCCTGTCATGCACTTATCCCAGGTTGGTAAGACATCAGTGAAGTACAGATGTGCTGTTCTGAAACTTCTAAGCTAACAGGCATTTCAGACAGGAGATCCTAAATTGATGTCCTGAAGTTCTGTCTGAGTAGTGTACTCAGACCTGTGCTGTCACAGCTTTGATAGTGGCCCTGAGAAGGATACCAGGTGCTGAAAGGGAAGAATTATCTTTGGCCAGGCAGAAGAAGGCTTTTAAATGTCCTCAGTCACCCTTGCAGTATATAGAATGTATATAGGCTCTTCAGTGAGACAACCCAGCATAGGGTTCTGTTGTACTATTGTGAACCTGGTGTATATTCCTATGGCAGATCAATGCAGTGGTGTAGCTTATATTCCATAGATGGAATTGCAGAGTGATACAAGTCCATTCTAACAGCTCTATTAGCAGGTGCACTTGCTTAAAGCATGCTTTGTTCCTCTTCTGCTGGATGCTTGTACAGTCAGTCTTTCTGTGAAACTGCCAATCTATTAAAGGTATTGCTTGTTCTTGGCTCACACTGGAATCTATTTAAATTATTGCTTTAAGTAAGGAGAAGAAATCCTTTTACTCTAGTTTGTTCATATAGATGTTGTAGCTAGTTCCCTATCTGCTAATAGTAATCTCACTGCCTTGCAGAATGAGCCTAGGAATTGAGTAGTGACAGGATTATGGGAGGTGTGGTGCTTCCTCAAGGAAATTGATTGCAGATGACTCTCCATGGTAGCTGAATATCTTACTTTGTTTGCATATAAAAGAAAACGCATATAGAGACTACAGTGGCACAGATCATTTTTGAAACACAGTAGTGGGACTTTTGGGGGTGGGAGCAGTTTTTATGTGAATTTATTTTTTATCTGAAGGATCTTTTGACATACTTTATGTTCTGTGTTGGCATAGTATCAGACATACTTAGTGTTTGAAGGTCCAAAGTTAGGAGTGAAGTAGGTTTTTTAAATAGGACTTTATTAAAAAAAAACTGAGACCAAACACAAAACGTGCTAGCAAGTTACCAGACAAAGGATGGAAATGCTTTGCAGTCTGTGTACTTTCAACAGGATACAAGGGATTAATTTTTTGGGGCACAGCTCCCATTGTTGTTTGGTCTGGCTTGGCTGCTGTATATTCTCCAGAAGAGCCTGGTAATACATGAGTGTGTACAAATTTTAAGCACACATGCAAAAGCCACTATGGGTGAAGTACAACTGACAAACACTGAAAATTGTATTGGCATTTGCTGCTGTTAGATAGAAAAAAGAATTAACTTTCACCTCAGAGAAAGAATTTAAGGTTTATTTTCCCAATTCCATCATTCTCAGTGAGTGAATTATTGATGTTTTCCTGGGCACTAAATTCTGTGTGTAGTCCTCAACTTATTATAACTGGAAAGCAGCATCTCATGACAAAATTATGTTAATTGTGCAACATAGGGAAGAAAAAGGTAAATTTGCATTTTCCTCTTGAAACAGGGTAAGAAAATCTTGCCTTAGAGTGACACTGTTCACCTCTGGTGTGTGATCTGTTCATGCCTAACATTGCCAGTAGCAAAGCTTTGTAAAATAGTTTTTCATTGTGAAATGGGAAATCGACTCCTCTTGCAGTCCAGCATTAGCAAAGATGCTTATCCAACCATTATAGCTAATCTTTACTTTATCAGTTTTAATTTGTATTGCAGTATCATTAAAAGGAAAGTTGTCTGCAGAAACTTGAAAATTCATTCATCAAATCAATGATTAAAATTAAATGATTACAAACACTGAAGTTAGTTTCATGAACTACCAGACTGAAGAACCATTCTCTTACTTGCAGCTCTGCAATTTCAGTTTGGTTTTCAAGATGCTGTATGCATCAAATACCATGTACTGCTTTTAATTGCCTTCTGCAGTAAAAACTGTGCTTGAAGTCACTTCAGTTAGTGAGAAAAAAGATAAATCACATGCATTTTGCATTAAATTTTCAAGTAAGTTTCAGGAATTACAGGCCAAGTTGCAAAATCTTGCTATAATTGCAAGATTATGGTCAAAGTAAAATCGTATCTGTCAGCTAGTTTGCAATGCTACGTGTAGTGCTTATCTTTTCTTAGAAATTAGAGTCTGCCTGGAGTTAAGGATTATCGAGTCTTTACTGTAGAGTGATAAATGTTACACTGCTTTAGTATCTTGTTACCTTAATGTAAAACTTCTTGTTTTTCACACAGGAGAACTCCTGCTTCAGCTTGGCAGACTTGAAGAAGCAGTTGAAGTCTACAAGGGACTGCAAGAAAGAAATCCTGAAAACTGGGCTTACTACAAAGGCTTAGAAAAGGCGCTTAAGCCAGGTGATGATTTGATATCTTGGAGTAAATAAGCTTTTTCTGCACATTTGAAATTAATACATGTATGAAAAGCTTGTCTTGCTTTAAATACTAAAACTATTGTTGAAAAAGTCCTCATTTAAATATTGCTATTTAGTCAGTGTGTACGTATGGTCGTAATATTGGGGTTTCTTAAGACAGACTGGAAATATTTCTTGCGTTGTTGTTACCTTGTCTTACCTAAAATCATAGAATCATAAAAATGCAGTAGTCTGTGTGTGGTTGAAAGAATAGAATCATTTCTTAGATGACAGTTTTAATTTTGAATTTTTCCTTCACTCTGTGTGTTATCTTAATCTTGTGTTGTAGCTAATACCACTAAATGGTGGTCTTTGAAGGTTTTAGACAGCAGTAAGGTAGGAGGTCTTCTAACATGAGAGATAAGCAGTTAGTATTCTAATGCTGGAAGAAGAATTAACAGATGCTGAGTACCTTGGAGTACCTTGGAGTCATTAATTGATTAGTTTTAATAAGAATAAGGAGGAAATTCTATTATTTAGGAAGGATATAGCCATTATCTATATTACATTATAGTTGCTATGTATTCTGATTCTTTTTTTAGTCAAGTGTAAATCACTTTCCATGCTCCCTTTTTCCTTCTTGCCAGAAAGGAAGGGGAAAGTAAACTATAAAATTCTCTTCCAGCTAATATGATGGAGAGACTAAAGATCTATGAGGAGGCCTGGACTAAATACCCAAGGGGACTAGTTCCAAGAAGATTACCATTAAATTTTTTGTCTGGTAAGTGCATTTTTGCTGAGCAGGTAGTGATCAACACTTGTGTTTCTTAGATTCTGATTTAACAGTATAAACAATCTACAATTGATGAGTAATGTCTGGTAAAACAAAATCAACAGGTCTTTTTCCTCTCAAGGTGAAAAGTTTAAGGAATGTCTGGACAAGTTTTTAAGGATGAATTTCAGCAAAGGTTGCCCACCAGTCTTCAATACTTTGAGGTCGTTATATAAAGACAAGGAGAAGGTAAGTGTTCTAACCAGTTTTTACATGTTCTACCTCATAACTGTGCTGTATTGAAGAGATGAAGGAAAACCATTTTCTTCCATGTTCACTCTATCAGCACTGCTTTAGATGACCTGATATAGCTGGGAGGAAAATTGAGTGCCTACATGTGCCAAGTTGGTAAATATAGAAAACTTTAAATTTAGTAATTCAAGCTGTGTTAGTGTTCACCAAGGGAGGCCTGGTCTTAATTTGTTAAAAATAGAGTGAGATTGAGTACATTCTCAAATATAATGTAATTCAGGATATTGCAGAGTTTCTTACCAAAAGAGCTACTTTGGGTGACACCAAGTAGCTCAAGTTGAAATAAAATACTATCTGGCCCACAGATAATTTTTTCTGTGTCTTATCTTGCATGTGTAGGTGGTGATCATAGAAGAGCTCGTGATAGGTTATGAAACCTCTCTAAGAAGCTGCAGGTTATTTAACCCAAATGGTGAGTGCTGACACTCTTGTGCATCATGGAAGTAGTGCCTGGTTGTAAGCATTGTGTGTCCATTCACAGGGGGGAAATAGGGAGTGAAGAAACAGAGCTGGTGTGGTTTTCTTCTGTTTTTCCCCTAGCACAGAACTGAACCATAGCTGTCAAATACAAAGTCTGTATTCAAAATACAGTCATTTGTTCTAATTTTTTTTTTCCTGAATCCATGAATTTAGTCATCTCTTTGCAGTTTTGTGTTCAAGTATGCTATTTTCAAGACTTGAGTTTATCACTGCTCAGGAAACTGAAGTTTGAAATCTGTGTCAGATCTGTAACTACAGAAATATCAAACAAAAGGCAATATAGACTGATGGTACAATCTTCAAGGAGAGGTGTAGTTTTGGAGCTTTTGCTGGGGACTTAGGTTTTGTGTTCTCTTTGGAGATTTTGCATATCTGACTGCCCTAAGCAAATACTTAGATTTAGGAACAGAATGCAACTCCCTTTTCCTTAAAACCACAGAAGGAGGAGGGAGCAGTATACACTTAGGTCTTGGATAGGCTTAAAAGCTCATGTATGTACCTGGAGCCAGTTGTTTGGAAGCTCTCCTAGGTCTCTGATAGAGAGGCAGAATTCATTTCAGTGGTTGTGTTCATAGCATTCTTCTTCTGGTATGTTGTTTTAGTAATAAACTGAACAAACAACTTCTCTCCATTTTACTCCTGCCAGATGATGGTAAAGAAGAGCCTCCAACCACTTTACTCTGGGTCCAGTATTATTTGGCTCAACATTATGATAAAATTGGACTGCCTTCCCTGGCTCTAGAATATATAAATGCTGCTATAGAAAGTACTCCCACTTTGATAGAACTCTTCCTTGTGAAGGCAAAAATCTATAAGGTAAGCTTGGCTTTATTCTTGGTGACCAAAGGTTATATGAAAAAGGCACTAGCAAGGTTTTTAGCTCAATAAAGGAGATATGTACAGCAAAATGTGAATTCGCAGTTTAAAAATCACACTGATAAATTAGTTTGAGTCTTTCATCTGTTCTTATCCCCTGGTTTTTTGGGGGGTAAGAACAGATGAAAGACTTTGAAACAATTTCTGAAGTGCACTATGATATTGGATCAGAGTGGGATTATCCAAACTGGTTCCTTAAGCATTTTCAGGAAACATGTTCAGTGCTAAAAGACCAGTAATTTCATAATGAGGAAAGGTATTTGACTGCTTGATTTTCTTTAAAGATGTGTTGCTTTTGAAGAAAGGTTTATTTTAAGTAGTCTGAAAAAACCTACTTAAGCAGTAAGTAGATAAAATATCTGTGTTTTATCATTACTGAATCTGACTTAAATTTCTGTCTTCATAGCATGCTGGAAATATTAAAGAAGCTGCAAGGTGGATGGATGAGGCTCAGGCTTTGGACACAGCAGACAGATTTATCAACTCCAAATGTGCAAAATATATGTTGAAAGCAAACTCCATTAAAGAAGCAGAAGAAATGTGTTCTAAGTTTACACGGGTTTGTTGCACTTCACTAGAGATCTTTAGAATAATGTGGGCCTAATCCCTTGTGGAATAACTTCTTGTTTTTAACTTTGCACTCAGCTTCACTATCATGTTTAAGTTCTGTTTCAGAGCAACTATGGTTGCTTGCTTCAGTTATGGTAGTCCATATCAGGGTTTGAATTAATCTTGGATAAGCACGATTCCATAGTAATAAGTGAAAACTCTATAAAGCTTGGATTTGGTTATTTTTGCCAGGTAGGAAAAATACCGCATGCCTGTTTCAGAGAGAACTTCTGAGAAAGTAATTTTTGCACAATAATCTTTGGTTTAATGTTGATTCTTTAGGATACTTGAGAGATCTGATAAAGTTGTCCATGTCTCTTTTTTCTAATGGTAGTTAAGTTAGAGAATTCAGATGTCTCTTGGAACATAATTTTTGTTTGGCTAACCACTGAGAGGCTTTTTGAGGTGTCTTCCTTATGTGAACAATGTTTCATCCCAAAGTCCTTGTTTATCAGTGATGGAGGAAAGCTGCATGTTACACCTCTTTTCTTTTATGTTCCCATGTTCTTACACATGACCAGTTATCTGGAAGAAAAGTATTGTGTTATGGAAAATCCATAATTTCAGTAATCCCATGTGATCTGATGGTCACACAGGTTGATTAGTTTTTAAAATGTACTTCTTTGATATTATTCTTTCATAACTGAAAGTTAAAACAGCTCAGAGAAGTCTCTCCAGACTATTTGTCAAATGATAGTTTTGAAATACTGGCAGTGTCATTTGTGTGTTGTCTATGGGAGACAGGCAACAAGGGATTGGCCTGCAAAAGTAAAGCCTTTTCTGTTTCTTTGTCCCATTTTCTCCTCTCTTAAAGAGCAGGAGAAACCTGAAATGTAAGGTAGGTTGAACAGAGAGGAGGGGGAGTGGTGTTTGTAAAGGAGTCTGAAGGATCTTGTGAAATGAAGGCAGACAGACAGGAGGGATGGGGAGGTTCTGTTATGTGCTCAGTAGCTTTATGTGGGAGTTTTAATGCAAACCCATTATGAATTTAGGTTCATTTCACCTCCCTCAATGCCCTAAGCAGCTCTAAGATGATGTAAAAAGGGAAGCATACCAGTTACCCAAAACTGAACTTGAAAAATATAATTTGATGATGTTGCTCTTTAGAATCTTATTTATCTCCATTTGATCTTATGTCTAGTGCTCAGATACAGGCTTCCTCATTAAAAAACAGTAATTAGAGGAGTCCTAGATTAAGCATAATGAAAATAGAACTGACACATTTTCTTCATTTTTAGTTGCCTAAATCCGGCTGTTTTGAACACTGCCTTTCTCCTTCATTTCTAAGTTCTATGGAGCTGTGCAAGTATATATAAAAATCAGATTTGAAAGACCACTGTAATCCCCTTTCTTGAACCAGAAGGTGTCAAAGTTAGCAGTATTCCTTTTGCCTTGCTGCTCCCCTCCAGTACTGATTGCATTAGAAATAATCATCTATTACTACTACTACTGTGAGGATGCAATCAGCAGTTCTCTGGAAGATGCAGATGGCAGTTCTAGTTGAAGGGAAGAAAAAAAAAGCCCTGCAGGATTTTCTGCAGGTGTCAGTGTCTTGCTGTGGGCTAGAACTTTTCTGCCATTTTTGCATGTCACAATGTGTTACCTGTGTGCACACAGTATTAAAAACACTGAATGAAGGTCTCTCCTAACCTAAAGATGAGGAACTGTCACAGTGAAATGGTCACTGCCTGGCTCTTCGTTGTGTCTTTCTGACTCTTCCAGTTGGGGTAACAAAGATTTTTATATTTGTTTTAATTAATCAACAAAGCTAGACAGTTTTAACTGTGGCATTTCCAACTTTCAAGACTCCAGTCCTGAGATTTAACGTTCATTTCCTTTGTTTGTGCTTTTAATAAGACAAGATAAAAGAAATAGCAGCTGATGAATCCAGTGAGATTTATTTTCTGTATAATGCTGTTTTTGCTTTTAGGAAGGAACCTCGGCAGTAGAGAACCTGAATGAAATGCAGTGCATGTGGTTTCAGACAGAATGTGCACAAGCCTACAAGGCAATGAACAAATTTGGAGAAGCACTTAAGAAATGCCATGAAATTGAGAGAGTACGTATTCAGCCCAGCCGCTTCAGTTGTCAGACACTGCTTTAAGTTTATTGTGCTGATGTGTTACTTTCCTGAGCAGTAAGGGTGCATTTCATGTAGCTTCAGGAGAGATTTCATGTTGGTTACTGGCAAGTTTATATAGTTCCATTTCCTCTTAGAAGTACCATTGTAAACTCTGTATTATGAAAAGATTTTATAAAGTTATTTGCAGATTCAGATGAGAGCAGAAAACTGTCAAAAGTTATCTTAGTTCTGGCAGTGTACATTAGAAATGGGTGTTTAGGTACAAACTAAGAGTATGTGTACTTAAAGTCCAGAAGTAAGTGGATGAACTGGTAAAAGACAGATGTCAGTTACTATTAAGGCACTATCTTCTCCTTAAAAAAAATCCTACAGTTTAGAAGAAGCTATTGCAAAGTAGCAATTCTTCTTAAAGTAGAAATTTTATTTAAAAGGGGGAATATTTGCACATTAAGTGTAGATATCCATACTGAGGTAAACAACAAAATTTGGATGCACAGCTTTAAAAAGAATTAGGTATGGGTTTGGATTTTTATGAGCACATTGAAGTCTAGAAAAAAGACCAGACAGCTGAGGGTCTAAAAGAAGTGCTGAAAGAGCAGAACTTAGTAGGAAGCTGTGCCCCTTTGTGAATAGAGAGGTGTTAGAAGATTTCAGCACTGCCGCCCTTATGCAAGGACTCCTCAGCCCTGGAATATTCTCTAATTTGAAAAAAGTGATGTAAAATTATCAAAATAACGTGATGTAGTGAAAGGTGTCCCTGCCTATGGCAGAGAGTTGGAAGGAGATGACCTTTAAGGTCCCTTCCAACCTACACCAGTTTGTGATTTGCCAGGACCATGTTTTGTTTGCACAAATCCTTTAAATAAATTAGTAATGTAAGATTCTTTTGTGTCCATTAGTCCTCTAAATTGTCTTGGGTACCAGAAGAGGTCAGCAAATGAAGTGATAACTTTGGCCACCCAAAAAAATATTTTTAAGAATTTAAGTCACTATGCTTAATTTATTTATTGGATTAATTGAAGGTGTAGTAAAGTTCAACAATGAGATAGGCAAATATATTGAATTCACCAACAAAGTTTTTGTAAGAAAAAGCAGTGCCTTCTAAATCTTTTAGAGGAGCCAGTTATGCAAAGGGAGCAGTCTAGTTGATAAAATGTGTTCTGGTTTTCAGAAGCATTTTTTATCTCTCTTTAGATCCATGAAGGATCTAAACTGTCTCAGAAAAACTAGGGAAGTTGATCTCACGGATTTAATAGCTGATTCATGGCTGGGAAAACAGAGTAGGAGCAAATAATCAGCTTTTGCAGGAGAGGGAGTTTATCATGGAGATCACTAAGGCATCTCTGTAGAGTCTTCATTATTTCATCAATAAATGATCACAGAAACAGACCGAATACTGCAAGGATAACACCTGTTCTGTCTCAGCACTAAATTATTAAGCAGCCCATGAAATGTGATGTTCAGTAGTGTAGTCAGTGACAAATTCTCTGCCTATGCATAAGTAGTAAAAGGTCTTACAATAATTATTGCTGCTCAAGGATCCTGAAATCATTACAGGAATGCTGCAAAAACTTCTGTGCTGTATGTAGCTGCAATCAAAAGGACATGTGAAGAATTAAAATTGAAGAAACAGTACTTTTTACTTCTTAAAAATGTGCTAGTAAAACACCTGCTGTGGGATAACTTCCAAAGGAAGAGACTGCAATTAGCTTGTTGTGCTTACTTTTCTATGCTGAGCTTTGACAAACAAAACTGAGTTTAGGATAAAGTTATATGACATCATAAGTACTTAGAGAAGTTAGAGAGGGGAATGACTTTTCACTGCTTCTCAAACAAAACCAAGGGGACATTAGATGGTGTGGAAAGCAGAGCTTGAATCAAAGGATTTCTCACATCGTGTCTGATTTAAGTGTGGAATTCATTGTCATAGTACTTAGTGGAAATTAAAATTATAATTTTGAATGAAAAAAAAAACCCTAGAGCAGTTCATAGAAGAAAAACTCCTCAAATGATGTTTAAATACAATGAATATAAAACTTTTGTCTGTTAAGCTGGAAATTCTCAGAGGTAGTTACTTTGAAGAGACTGTGAAATTGGTGTATTTTGGTTCTGGGCTAGAATGCCTTCTGTCCTTTTCACCATGACTTTATTTCTTGAGGGTTTTGTTAACATCTGTAATAGTTAAGTTGCATTTGTCAAACAGTAGGCTTTTACTAAATTATTATTTTGAAAGTCCAGGTTAGTATCTCATTATTAGTACTTGCTAAATAATGTTGTGTTCCATTGTGGCAGCATTTTGTAGAAATCACGGACGACCAGTTTGACTTCCACACTTACTGTATGAGGAAGATCACCCTCAGGTCTTACGTGGACTTGTTAAAACTAGAAGATGTGCTTCGACAACATCCCTTCTACTTCAAAGCAGCACGGATTGCCATAGAGATCTATTTGAAACTTCATGATAATCCCTTAACAGATGAAAATAAAGAACATGAGGCTGATACAGGTATTCAACCCTCAGGATTTATTCATCGTGCAGTTTCACTAATTAGTGGGTATTTTAGGAAGGTCGAGCATTTGTTATGGTTGTCAACTGTGGTGGCCAAAACTAGAGTTCTCCACAACTCAAATTGCAGCTTGGACTGCATGGTAAAGTAGATGTTCTGCTGGAAATTAAACCTAATGTATGCTTTTATTGATAGTGATAATTATAAAACAATGATGGGTTTGTAGTGAGAGTTGTGACTCTTAAGTACAAATGTTTGTGTCATGGAATGACTGCAAAACCATGAATTCTCATGGTAGTTGGTCCATGGAACAGGAGAATGAAGCAGATGTGCTTTGTAGTAGCTGTTTCTAAGCATTTTATCAGTGTGCAGAAATTTCACTAGGTAACAACTTAAAATTTTATCATCTCTGGTTACTTCTGATATAAAAATAATGTTTAAATCATCTAATTTTTTTCCTCCCATTTCTGATTTGAGCGCAGCTTAAGTGGTTTTGGCTTGGAGCCCCTCAAATGGTGCAAATAGAGGATCAGGATCCTTCAAGAGGAATTTGTCAGGTTTTAGTATTTCTCATCTCATTGTACTATGATTTTAATTTCTGCCCCCTGATTCCACTAAGGAATTTGTCAATAATGAAGCATCAGCATAGACTATAAAATAATCTATCCATTTTAAATAAGCTTTTACAAAGGTAGTGGCAGCATTGCTCATTAGTAGATGTGGATTAAAAAAGGTGATGTTGTCTGACAACTGCTTGATGCTGTTAATACTAGACCTCAGTGCTGGTTTTGTCCTTTGTGTGTGTACAGCAAATATGTCTGACAAGGAGCTAAAGAAGCTACGAAATAAGCAGAGAAGAGCCCAGAAAAAAGCCCAGCTGGAGGAGGAGAAGAAAAATGCTGAGAAGGAGAAGCAACAGAGGAATCAGAAAAAGAAGAAAGATGATGATGATGAAGAGATCGGAGGGCCGAAAGAGGAACTTATCCCTGAGAAACTGGCAAAGGTGCTTACCAATGTAATAATAAAGTCTTAGAAATTTCTAGAAAAGTTGCAGTGAGCACACATAAAACTTAAAAGCCATTCAAATAACTTGTTTATTTTTTTGGTATGGCTTGTCTTCACAGGCAGCATTTTAAAAAGAATTCCTTTCCAGGGCGAGTTTGTTAGATACAGCGTCAGTAGTGTGGAAATCACAGATTTTGTGCCTTGTTCTCAAACACAGTAATTGAAGTCATAAACATTTGCTACATGTGGAATTATATCTCCATGTGTCTACTGCACTAACTTGTTGATTATACCCTATTTCTAGTTGGTCGTGTGGGAGTCTTTCTGTCCTGTATGTGAGGTGATTATCATCCACTCTTTTATGCCCCCTGATACTCTTTTGTTGGTATAGCCAGCCTGTGAAAGAGGAAATATTGAAGCAGTGAATGCTCTAACAGGATTTGTTTGCATATTTGAATGGGGGGAAGAAAAGAATAAAGAAGCTGTAGTAGAAAATGGTAGACTAGACTGAGATGGATTTAGAGATCTGGATTAAGAACTATAGAGAGATATTAAAGGGAGTCATGAAGGGATATTTGAAAATTGAGTCAGTGAACTTCACTCTCTAGCCAGGAAACAAGTGTTTTAAACTTGACTAGTTATTAAGAATATTGTTGGTATGTCCATTGTTTAGCTCACTGGGTGGAGGAAGCAGAACTAATTGCAATGCTAAGATGGAGATGCAACAGCATGTATTGAGTTCTGCAGTAGAGGGATGTCATGAGATAGCCATGAAAAATCTAGCCAGACCCCAAGATTATAAAGAATAGTTGCAGCTGTATAATGCATTCTGTTAGCAAATCTAGATATGTCTTTAATATACAGATGTCAATATAATATAATTCCAAATTCAGTATCACAGTCATGATATAGACACTTCCAAATGCAGTTGGTTCCAAAAGACCATTTTTAACATAGCTGGTCACTTGCAAATAGTTTTCCTGGAACAGCTGCCCCTGGACTTGTTTGGATATGTATCTTTGGGACTAAAGGCATGGCTTTGAAATGGAATTTTATAGGTTCCAAATAGTTTATGTGCACAGTGTGTATGTAAAATCAGCAGCATATAGAAGTGATATGAGTGTTTTTATGACAGGTGCTGTAGTTATATTTAGCAGGATGGTGTCCATTGAGATCTTTGCCTCAAGTTATTTGCAATGAAATATATCACTTCATCATTGCTATATTGGTATTGGCACAGACCAAAATTTGTATTTGCTTCTTAGAGAGTATTTTCTGTTAATAAAAATTAAAGACAACAGACAGTTCTTGTTTGAGTAATGCCAAACCTCTATGTGCAAGATACCTGGCTGTAGAGAACCCTTGCACAGAATTAATTTGTGTGAAAGCTGTCTATTTACTAGATTACACTAGCTAAGATCAGGAGACCTTTTTCAATATCTAATTACTTGCAGCTTTCTGTTGGTATTTTGGCTGGGACTGTCAGCATGACATGGCAGCTTTCAGGAACCTGTCTGAAGCTCACATGAGCAGAATGTCATGGGTGTTTTATCAGTCATTTAGCATCATCTCAGGCCCATGTGTGGGCAGCCACACTGCCCTTTTCTGTGCAGGTTCAGCACCAGGTGTGTTCTCTACTGGTGTAGGATAGAAGGAAAAGATTTGTGTCTCTGTAGCAAAACATGATTTGTAGCCATCAGAAAGCAAATATTTTGGGCTTTTTAGTCTGTGTTTAGACACTGAGTGAAAGTTGCAAAATTTGTAACAGAACAGGTTCTAAGCATCTGATGCACTGCCTTAGGAGACTAAATCTGATGTGACTCAGCAATAGCTAATTTTTGTTGTAGTTACTAAGCTTGAACTTTGACTGAGTTGTGTCACTTCCTTGAATCTGTAGGTTGAAGCCCCTTTGGAAGAAGCCATTAAATTTTTAACACCTCTGAAGAATTTAGTGAAGAACAAAATAGAGACTCATCTTTTTGCCTTTGAGATTTATTTTCGAAAAGGTAGGTGAGAACACTCAGTGAAAGCAATTTGTGAATCGTAAAGGTGTATATTGGAACTTAAGCAGCGATTATTTATGAGGGGTGAGGAGCCCATCCCTGTCATGACACATAACTTTTCACTGGACCAACACCCCAGCAGTGAGTAGTCTCTGAAAACCAAAGTTGGAGGTGTGATGATCCACTTAATTCACTGGTTAAATAGATGCATGTTATTAAAAATAGCTTTTGCAGCACACTCAGCTGTAAATTCTGATCATTCTAATTTGAAACACTAAATACTCCTGTGTTGTGCAGTGAGTTCCTACCACAGGTTTTTGAACATTTTTCAACATTTCTTTTTTTTTTTTCTCCAGAGAAGTTCCTTCTGATGCTTCAGTCTGTGAAGAGAGCCTTTGCTATTGATTCTAGTCATCCTTGGCTTCACGAGTGTATGATTCATCTCTTCAGCAGTGGTATGTATCTGGTTGGTAGGACTCCATCTGTGCACACTGCCAGGTGATGCCAAACCTGCAGTCACTGATTTTTAGCACAATTAATTCAAAATATTTAAAGCACGTATTAGAAAGCTTTTTAAACAACTGATTCCTGCTAAAATTAAGCATGGTTATTATGACTGCATCTGGATTTAGGAGTCATTGCAGTATTGCTAAGAATTTTTAAGGCTGTGAGCAATATGTGAAGCCTGAAGAGGGAGGCAGTGAAGAAGTGGAAACTGCAGAGTGAGGAATGTGGCTTTTCTGCTGACAGCCTGTGTCAGCATGCAAGGAGAGGGCTTAGAATTCTGTCCTTATTGGTAAAAGTTGGAAAAATTCTCTCCCTTCCCGTGCCCCAAAGGTCACCCTGTCTGATGGGGGCTACAGAGTAGACACATTTAAGAACAGGCTTGTGTGACATTAACCTTTGAGCCTAATAGGTTTTAATTAGTGAGGGGGAGAGTGTATTAATGTAAAAAAGCTTTGGCTTTTTCTAAGCATCAGAAAACTGCCACAGTTAAGCATCTTCTAACCACATCCAATATTTACCTTTCCAAATTTCATGTATCTTCTAGTGAGCTACTTTCCAATTCTATTAATAATGTAAATGTAGAAAATACTAAAATAAATACATAAATCATATTTTATTGTGATTACCTGTGCTCACCTCAGCTTCTCTTTTCCAACAGTATCTGAAAGTAAGGATCTGCCTGATGCTGTTAGAACAGTGTTAAACCAAGAAATGAATCGGCTTTTTGGAGCAACTAATCCAAAGAACTTCAATGAAGCTTTCCTTAAAAGGAACTATGACTCACTGCCACATAGGTTATCAGGTATTTTGCCTTTCTCCTTGTTCTGCCCTACTTGTGCCTTTTCTGTGCTTCTCTGGCAATGGTATCTCAGCATCAGCCCCAGTGATGTAACAATCACTCCTTCACTCTGGAGTGCTTTTCTTTTCTATTTGTGTTTTTCTGACAACAGGATTGCCAAGTTGCCTGTGGTTTTCTTTAATTTTCTCTTTGTGCTGCTGAAATGCAAATGTTGGGGCCTCCGCCCTAATGTTTCGAATGCGTGTAGAATATCTGTTTTAATGCTTTGTTTGGAGCTTCCCTTCTACCTGCTTTGGTACCAAGCTTTATGCTCCAAGTTGGTTCCATTTTGAACTACTGCTGGAGAGTTCAATTCCCCTCTATTCCTCATATTATCTCTATTTTATGTTTGCATATAAAATGGTTTTGGTCATCCACTGGGTAATGAGTCTTATTTTTCCTCCTGCAGCTGCCAAAATGATGTACTATTTAGATCCTTCCAGTCAGAAAAGGGCAGTGGAACTGGCAATGACCCTGGACGAATCCCTTATTAACAGAAATCTTCAGGTAACATATTTGTAAATTATAGACAACTTCTGTTTTATTTGTGGAAGCTTTAAGTAAATTTTGGATATAAGAGGAAGCTGAAATCATTGCTGTGCCTTATGGTAAAGAAGTTGAGTTGTGAGAGGAAGGGGGCATCAGGTTCATCTGAAACTGATATATTTAATATCTTTTTTGCACATTTAAATTAATTTAGTTTTGTGATAATATGAAAATAGCAGCAGCAGAAACCATATTATTGCTGCAGGTAATGGGAAAACTTACTAAACTTGGGAGAATTCACAAGGCAAAAGAAAAGATAGTAGTTAGTCTGAGCTTTGGCTGCCACACAGGCAGCTGTTCACAAGAAAAGGAGTGGCACAGACTCTGGGAAGGCTTTCCATAGTCAACTTTCTGCAAGCTGTGGGAATTACCACAGGTTTAATAAAAGCTGCATAGGCACAACTTTGCCTTAGTGTGTAGTTAAGTGAAAAGGTCACCAAGTTTTGAGTCTTTTTGCTCCATTCTGGTGGTTATGGAATAATTCCCTGTGACACTGCCTCCATGCCCCTTTCCCCATTCTCCCATCTTCATTTGGGATAACTTGTCAGTTCTGACTCAAAATTTACAGTAGTCTGTGCACTGAATTTTTTAGATCTATTGCAGGTAAATTTGGTAAGTGTTACTTTAAAATTATGCTTTTGTGGACAAAGAATGGAGTTTTCTAAGAAACATCTCTTAGGAAATAGAGTGGGTTCAATAGAACTTTAATTGTGAAGGATTTTAGATTCACAGCAGAATTTTTGGACCAGACAGAGAGGGGGGAACGAGACAATAAAGGACAACTTGCCTTGATTTGTAGACTTCTTTAGGATGTTAAAGATTCAGATCCTTTCTCTGTTCTAGCTCTTGTATGGAATGCAAACTCATGTCTTTTATATTCTAAGTACGAATTTAGCATTTTTCATAAAGTTGTCTTGTTTGGGTGTTGGTTTTTGGGTTCAGGTTTTCTTACTGTTTGAGTGGTCTCAAAGAGCTTTATCTAGATTATCAATAGGTTCAGAAAACAAAAATTAATTTGCTTTCTGTTTGCTGGTTTTTGCCTGTGAGTGGGATTTTGGGAATTGGACTGGGGAAAGATTAAGTGTAACCAAAAATGCTTGGTTGTTTTGGAGGTGCAAACTTGGTAAAAGTTTTTTCTAGTCTTATCAACTCAGCGTTGCATTGTGATAAAACTAAAAACCTTGAATTTAAACGTGTTTGGTGCCAACACCAAGGAAGAGCTGGACTTCTGGTGAACTTCTGGATGAGAAATCAAAAGTACCCTAAAAATGGAGACTCTGAAGGAGTCTAAGTGTTTGCTGAAAGGTGTTTTTGTGTGCAAAGAGATCAAATTTATTACATTTCATTGTAGTAAAGACCAGCTGTCTCAGAGCACACTGCAGGCATAAAACCAGATATATTTGACCTTCAGTGGATGCCAGTGTTAAAAAGAGCAAATGTGAGGAAAAGGGGTCGTTGAGGAGCGCTCCATAACCCTGTAGCAGGAGGACAGAGCAGTTAATCTCAGTACACAGAAGAAGTAAAAACTGTACTAAATGTCAGAGGAGCAGGAAAAGACTGTCTGGCTATGCTAATGCCTGCACACAGCCATGGGCAGGTGTTAAATGCTGCCAGGCTTTAGTGCAGCTCAGTGCGTTGGTTTCTCCATGCTTGTAATGCAGGCTGTAAAAAATTCCACAGGAAATCTCCTTTTCCTCTTCTAAAGCATGAAAAAAAAGTGGACAGGAAACTGCATAATCTGAAAAATGTGGTAATATCACAGTAATTTGATTTGATTGAAAGGTGCGTTATGTGTTGCTGAAATGGTCAGTGTGTCCCAAGAATGGTTGGGCTCTTGGTTGCCACTTAGCGAGAATAACATTTTTTTTTTAGGAAAATAAGAAACAAGTGACAAATTAGGATTTCATTTTACAGTCAAGATTTCTAGCTGTGTTTTAGATTCCTTTTTAAATTGCATTACTTCAAATCAGACTCTGCTGGTATTTCATGCTGTGTTTAGTTAAAATGTCATTTGATGTTGAAAGGTGTGTGGCCCTTGGAGCAGGTTTGTGGCAGAAGTACTATTTTAAATTTGTCTTGTGAGATTATTCTTATCTCAGACAACAGAATTGCTGTTTAAAACCTGTAAACAATAGAAGTTTTTCTTTGTAGCATTGGTTTGTGAGTGCTCAGCTGAATGTTTTAAGAAACCATAACACTTCTTTATTTTTCTCTTTAATTAGACTTGTATGGAGGTATTAGAAGCTTTATGTGATGGTAGCCTTGGAGACTGTAAAGAAGCATCTGAAACTTACAGAGCAAATTGTCATAAGCTTTTCCCTTATGCTTTGGCTTTCATGCCCCCTGGATATGAAGAGGATATGAAGATCACAGTTAATGGAGATAGTTCTGCAGAACCTGAAGAACTGGCCAATGAAATATGAACAACTTTATTGGAAAAAAATGACGTTGGACCATATCTGGTGTATAATATTTTTGTCACGCACCTGCTGAATTGTTCTAACTTACACAAAGAACAGAAGGAAAAAAACCCCGTTGCCTTCAAATAGTTTTACTTTTTTTTTATCCTGCTGACAAAGTATATATATAAAATATCTAACATATTACTGGTTATAGGTTGTTTGGTTTCTTAAAAATTAAAAGCTGCTAAAATTGAAAAAAAAAAAAAGGAAAAAATAAACAACCCGTTTTCCTCACCTACCCACCCATGTTTTTAAACTAATTTATATGAGACCTGGAGGTGTGTAGCCCTCAGAGCAGGTGTGTGGCAGAAATATTAACTTTAAATTTGTCTTGTGAGATTACTGTTATCTCAGACAGCAAAACTGCTGTTTTAGCACTGGATTCTTTCACTGAGCACAAAGTTGATGGGGCTTTAGCATCCGACTGATTTTGATACGGGGGATGATTGTGTCCATAGGAAGTATGCAATGTGAATCAGAATATACAGAGAAACCTGCAACATGCTCCTCGTGTTGGGGTGCTTGGACATACGGATATCAACCAGAATTAAGAAACATAGTGTGTTCAATAAGCTTGTGTCTCTGAAATTCACTGTACACAGTCAGTTTGGTGTTCTTGCACCACAGTTTTTACCTGAAGGAACCAGTTAAAAATGGTCTCTCTTGGAATTAAACTTGGGGTGGGGAGGGGAGAATCAACATTGCTGTTCGTGAGATGAACCTATCAGCGTAGGTTGGCCAAACTTTTTAAAACTGTAATGCAAGAACCAAATAAAATTATGCACTGTGATGTGGCACCAATTAGAAAGATCGCATGCATTTTTCACATAGAGTGAAAACAAAATGAGAACATGCTATGGCTTGAAGTTGCAAAGAGGAAAACTCCTGACTACCGTTTTGACTGATCAAGAGACTAATAGATTAAAACCTCAGCAGGCCTTGTTCACGTTATGCAGAAAAAAAAAAAAAAGTGCTGCAGTTTAGATACCTCTGGAACTTTTCCACAGTGTCACAGGTTTGTAATACTTGAAGCCCTACATTTCTAAGAATATATTTCTTGCTCAGTTGTTTCAGGCAAGCCCAAGACTTTGTAACTTTTAAGGGGCCCAAGATTTTTTTTTCAATAACAGACCAGCTTCTTATTCCTGCAGTTACAGATGTAATTTCCTTTGTCAAACATAAGGTACCAAATATAATGCAATAAAACGTTTTGAAAAACAACTGTGTGAATATTTAAACCAATCTATGTCGTTGTACTTCGACAGTGAATGGGGTTTGCTAGAGTGCAGCTCAGGGTTGGCTTACTGTGCTGTCCAGTCATGCTAACAATGTCACTGCTGATGGGTGGTCATTGACTATAAAGTGCAAATGCATTCTTTGTAAATACTGAATGTCTGGGAAGTCCTATAACACAATGCTTTGCTACTTGGCTTTTAAGTTCCACCAGTGTCAGGATGGATTTTGTTTTCCAAGTCAAGCTTCAGTCTACAAGTCTACTGTGTTAATAATATAGATAAATGCTCAAATGTTTTCTTTTGTAGGCTCATCGTATAAAACAGATTAGAAATAAACTACAGCTTACAAAGTGAGTGCCTTCTTTGCTGCAGGAGTTCAGTTGCAGAGTATCTGTTGTGTGGATACACAGCCTTCCTCTTCCACATAATGGAATTCAGTGATTGACACGTACGGTTAAGAGATCCCGGAAGACTTTACTGGGGTTTGTAGTTTTCTGACTGTCAGAACAACAGGCTTTTGTTAATTGTGTCTTCAGCTCCGCTTTCTTTTCATGGTTAGCCTACCCTTGTGTATGTTTGCAGTATAGTTCCTGTCAGAAGTGTGGGTTGCTGTATTTGTATATTTACCCTGCTGGGCTGTTAGGGACTAGAATACCTACAGAGCCTTTAACTGACTCTGGTATTGATGTCTTGATCTCAGTTGTTCCTGCAGCCTGGGATACTTGGACTGCACGTGTTCTGCAACTCCTGGAGATGGTTCAGTCTTGCCTACACAACCTGCGAGCTTTTGGCCTCGCCTCTTGAGTATTGCTGCCCATTTCTTGGCTGCTGATGCTTAAACTGGAGGCAGATGAGTGCTCACTTGTAACAGATTGTGAATTGCATCAAGCAAATTTTTTTTTCCCAAATACTGGGGGTTTTGGGTGCTGCCTATAAATGGGATTATTTCTTTTTCGCTGCTTGTTTTTGCATTGAAATGGATGAACTAAAAGCCGGAAGTTACTTGTTACCTTTAATAGCGCAAATGGGGAAAAGGATGCTCCGGTGGGCTTTCCAGAAGTCTCCATCTACACATCTATTTTGATTTCCCTAAAGACACTTCATAACCCTGCTGAAAGGCATCCACACTGCTTCAGAGATGGTGATTTTGGATTAAAGAGGTTACTCATCCCCTTCCAGAAAGACTGCAAGCCCAGGACAGGAAACTAAGCCAAGAGTTTGCCTGAAGACGAAGGTTCTTTAATTGGCAAAGAAATTGTTATTCCTTCATTTTCACATATGTCCCATTAGATGCAAGGCTGACTCCCAAGGAAGAGCTTTTAAGAGCTGGAAATGAAGTTGAAATCCAGTGCAATGAATCTTCTTTGGTAGCACAGAGTGCTGTGATGAAATGGAAGCTTTCCTTTGTGTGCTGAGATGCAAAATTGTAATCACCGATGCTTGGCTGCTGATGCAGGTGAGCAGAGAATGCAGTTGTGGTCAGTGACCTGGAGCATTGGCATGACACAATTTGGTTTGGTTCTTCATGATTTTCACTGGAGAAGGAGGATTTCACCATCAGTGGAGCCATTGGTGATGACACATGATACGGGTATCTTCCCTGGGGACAAAAAACGCTCAGACAACAAATTTTGCCTAGATAAGAGAAGATGGTGCACATTGCATGAAGCAATGCCAGAGTTAGATGTGGGCTTAAATTGTAGGGAACTGGAAGTTGTGGTTTTACCTGTGATGATGGGTGAGGTACTCGCTTCCTCCATGCAGAGACCAAAGCATGCAGGCACATGTGTGAACAAGCAGGTAAAATAGCCTCAAACTTACCTATTCAGTAACTAATTTCTTTGCATATTAAATGCCTTAAAAGCTATAGTCGACATTTTCTCGGGGGTTTTTTTCAGTAGAGGTCTTAATATTTGCCTGTTCATAGGAGGAAGCCTTGTCCTGTGTTGTGTCAGCCAGAACACAGAGGAAAGTTTGTCACCCATGGTATCCCCTAGCATGAGGAGCAAATTCCAAGTTTCCCAGGGAGCTCTCTAGGGCTAGATGAGGTGTTAATGATCAGCCTGTTAAATCTTCCTTTAGCATTTTGGTTAACCAGGTCTGGAGGTGCTGAAGCCCTAACAGCAGACTCTGAAAGTTAGTGTAGCAGCTCACAGATGGAATTGTGTTTTCCCTGAAAGAAAACACCCATGAGGGCAGGGGGAGATCAGGCCTGAGGAGCCAGAGGTGCAAATACAATTTCAGTATCGTGTTTCAGTATCAGTATTTATCAGCAAGATCAATAAGAAGACCTAAGGTCTCTGTCTAATGTGATGCCTTTGGGGGTTGGAACAATGGTGCTGTCATTCCTGCAGCCTTCACAAGCTGTTGCCACAGTTCTGTTTTGGACACATACTATTAATGCCAACAAAACCACTTGAGACCATAATCCAGCTCAATAGACCCGCATAAAAATTTTTATTACTCCCTTTTTGTGATTGCTTTAACTGTTTTTCTAAGTGTTCTGTACAGAGTATTGAGCTAGCTTTGAAATCTTCTCCCCTAAGGAATTTTGCTTTACAAATGCCATTTTTACCTAAGTGTAATATAAAATAGCTTGAACTATGTAGAAGTCAGAGTTACACTGGTGTGATAACACAGTGCTTTGGTGAAGGAAAACGGTGCAAATTAGTGTAATTAGACAGTTGTATCAGTAATTGATTTGAGCCCTCTATCACCTCATTAATGAAAGGTCAAGTTCCAGTTGGAGGAAAGTGGTTGCTGAGCTTGGGGAAAGGCTCTTGCTTCCAGTTTTCCAGTTAGCAGCTGTCCTGGGATGAGGTGAGGCACAAAGGGCATAAGCTTTTACAAAACCTCTGGCCATGCTGTCATCATTATATTTCCTGGAAATTGAAGCTGCAATCCACAAACACTAATTTTAATGGCTGTGTTGGCCAGAGACACTTTCCAGGAGTGTACAGCCAGCAGTGGGAATGGCAAGGAGCAACTGATAGAGCAGCTTGCCAAAAGAAGACTGAAGTGAGTTATAAGGAGGTGGTATACTAGAAATACCATTTTAGATTAAATATAAAATAGCTTTTTTTTATTACTGGAAAGATGACTGAAGCTGTAAATACTATAAATGCAGTCTTCCCATGCCAAGGAAGCTGTAAACTTGTATTACTTCTGCAGTGGTACAAGCGGAACTGCCACAGTGGAGACAAACTCGACAACGCTCCATGTTCATGCTCCATGTCCATGCTCCAAGCCAGCTTTGAGTGCTGTTCTCCTTACCTGGTTTTGGAAGTCAGTGTGGTCAGCTCTGACTGGCTAAATTAGTTGCCACCCAACTAACTGGCCAATGGCTGCCCCTGTCCCCAATGGCCCAGGCTGGTCAAGTTATATAACCAAGGTAGTGATATAATTATATTTCAGTTATAAAATTATAATTAGGATTATTTATAACTGGGAGGCCTCCAGGCCAGCTGTCAGCACCACACAAAACCAGTAGTATGTTCACAAAGACTCTAGCTCTGTATGTTAGTCTTCATGCAGGTTGTGGCAGAAAACTGGGAGGACAGAAATTGTCCACTTCATGAGAGACAATATCGAAGAGTTTGTAATATTGCAAGAGAAATACTGCTACGAAATCCAAAGCATCTTAGAATAGCTTCCCTAAGATGTTTGTTTTAATGAAAAGTGTTAAACCTGCTAACTGTTCACAATGAAAGAGGAAGTACTTTCACAAACTATTTCTGCCTGGCACTGCCCATTCAATATCTACCTCTACTAGTCCTAGTCTAGTTTGGCTACTGCATAATTTTAGCCATTTAGTATAAAACGTATGAAAAAAGTGTCATTTACCTGTTTGGTGAATGTATGATGATTGATAACATTTAGTTTTAAACTGTAATGCAATAAACCACAAAGTTAGCGATGAAATCCTGTTGTTGGTTCCGTGCAGCAGCATATTTATTGCTTCATTGCTGATCCGTTCAAAAAAAACCACTTGATTATAAACTCCACCAAGTTACTTGCAATTGTACTGGGATTTGCTTTCTCTTCCAGCCTTCCTAACTGGTTAACAATGTTGTACTGTGTTTTTACGCTCTTCTCTGGTGGTAGCAAATATCAAAACTAGCAGGAAGTCAATCAAAGAATAAAAATGCTGAGTTCTGTTTGTAAATGAGTGCTAGTGTTTCCTTGTAGGGTTCAGCGTCCTCCTTGGATGGCCCACCAGCTTTGTAATAAAGGATGGCCAGTTCCCTTAATTCCACTTGTCTTCTTCCAGGCTGATGAGCTGTTAATGGGGATGCGGATCTCCAAAAAGGAAAAACAGGTCAGTAGGAAAAGGCTGTGACTCCGTTTGGAGTCAGGCTGGAAAAGAACCACCTTGGCAGGGAGCTGTCTGTCCTAGCCCAGAAACTAACTGTATGTACAAAAAAAACCCCACCCCATCCTTTGCTGTTTCAGGCTACAAAGAGCCAATATGGGGATTTGGATAAATGGGTGTTCAGATGCAAGCTGAATGAAGAAGTATTTGCTGTTTTCCTCAAATACAATTTTTGGGGGTTAAATAAAATAAGGCTTCTCTTCCCCACCCATAAACCCTCCTGATCCCAAACTTTTCTTGATTCAGTGTCCCAGAGTATCTTGGGATTTTAATCAATTAGCATGCAAAATAATACAGTAATGCTGACAAATTGTAGTAAAAGTAGCCAAGCAGACTGCTGATGCAGCGATACAGGAACCTCCAGTGTGTTGTGCACCTGGCATTTCAGATTCCCTAAAAAAAACCAATGTTTGTTAATGAGTAATATCTCTGATTAACCCTGTCTGTAGGGAGCACAGGGGCTGCAGCACTTGTAGGGTCCGTGGTTGTGGATGCCTGCAGGGAAGATGGGTGTTGTTGGAACCCTGGGTACTGAGAATTTTAAATGTTCTTTATGTAACTTCAAATATTGTATCACTGGTGTGATGCTGAAGTGTTGGCAGCAATATCCTCATATTCACCCCTTTGGATGGGAAAGGGGAGCTTGTTGCAGGAAGGGTTCTTTTGCATGGATTCTGCCCTACTTGGAAACCACCACCCCTAAAAAATAGCATCCCTTCCTTATCCATGTTCTCATAACTTCATTGTTCTGTGGGAGAAGGGCATTTGTGCTGGGAAACTGCCTGCCTTGAAATTTTCATAATTTGAAACTGCCCCCTTCCATTCCTGGGAACAGCTCCTCGTGATTTGAAGCACAGAAGATTTATGAGGAGCCAAGTTAGCCTGGCAGCTTTGGCATTATTTTATCTGCATAAATATCTCTGTTTTGGCTTTCCATCAGTACCCCTCCACTCCATCCATAAAAGATTTTCCTACCTTATTCTGCTCCTGCAGTCTGTTCTGAAGGCCCCATGTGCAGTAGCAAAAAGACAACAGCTCTCTGTGGCCCCTCTTGTCCCTCAGAATGCAGGAGTGCATGCAAAGTGCCCTTTATTCCAAATTTGCCTTCACGGAGTGAACCCAAGGGGTGTGGGTTTACACCAAGGGGTGTGTAAATGCTCTTTACTTAGAGGATAGTAAATGGGGAGCAATGATGTGGCTGTTGAGTGGATCGTGCAGCAAGACTGGGATTTCTATGGTAAGTGCAAGTGGTGAGTTTGTGGGGGCTCTTTCAGTGTCTGGTGTTTTCTCCTGAACTTCCCAAAACCAAGAGTCAAGACCCCAGTCTTGTAAGAGGACCACAGAGATGTCCCTGAAAGTAGGAACAGTTTTGTTCCCCTGCATCTTTTTGTATGATTTTATTGCAAAAATATGAAGCTGTAAACCAGACACTCCTTATAATCTATAAAGCTGCTTTTATTAATTATTTGCTATTTTGTCTTATATTTGTCTTTGTAATCTGCAAGAATTTTTGTAAAGCTTTAGGAAAATGTTGGCTTCTGACTGTTTACATCATGCCTTTCAAGTATTTCTTTTCCTCACTGGAATCATCAAATGTTCACAACTCTGCATCTCACTTCACTTGCAGTATATTTCAAATATCTTAGTGAAATGTAACTCTTTGAGCTGGGAAAAACCCTCTAATCTTTGCTTTATGGCAGAGTGAACTTGTTTGTGCTTTTGAATTCTTGTTTTGTGCCCTGATGAGCATCTTTTCACCACATCCTTTATGTTCTGTTTAATATTGCAGGACCCTGCTGGCACCAAAACCATCCTGCCTTTTCTAAATTATTGACAGGTACACAAATTGCATATAAGCTATGTGAAAAATGTAAAGTGTGACCTAAATTTACTTAAATGGAGGAAAAGCCTGATGCTGCAGCTAGGCCGAAGCTGGGGAGGAAAATTGAGCTCAGTGCCAGGCTGCAGGCACTGGCTGTTGGCAAGTGTTAAGAAGAGAGAAAAGACTGAGACCATTGGAATAAGTAATAAACAAGCAGTTTTATCCTTATTTATAAGGATTATACTCTCAATGCAGTAAAAAGTCTATAAATCCAATATCTGAAAGGACTTCTTAGCAATATAAGATTTTGTCTCATACCTATGTATACTATAAGATGCATGGGCCCCATCTGTTTGGGGGAATTTTTTTTCTTTTTCTACATACATTATAAATTGTTCTTCCTGGTGAGATCATAGTATTTTCAATAGCACAAACACACCATAGTATTTGCTTTTGAACATGCCCTCACCTGTGGGCCTGTCAAAAAGCAGGTATTTGTGGCTGACACCTTGAACTGATGTTCTTTCAGAGAGGGTACCCTGGGTTCAGTACCAGGGGCCGGTATGGGGCTGTTTTTTGGATTTGTGCTGAACACAGGGTTGATAACACAGAGATGTTTTGTTATTGCTGAGCAGGGATCACACAGAGCCAAAGCCTTTTCTGCTCTTTGTGCTGCCACACTGCAGGAAGTCGGGGGCGCCTGGGAGGGTGGGAGGGGACACAGCCAGGACAGGTGACCCCAACTGACCAAAGGGATACTCCAGACCACGTGGCATCCTGCTCAGAAGATATATTGAGGCGGGAAATGAATGGGAGCATATTTGGAGTGATGGTGTTTGTCTTCCCAAGTGTATTGGTTTTGCATGGCCTGGTTTTTGGTAGCAGGAGGGCCACAGAGATGGCTCCTGTGGAAAACTCCTGGAAGCTTCCACCATGTCCAGCAGAGCCAATCTCTGATGGCTCTGAAGAATGGCACGCTGCTGGCCAAAACTGGGGCCAGTGAGAGAAGCTGGTAACGCCTTTGTGATCACATATTTAAGAAGAAAATCAAAAGAAAGTAATTTTTTTCTTCCAGCCAGAGAAGAGGAGGAGGTGACAACATGTGAGGGAAACAACCTGGAGACACCAAGGTCAGTGGAAGGAGGGGCAGGAGCTGCTCCAGGCCCCGGAGCCGAGATTCCTCTGCAGGCCGTGGTGAGACCATGGTGAGGCAGCTGTGCCCCTGCAGCCCTGGGGATCCACGGGGATACAGAGATCCACCCACAGCCCTGGGGATCCACGGGGATACAGAGATCCACCCACAGCCCATGGGGATCCACAGGGATACAGAGATCCACCCACAGCCCCTGGGGATCCCTGGGGGATGGAGAGATCCACCCACAGCCCCTGGGGATCCACGGGGGATGCAGAGATCCACCCACACCCCATGGGGGAGGTGCCCACACCAGAGTGGGAGAGCCTGGAGGAGGCTGTGATCCCGTGGGAGACCCAGTGGAGAGAGGGGGCCCTGCTCCCAGGCTGGAGCAGCCTGTCCTTGGAGGGCTGCACCCCGTGGAAAGAGACCCACGTCACAGCAGTTTTGGGAAGGATTGGCTGCCCGTGGGAGGGACTCACGTTGCAGCAGGTGCAGTTTGGCTGCTGCTCAGGACAGTGGACCCACATTGGAGAAGTTCATGGAGAACTTCCCACAGTCTCACAGGGGAAGGGCTCCTCTCCCAGAGCAGCAGCAGAAAATCTCAGTGATGAACTGACCAAACTCCCATGTCCTGTCTCCCTTCACGGTCGGTTGGTGGGAAGGAGGGAGAGGCTGGGGGGAAATGGTGTTTTAAGGGTTTATTTTACTTCTCATTATCCTCCTCTGATTCTGTTAGTAAGAAATTCACTTTGCAACCTTAATTGGAGCCAGTTTTGCCCTTGAAGCATCTCTCCCAGTCCTTATCTCAACTCATGAACCTTTTGTTAACTTTTTTTCCCTCTCCTCTGCCCAGCTGTGGCAGGGGAGGGTGAGTGAGCGACTCTATGGGCCAGTGTCAAACCACAACACCAAGTTATGTGACCCTGCTCTCCTGGAGATGGCTGAACACCTGCCTGCCCATGGGAAGCAGGAAATTCTTTTATTGTTTTGCTTTGCTTGTGTGTGTGGCATTTGCTTTCCCCGTTAAACTGTCTTTATCTCAACCCACGCGTTTTCTGGCTTTTGCTGTTCTGATTCTCTCCCCGATCCTTCTGGAGGGGGAATGATCAAGCAGTTCTCTGGGACTTGATGGTTGGATGGGGTGAAACCATGACAGTATGTATTTTTATTCAATGTTTCAGTTGAAATCACAGTAGGACTATGCCCTGCATTACAAGAGAGAGCCTGGGAAAAGGAGGAAAGCTTATTCTTGCAGAAATGAGTAACAAAACCACTTCCTGAGATTAAACTGTTGGAAGAAAAACCTGTTACCAGATAATAAAAAGCATAATACAGCCTTACCCTAGAGTCTTGTGAGTCAAGGTCTGCGGGCAAATCACAGTACAACTGGGTTTGTTTGCTGCCTGGGGATGGTTTATTGGGACATTGATGCACACTGGTAAATACAGAAGCATCGTGGCATTTGATGACCCTTTGAGACAGGCAGACACCCTTAAGTACAGCATGTACAACCACAGGGACAGAGAAAGCAGGGAAACTGTTTTTTCTGATTTCCCTAGGATGAGCCATCCCAGCAGGGCAGAGGGCATGCCCAGCACCAGAGCCAGGACGTGCAGGCAGTGCTGCTGCAGGACTGGGATGTGTGAAGAGTCCAGGTTTCTGTGCCAAGCTCCCGATGCAGAAGTTACTGAGTTGTCACATCAGCGATGCTGACAGACCCAAGGCTCGCTCCAGGCATGCAATGAGGAAAACATCCAAGCACAAACTAGAAATGGGAAAGGTATTGTTGCTTTTAATTTACAGAAAACTGTTTGGTTTATAGTTTTGACAAGAACAAGGGCCGTTCATATTCACTTTCATATTCATGGAAGTGAATATGAAAGGCACATTCTGGTAACTGGCAGTATAAGTGGCTGTGTCAAAACTTCATTTCAGTGCAAAGATAGATGAGACATTTGACTTTGTGATTTCAACAGGGTGTGTTAACATCTGCTTTTTCAGTCTGACATGCTGGGTCCTTGAACCCCATCTCCTAAAAAGCTGTTCTTTGCTGCTCCAACATTTCTGCCTTCTGTGTTTTGTCATAAAGGAACATCTTAGTGAGGGGGTCAAACTCTCCTTAAGACTTGCAGAGTCGAGTCTTGCAACAGTAGAACTTTGCCTTGCAAAAGCACAGGACTTTTTCCTGCAAAAATGAAGGATGTGAAGCCTCACACCAAAGCCCCACAAGAAGTCAAAGGTACAGTATCTCTGCAGAATTAAAAAAAAAAAACCAACTTTAAAGAAATTCTAAAAGCATTTTTAAACTACTTGTCATTATATCACCTAGAAACTCTTTGATCCCTTTAGAAAAAAAAAACAAGTAAATGAGACAGCCTTAGACTTACACTTTTTCCCCCTAATTTTTTTCTTAACTTAAAACCTAGTAGACACAATTTTCAGATATTGAACTTTCTGCATTTTCATGGGACTAACATGTTAAAATATTCCTTCAGGAGACAATAGAAATAACTATTCTTGAAATGCTAAGTAAGTCCAGAGACTTGCAACTATTTTCAGAATCCCTTCTTAGAAAATTCTACATCTGCTAAGTAAAAATAGCTGTGAATTTCGGCTCTTATATGTTCATTCACTGAGTACATCTGAAGACCACATTAAAAGTACTTGTCCTTGCAAAAGAAGAAAACCAAAATGCTTTTCCAAATGCTTTTATAGCAAGAAGCATTTTTAATTTATTCTGCTATGATAAATAAACTCGATTATATTTGCTGGTTTCCAAATATATTAGAAAGGAAAAGGAATACCCAGAAATAGTCTGTGCTGGATGAAATGTAGGGATCTAATCAACATCTTTATTCCTTCAAGTGCAGCAGAAGTGATGAAATTTTCAGTACTGCACTGAAATAGCTCACATAGAAGTGTCCACATCTGGGACAAAATTTAAACTCTAAGGTTTAAATTGGGTTATTTACTCTAAGTCCATTGTTTCAGGGGCCAGCTGTGCTCCCGTGAAGGAGGTTCTGTCTGTCACAGCGCAAACAGAACAGGAACAGCGGCGGCTGGTGGCAGCATCGCGAGGCAAATGCCCTGACAAAGTGTTGGGGGCGTTCATTTAGAATTCCCCTAAAATACTGGACTAGGAATGCCCTCAGCCGCTAGATGGTGTGTTGATTCTGCCATTTAAAGTCCCAGCTGTTGAAATAAAAGAAGTTCAGAGCTGTTGAAGAGCTCAGATCTAATTCTGATTCACTTTGGCCCTCCTGGCATAACCCAGAACAAAATCAGTCAAAGGAGCTGTTGGCAGACCCTGTGAGCAGCTGTTTAGACTCACCTTTTAGCACACTAAACAGGGCACAAATCAGAGTACCCCCCACCAGAATTAGCATTTCTCTGCTGCTTTGATCGTTGGGCTTATACAGATGGGCTTGCTTGTGCTTCCTCTCCTTAGCCAAACACATTTTACGTTCTGGGTGCCAGAAGGAACAATTCTGTGCAAGGGACAGTAGGAACCTGAGGGTGGCACAACCTCCTCCCCCCACCCTTTAGTCTGCCTTCAATAAAATTACTCCTCTTCCTTGGCAGAATGAATTATTTGAGAGCATAAATGGAGCCATCCTGTCTTAGAAGAGGACTGCAAGGAACATCTCTACAGTCTTACGGGTTGGTCCAAGAGAAGGGGAAAGGGAGTGACAAAAACTAAGATGGGCACTGTAACTGAAGTTGCTCTGAACTCAGGATATTTTAATGGTTTTTTTTTTTATTTGGTCTAGCCTCTTGTTTTTATAGGAGTAACAATGGGTTGCTCAAAGCACTGTCTTTCAACCACATGACAGTGCTGTGTCCAGTTCTGGGCTCCTCAGGACAACAGAGACATGGAGCTCCAGGAGCAGGTCCAGCTGAGAGCTATGAAGTTATTAAGGGACTGGATCACCTCTCTTAGGAGGGAGGGATGAGGGAGCTGGGGCTGTACAGCACTGACACAACTGAGAGGGGACATCATCACAGAAAACCTTCCCCACAATTACCAACAAGCACTCAAGCTCTTGGTCTTCCCCTTCTGACTCCAGGCCTCTTGTCTTTGAGTTTTTGACATCCATGTAAACATCTCACAAATGCAACTCCCTGTGGATTCTCCCCATGTGTCAGGATCCCATTGCTGAGGTTCTTAGAAATGCCTCTGCCCGAATTAAGGTGCAAAGGAGACCAAACGCCAGTGACAGTAGTGTGGGGTTTATTTGATAGTAAATATGAGAGAGAGAGAGAGAGAAAGAAAATAGATTGAGGGGGACAGAACGAGAGTAACAGGGACAGAACAAGGAAATATCACCATCTGTGGATCCCAATGATGCTCTGTTGATGCTCTCCAGCTGGTCTTGGTGGTGATGGTCCCCCCAAAAAGCACAGAATCCAATGGGTTATTGCACACTCAGGCCAGGCAGGAAAACCCAGGCACCTCCCTGGTGGGGGGGAGTTTTCCATTGTCTCTTCCCAGCGGATTCTGGGTTTGTTCCATCACGGGCAGTGCAGTGCTGAACCCCTCAGGAATGACTCTGGGGGCACTTTGGGGGCCATGGATGGATCAAGGCCCCCCCTCAGTGAATGAATGTCCCGTGGGGGTTGCACAGCCAGGCTGTGTAAGCAGGACGGGCTCACTGCCCCTGAGCTGAGGTTACAGCACTCCCAAACTTCCTCCCCCCACCTCGTTTCAGGAGGGAAATCTGTGCCAACCTGCTCCCAGCCAAGGGCTCTGTGGGCCACGGCCTCCCCACCCCAATCAAGCCAGAGATGATTCTCAGCACGGCGGCTGCTTTTGGTTCACATTCTTTTCCTTGTTTACTTGTTTGTTTCAAGTGATTGAAGAATGGGTTTTCCCTTCATCCAATCTCAGCAGTTTGACTTTCAGTCCAAAGTCCCAGACAGGATCTCCAGGGAGGCTTCTTTGGTTGTAGCTTCTTTATACAGTTTTTGTTATAATGAGCAAAACTTTATATCCATGTTTGAGGCATGAACTATTTCAGCCTCTGACACCACGTTGTCTGCAAAAACTGGATTTGTTACCTCATGTCCAACAAGCCAATAATTACTGGAGAGAGACATTATCTATTTCAGATTGCACAAGCCTGGTGCTCCATGATATTCAACAGCTCAAGCATTCCAACTCTCAGAACTTTTTACTGTTTAAACATTTTAGCAAACGAAGGGATTAGTGTTCATTAGTTACAAGTCACACGATTCCCTTATTACTCGGTGTTCTATCTTCTGCTGGTTAATGATTCTCATGCTAATTAATGCCGTGCTCAGTCTCTCTCCTTTAGGGCCGGTGGGTTTTTGGGGTCGGTGCTCTGTGAGTGGGTCGGGATCTGCCCCTGCCGGAGTCACCTGTTACCTGGAGCCGATTTCAGCACAGTTACTGAGTTGTCTTCATTTGTTCCTGCCTTGTTTTGGGAGTTCTGTCACATGTCCTCGTGGCCCCTAAATCCTGCATCCTTTGTGCACTGCGGGACAGCTGCTGTGTCCACAGCGGCACATCCTTCTTCCCAAGCTTTGTTAACCTCTCCTGCTTCTGAGAACATTGAAGCATATCCAGCCCTAAACCTTAACAATGCGTTTCTACCAACAAATAATTTGTGTTTGGTGGAACACCTGGCCATCACTTAGAACTTCCTGGCAGCTCTGTTTCATGGATTAAATCTCCCTTCTCAACCACTCGTGAGAAAATCTTATACATTCCACATTTGGCGGCATTCAGGGTGTCGGGACGGGGACGGAATCCCCAGTAACTGGGGGCTGTTCCCGGATTTCAGACATTCCCGGCGGGTCCCGTCCCCGCCCCCTCAGCGCGCCCGGCCGCGGGCGCAGCGCCCCCTGGCGCCGGCGTTGTCCCCTCACAGCCCCCGCCCCCTGCCGGCGGGGCTGGGCCGCAGCGCTCTCGCGAGAGCGGCGGGGGCTGCGGGGGGCGGCTCCGCGGGGCCATGGCGGCCGGAGACGTGGAGTCCTCGCTGGAGCTGAGCCTGACGGGCTCCGGGGCGCTGCCCGGCGGGCTGCCCCCCGCCCGCTCCCGCATCTTCAAGATCATCGTCATCGGGGACTCCAACGTGGGCAAGACGTGCCTCACCTACCGCTTCTGCGCCGGCCGCTTCCCGCAGCGCACCGAGGCCACTATCGGCGTGGACTTTCGCGAGCGCGCCGTCACCATCGACGGCGAGCGCATCAAGGTACCGCGGGGCCCGGCCCGGCACGGGGGGCGGAGGGGCAGCGCCTGGCACAGGCTCCGGCGGCCGGGAGAGCGGGATGCCCCGGGCCGCGCCCCTGGCAGGGGTGTCCCGGCCCCCTGTCACCGCCACGGGGTCCGGCCGTGGGGTCGCGTCGCCGGCGGCCGTGTCGGCCCTGACGCTGTTCCGCTCCTTGGCCTTGCTCCTGGTGGAAAGGTTGTCAGCCTGTAGGCTTCTGTGATGGTGAACCGATTCCTGCCCTAGGCCAAACCTCCTTGCGTCTTTTGTCAAGTGATTTGACAGTCACTGATCAGTAATTTATCCTTACAGTGCACTTCTGTATGGATCTCTTACCAGTAGTTTAGTCTTGTACCAGCGGCGTGTTGCCTCTGGGAAATTCTGCTGCTTTGTCCATCGCACATCACAGTTGTTTTAACCTTCAGCACCACAGAGCTGTGTAGGTGCCACTGTTATGATAATTCTGCTTTAAAAATATTAGGAAATTGAATATTGTTCGGGGTTAAGCAGTGCGTTTCAGCTTGTAATTTTTAGGGTTCTGTTAATTTGCTGTGTGCTGATCGAAACCATCATTTGCTGAATGCTCTGTAACAGCTTACAGATGCAGTTTGTTTACCAACATTGTTTGAAACAGGATCCCCATCTGCTTCTGTATTACAGTTTGTTTCTGTGAGGAAAGCTCAGTTGTGCAGAAAAAGGAAGTTAACAGTCGTCTGGTGCTTGTACTTGGGCCTTTGTTATCATCAGGCATTATAATTACAGCCTAGAGTTCTGTAGCTGAAAGCTATGGTTTTTCCTTGCTTATTTACTGTTTAAAGAAATGATGGAGGATATATAAGAATAGCAGAGCCAGTATGCTTTCCTGCTCTGGTGGGATTTTTATGTCATATCTTTTTTCAACTAAAAAAAGAATGGTGAATAGGAGTTTTTGTTGTGGGTTTGTTTGGGGTTTTTTTTTGCAAAACCACTGACTAGAACTTCTCTGACAGCTGCAATTCTGTACTCCTTTGTGCATTGCTGTCCATGACAGAGGAGAGACCTCCTGAGGGATATTGTCTTGTCAGCACCGTCTTATTCATTGGCACTTTCATCACCTCTGAATGATGCCTGGCCTTAGTTGGGGGGAAGCGAAGAACACAGATCCACAGCTCTTAGATGCTTCACATGAGTTATTGTGCCATTCTGTTATATAGGTTTCTGTAGGTTGTTTTGCTACATTTTTGAGAATGTTATCTCAAAAATAAACCAGTTCTGGTTGCGGAAGTTGGAGAAGTGAAGGAGGCTCTTCTGAGACACATTGCTTTGTGCAAGTTCTGTTTCAGCATTAAATGAGTGAATTTGGTCATTATGGCCTGGACCCTTAGTTCTTAGTGGGTGTGTTGTCAAGTTTGAACTGATTTTGGGTGGGTTTGGGCAATTTCTCTCCCTCCTCTTCACCTTTCTCACACGGAGCAGTCAGCTCCAGCAGCACCAGCTGAACCAGGGGAGAGAAGCTCTCTTGAACTAAATTATTGTAGTCCTTGCTGAAGGGAATTTTCCCTCTTGCATCCAAGTAGGTTATAAAGTGGTGCCTTCTCCCTTCTCCCTTCCCCCAGGCAGCTGGATGGTTCTTTCTTGTGCTGCTACAGCAGTAGCTGTTTCCTTCACAGCTGGAAAAGTGCTGTGTCATTGGCAGGAACACAGGCACAGTTCTTCCCTCACACAGCAATTGTGTAGAATTCCAAGGCATGGGAACAAGCAGATTCCTTGTACAGCGGGCTGACAGGTTCATATCAAACACTGATGCCTGAACGTGATGGGTAAATTTAAACTTTCAACAAACGGATTTGCTGCCTTCTAATTTTTTCTCTTCCTCAATTGATCTAAGCATTGAAAATTGAAGAAAACAGTGATGTCAGTCTTCGCTGACCTACATTAAAAAAGCAAAATGCAAATGAAATTCAAAGAAGAAAACCTGAACATCATGTTCTGTACCTTTGAGCTGTTCCAGATTTTTTCCCCATGTCTTTTTAAAGGAGACATGGCATCAAGGCCAGTTAAGTTTTGCCAGTGTGTTATAAACCACACGTATAGAAGTGTGTCCTTGTTTAGAAGAGAGCCTTTCTGGATCCACAGAACAGAATCAGAAGGTGGGATGTGATAGCTGAGACAGTGTATTTAATGTTTTTATGGCATCTATTTGTCTTTCCTAGGGAATGTGACCAAGTGATTCTGTACAGTTTTATTAGCTGAATGATGCTGTTAAACCAACCAATCAAACTATCTATTTTAAAGGGCTGTGGTCCCCTGATGATGGGTTTTTCTGGACTAACAATGAAATAGTAATCTTAGTGTTACTTCATCAGTGCACACCCCTTAACATGAACATTTTCAATGTTGTTTTTCAGAAGAGGAAGTATTTGGGCTGAGAGTCAGAAGTGGTTCCATTTCCTCAAGCTTGCCTTGTATGAGGAAAAAAATAAACTTCTAAAGTGTGCAGTTTTCAACACTGGGAAAGGATTTACCTCTCTGTGCAAATGACTCAGTTGATAATGCCCTTCAAGCTTGAATGATGGCTGTAAACCAAATTTTGGAAGAACTGTAGTTTAAGCTTTGCTTGTAAGTCATGTAAACCCTGAATTTAATTTCCCCATCTTTACCCAAGGCTGGCAATACAGTTGCAGATCTCTGCTTGGCTGAGGCATGACTGGTTTCTGCTCTGTAAGTTGGGGAGAGAACTGTAAGCTTACAGCTGCCTGTGAAAATGAACTCTCTCCTTAAATTAATTTGATATAGCATTTTCTAAGACTTATCTATACTGACTCTTTAACATAATATTATCTATACATAGGATTGCTTTAGTCTGTACTTCTTTTTCCTCTAATGTCTCAAATTCCTGACCATGTTCTATGAGTCTCCTGACTTTATGCTGTTCTGTAAGTGACAGAACTGGAAGTCTGTCTCACCTGGTGTGTGGCTGAACCTTACCCAGACTTTGGTGCCTCTTTCAGTCTGACTGTGCAGACTCTTGGAGATGCTGTCAGTCGTGTGTAGAGTGTGATACCACTGGCAAAAAGTGGGAGTTTGCTCTAGAAATGAGACAGATGGCAACTGAGCACCATTTTATGGGATCAGAGCCAGGGCAACTTGCCTTGCTTTTTCTGACAGTTTTAATGACCCTTCCAGAAGCAGCACACGGGTTTTTCTAAGTGTCTGGATCAAAAGCTGCACAGAACTGGACTGGCCTACAAAAGCCAAGCTGCTCTGATGTTCTCATGCAAATTCTCCATTCCCCTGATGCAACCAGTAGCAGCCATTCCCACCTGCTCTGCTCTGAGGATTTTTTGAGGATGGATCACCAGGGTAGAACATAATATTGAAGAAAATCATCTGAAAGATCTCTTCCTCTTTTTTCTTCACTCTGTCACATGAGTGATTCATAACATCCTGTGATTGACTTGTGGATCTGGATTGTCATTCATTTTAATAATTTCCAACCTGATGTACCCTGTGCTTAAAGAAGAATTGTCAGTCATTGTTATCAAGTCTTTGCATCTGCTTCTGTTCAGTTTCACCATATTTCCACTGTTGTAGCTTTCAGAACAATTTTATGTGATACTCTAGTCCCCTCTGTCAGCGATGCGTCCTCTTGCTGTCAGCAGATTTCCCTTGAACTTGGGCTTCCTTTTTTCTAACATAAAAACTCACTGGTTAAAGTGGTAAACAAGACAACTTTCAAGATATTTGCAATTTCTAAAGGAGTTTTACTGAAACATTTGGATCAATATAGATTATCATAGACCCCAGGCTTCCATTACACAGGATGAGCAATGTATTTAAAATTTCTATTTGCTGTTGCTTACATCTGCTGGTGATACAAAGCTTGTTTTGTTTTGTTTTAGTTTGTTTCAATCTGGACCCCAGAAATTTGAAAGCATTTCAGATCTTCTGAATGTCTTTCTATTCAGACTGAGCTTCTTGCACCTGTGTTCAGTCTGGTTTGGACAGAATGGTGTGTACCTGGAGATGACAGTCACGTGTTCATCTGACAGGAGGTTTATACTTACTGTAATAAGTCAGCCAAGACTCCATTTTCTTCATGCAGGGAAGGCCAATTCTTTATTCACATCACTGGTTTTATACAGTTTTCACAGACCTCTTGGCTGGTAGTTTTCCTAAAACTGCACTGTTTGGTCAGAAGGTGGTTTGTGTGTGTGTGCTGAGATGGAGGTTGTTCACATTTTTCCTGTATGGGTTCTCCTGGAACAGATCTTACTGTTTACACAGATGCACTTACTTTCCAGCCCAAGAATATGTGGTTGTGTTAGGGAACCTTTCATACAATGATTGTTTTCCCTTGGGCACTTGCAAATTACTTAACTACACTTAGAAGAGATGACAGGCTAGCTCTTAATTTAATAGAGCAGGCCTGATTTTATCAGGCCTTTCTTTTATAATTCTTCTACCTGTCACATCTCCCTCTTTTTTATTAATTTAAAAAAGCTTGTATGTTCTGATGTTAAAACAATTTGCATCTTGTTAAGGCTATTACTGGTTCTCTATTAAATACAGGTCAAGAGACAAAAAAACTGATGTTACAATCAACAGAACTTATTGAATCCAATCATGTCACTGACACAGGGTCTGGCAGAATGAGAAAAATAAAAATAATGTCCAGTATCTCTGAGGAAATTGAATAAATGACCACTGTTTTAAGGTCCAAATAGTTGAGACTCAGGAGAAAGTCCATTAGCTGGAAATGTTGATCTTTGACATCACTGAATGTCTTTTTGGGAGCCTGGAACAGGGAATAGCTGAAGAAGGTCAGTAGGAGCACTGTACCATGATGATGACAAAAGGCTTGTGTTGCCAAGTTTCCTCTGTAAGTCTCCAGACACAGCCAGGCTCTGGCACTCCTACTCTTGCTCCTGTTCTGATTCCAAAGGCTGGGTGGTGGTGAAGTCATTTCTCTTCACTGAACCTCATTTTCTCAGAGGCAATTGCTGTCTGATCAAATGAACAGATGACTGCTTTTAACCTGTTGATGTAAAAACACATACCTGTCTTCTCTTTAAGTGAATGAATCAAATAAGGCTTTGCCGTTGTACACTCAATTGAGATTTAATAATCTTTTTTCCAAAGCTTTAATGTAAATATTGCATTATTCAAAATTGTGTTCAATATTGTATTTTGTGTAATTTCATCTGGCAAATCTGTTAACATTCTTGTTAAAGAAATCAGACTATGCTGAAATCTTTGGCAGGTGATCAGGCACTGCATTTACGGCTTTATATCTCTCCAACAACTGTAAAATTGTAAAAAATTACAGTTCATTTAGAAAACAAAATTAACTTTAAAACCCCCTATATCAACACGTTTTCAAAGCATTCAAACACATTACTTCATTAAGTAAAGCTTCATTAAGCAGAGGCAGTCAGAACCCACTCGGCGCTGGGGCGGGGGGGCTGTGCTGCCCGCAGGGAAAAAGGAGAGGGAGGGGAAGAGAAAGAAACCTCCGGGCGCCGCCACCTCGCAGCCGCTGCGGGGAAAGGAGACAACAAACGCCGCCGTGTTGTGCTCCCATCCGCAGGGATGAGATCCGGAACGCCGCACTGCCCGGGCCGCGGGCGCTGGGAGCTGCTGAAGCGGGGCCGGCCCGGCGGAGCCGCCGGGGCTGTCGGAAATCCCTGCACGGACCGGGAGGGAATGAGGGAACGGCCTCGGAGCCCTCAGCTGTGGGGAGGAGCGGTGAGCAGGGAATGCGCTCCGGCTCCTGCCGCCTGCAGAGCTCGCGCGTTCCCTGTGGAGCTGCGAACCGAGCGGCGCCCGGGGCTTTCCGGAGGATCAAACTCACCTGCCGGAGCCCCCGCGGCCGCCCCGCGTCGCCGCCCGGGGCGCTGTGTCCGGCCGGAACCATTTTGCGGGGGCACCCGCACACCGGTTCCGGCTCCGGGCTCCGGGCGGGTCCCCGCGCGGCGGCTCCGCCCGGCTCGGGCTGAGGCGGTTCCGAGGCGGCTTTTCCGGAGCGGGAATTCGCCAGCGGAGATTGCGCGGATTTTACCGCGGGTTTAAACTCTCACTGCGCCTTTACCCCGCGGCCCCCCCTGCACACTTTGGCGAGCGTTCGCTCCGCGGCGCGGCTCTTCCGCAGCGCCTCTCTGTCGTCTGCCGCCCGGCGCATAAAGTCACATTACGCGGCGCGGCGCGTATTTTCCATACTACGCGGCGCGGCGCGTATTTTCATACTACGCAGTTGGTATTTTGGTGTTCTCAAAATACGCGGCACGTATTTTCATACTACGCAGTGCGTATTTTGGTGTTCCAAGTTACGCGGCACGTATTTTCAAGTTACGCGGCACGTATTTTCATACTACGCAGTGCGTATTTTGTGTTCTCAAATTACGCGGCACGTATTTTCATACTACGCGGCACGTATTTTCATACTACGCAGTGCGTATTTTGTGTTCTCAAATTACGTGGCACGTATTTTCATACTACGCAGTGCGTATTTTGTGGTCTCAAATTACGCGGCACGTATTTTCATACTACGCGCCGCGGCGCGTAATTTCAATGCTACGCAGCGCGGCGCGTATTTCCACACTGCGCGGCGCGGCCCTTCCGCCGTGTCCCCCCGCCCCGTCCCGGTGGCCGCGGGGCAGTTTCCCGTCCCTCCTCCCTCCACCCCGGGCGGGGCCTTCCCGGGAGCTCTGTTGTGTTTGTTTCCCCGTTTCTGTGCTTTGTTCGCGGCCCCGGGCGCTCCCCGCTCGGGTCCCGCCTCGCCGGCCGCTCCCTGTCTCTGTGTTCGGCCGGAGCTGCGGCCGGAGCCTTTCGCTGCTTTGTGTATCCGCCCCTTGAATCCCGTCTCGCTGCGGGCTGCTCGTCCGCGGCTCTGCGGATTCCGTCTCTGGGTCCCGGCTCGGCCCCACCGCAAAGTTCCAGCCTCGGCCGAGCCTCCCGCGATCGCCTCGGGCCGTCAGCGATGGGAATAAGTCACCCGAGATTCCATTTTCTTCATGCGGGAAAAGCCCGTTCTTTACTCACATCGCTGATTTTATAGCGTTTTCACAGACCCCGTGTGCAACACCTACTGGCTGGTAGTTTTCTAACTACTTCATTTTTTAGTCAGAAGGTGATTTGTGTGTGTGTGTCAGGTTGCTTACATTTAATTTTTTCCTTTTATGATGCCTTGATACTACAAACAATAGTACGGTCCGAGTTTAAACACTAAATAAGCTTAAGTTAGGTGTTCATCACAGGAGGGTTTGATTCCAACACACTGCAGAGAAAGATTTATTTGGTTTGTTTCTCCTGTTTCTCTTTATTGGTGATGTTGAAATCAAGCGTGGTTTGATTTCTTCCTACTTTAATGTCATGCTAACAACAAAATTTTGGGGAAGATGAGGTTCTTTCGGCAATAACAAAACCCACATCAGCTGAGAGTCATATTGGGAAGTAACATATATTTAACTTTCAAATGAAAGTGCTATTGCTAAGACTTCAGGATTTGTTTTATAAAAATCTTTAATAATACAGAATCCAGTAAACTTCCAGAAATTTGTATTTCCTCTTAAGTCGTGTCATCATTCCTCCTGGCCAAAGCTTCTGAAATTGTGCAAATGCTCCGGTTTTCTTCAGCACAAACCTGTCAATATGATTAATTGAGAAGAGTAGATTTCTGTGGTCATGTAACTTCTCCTCACTACAAGTAATTTGTGTTATTTTGTTGTGTAATGAACCATTTTCTCCTCTCCTCATTCTGTTTTCAGATACAGCTGTGGGATACAGCCGGCCAGGAGCGCTTCAGGAAGAGCATGGTGCAGCACTACTACAGGAACGTCCATGCTGTGGTGTTTGTGTATGACATGACAAACATTGCCAGTTTCCACAGCCTGCCCTCCTGGATAGAGGAATGCAAACAGCACCTGCTTGCCAGTGACATCCCAAGGATTCTGGTTGGGAATAAGTGTGACCTGAGAAATGCCATTCAGGTGCCCACGGACCTGGCCCAGAAGTTTGCTGACACTCACAGCATGCCGCTGTTTGAAACCTCTGCCAAGAACCCCAATGACAATGACCATGTGGAGGCCATTTTCATGACACTGGCACACAAGCTTAAAAGTCACAAGCCATTAATGCTTAGTCAACCCCCAGATCATGATGAAATACATATAAAGCCTGAACCAAAAGCTATCACATCCTGCTGGTGTTAGGATTGTCACTGATCCCATTGTCACTGGCTGTCACCTTGTCTTGTTTGCAAGTGCTTCAAAATTATGGTCTTGGCAAAGTTCCAGGTTTTGGTAGCAATTATAGCAAATCTCTTTGGCACTTTAATGTGGTTTTTTAAAAATTTTTTTCCTGGTGTAGATGTGCCCATCTTATGCTCTTGCACTTTGTAATTGTACTTTCTGAATTACTAAACTTTCACTATAAATATATGGGAACATACTCGCTTTGTCAAGTTTTGACAAAGCAATCCTAGTTGAGCTCTTGCTGCCTGAGGTTGTTCTAATCACTTGTGGTAAGATTATAAACAGTAGGCCAGTTTACTAATACTTTTGGTTGGAATAATGTAGGAGGAAGAGCCTTTTGTGACAACCAGGGAACAGGTTTGGGTCAGCAAGTGGGGAGATTTTTGGCATATGAAGGAATATTAGGTGACCTCTAGCAAATTAAAAAGCAGGCACCTTTCTGTTACAAAAACAAAAAAAGCCCAGCTCTGTCAAAGTTTGGGCTGCCAGTGTCAGTGCAAACTGCTGGGTTTTGGCCTGTCATTCCACTATGAACTTGGTCTGTTTCTTCATGGCAATGGTGACAGAATTGACTAACTTCTCCCTACCTCTAGACCGTTATTTGGTACTGAAAACTTCATTAATTTTTCATAATTAGCACACGATACCAAACTATGTTATGTTAACCCATGTGAAAAGTACTGTAGCACAGGATTTGGGGTAAAATTGGGACTCTATCTGTCCATAAGTTTTCTGATCTTATTAAATTATGAAATAGTTATTAATTTTATACAATTATTAAAATAATTGTATAAAATCAAATAATATATTTCTGAAGGTGCTGTATTTGAGTCGAGTGTCTCAGGGTAAGTAAAAACAGTTGAGTAAAAGGCTGGGTGAATTTGGCAAAAGCGTACTGGTTTTCAAAGATCGAGGTTTGCAGGGCTTTAAGAAATCATGAGTGCTTCTCAAATATCTTAAAAAGCCAACTTGATAACATATTTCAGGAATAGGAATGCTCTAGGAATATGGTACATTCTTAAAATATTTCCAAACACAGACTATATTGGGTCTTGAAATAAGGAGTAAATCTACCAAGTACATCGTCTGTTACAGATTCTTGAGCAAAAGCCTGCGTGTATAATCTTGTGACTGTATGTAGGGCATCCTTGGCATTACTAATGTGAGCTGCTAGGGGTTAGATGAGGGAAATTGTTCCCCTTGTACCTTTTTCTGTGTTCTCATAGTTGCAACTGCTTTTTTTCAGTTCTATCTGAAGATCTGGTTTCATCCTAAGGTCAAGTTCCATAATAAAAATGGTGCTAAGTTGCACATGGTTGCATAAAGTGAAACGTAAGCCATAGAATGCAATCTATGACTTCACACATGTGCCACGTCAAACTGTGGTTTGTGACTTGGTTTTTGAAGTATAAATGAAGATTTTTTTTTAATTGGTCATGTGTAGCATGTGTTGCTTACTAGAAACTAAATGGAAGGGCTAGTTCAGAAGCTGCCACTCTAATAATCACATTAGAAACAAATTACTGAAACAAGATAACTGTTATTATGTAAATTATTACAATTCTTAAGATCTAATTTCATTGCAACTTATACAGAAAAAAAAATTGACATTTTTCTAGATTTTAAAAAGAGCATTTAATTTGGTCTAATATGATTAAGATGTTTAAAAAGCATCTAAACAAAAGGTAATACTTCTTCCTGTTTAAAGCTGCTTCAGTTGTGACAGTATTTTTGCTTAGGAAACATTTGTAAAAGGGAGCTTTTGTATTCACTCTGAACCTTACATGACTAGAATTTACAGTTGTTTCAGAAACAATCACCTTTTTAACACTAGTGTCCTTAACGATTTCTTTAAGAAAAGGATTGATCTTAAATTGATATTTATACTATGGTATGTGAATATGGTTTACAGTCCTGTTGGACAGATTGTTTTTCACTCATGTCCTTAATCCTTTCTCTGAGAAGGATCCTTTTTAATTTTTTTGTATACTAAATATGTCATCAAGTGTTTTGTTTTGTTTTTTTAATTAAAAAATATCCCAGAGTTAAGAATTTTAAAGTCAGCCAGTCAGGTTGGGGGTTTGGGTAAGAAAATAATGTAGCTGCAGTGTTACTGTTCAATTTGATCTGAAACACCTGCACATCTGTTAAGTTTTATTTGAGTTATTACAACTTGTAAATAAGGGCCCTCATGTCATGAAAATCGTGTGGAAATGGTGTTGAAGTGTGTGATTCCATGTTGAGCACAAAGCATGTTGTGATGGCTGTGCCCTGAAGGCAGTGTGGTCAGTAGTGCAGGATTCCGTGCCGCTCCCTGGCTCTCAGTGCTGATGTTCTGCCCACAGGATGGATGTCAGAGTACTGAATGCTTTCTGTGTGTATTTCCACTTGACCAGACTGTAAAGTTGGCTTCTTTTGTATGTGCTGGGGGCAGGCAAGGCACAATCCCAGAAACCTAATAAACTGGCTTTGCCACAAACTGTGGATCCCTTGTTTTCAATAATTATAATAGCAATCATAGTATAAGTATATAGAATTATATTAATTATATAGAATTATAGTATAATTCCATATGGTTTAAAAAATGCTGTGAGGGAGTTAAAGGAGTTTCTAGTTTCTGTCTGTGTGGGTGACAGTTTTTACAAAAAAGACTGTCACAATACTCAGACTACTGTCAATGCTTCCTTGCAATGGCTCTGGGTGATTTTGAGGCGTCTGAAACATCCACCTGATGGTTCAGAGGCACGTTCAATATTTACTTCAGATTCCAGAAGAATGGCAGGTGATACAACAGTTACAAAAATAGCAATTACCCTTGGATGTAAGTCAAGACCCTAAAGGAGTCTTCTCCATTACTCTTCTTCTGGTCTTGTTCAGAAATAAATCCTCTTTAACTTTTATAAATTCATTGAAAGTCATATTCCTTGTCCCCTCTGTGAGTATTTCCACTTCCACCAGAATGTATAGTTCTGATACTCTTTTCTTTCCCCCAGAGTCCTACATTTAATGTTGCTTAACATTGCAGTTCCTAGATAAATGTAGAGCCATATGTTACTGAAAACTAAGAGTAACGTTACTTTTTTACTGTTTTTTTCTGTGCAAATCAGCGCAACACCAACACGTAATCTTAAATCTAAAGTCATAAATAACATTAGAACTGCCATTATTTTAGAACTCACAGAAAAATCTCACTCTTCTGAGGATGTGGGATTTTTTTCTCCTTCCTCTGTTGATGCTGGGTGCCCAAAGGAGCCTCATTTATCCAGCTGAATGGCATCATCAGTGAGGGCTGTGAGGAGGCATTGAGAGAGGAAGAATGGCGGCTGCTTTCCAGGGATGTTCTGGGATTCACTGGGCTCTCTGCAGCCTCCCACCTGCAAAATAGAAGAACGTGCTGAAGGCAGCTCCTTGTAGTTCTGGAAGCTGTTTCCAGAGCTCAGAGGAAGGCCAGTTAAGAGCTACTGGTCATCCAGGGACATTCCCTGAGGTGCACAGTCCCTGGGGGGGGAATGTTATTGGCAGTATTGTTTTCTGTCTTGCTGCACCCTCACTGCTTAATGTGAATCACAATTTACTGAATCCTTAGCTAATCGTTCCAAATTAATGGAAAACAAATTTCCCAGCAATACCAGTGTTCATTAAAAAAAAACCAACCCAAAACAGAGCATAATCCTCTCCCTGGCCTGCCTTTAACAAATGTGCTGCTCTTACTTGGAGGAAGTTCTTCCCTCTGAGGGTGGTGAGGCACAGGTTGTCCAGGCCACCTGTGGGTGCCCCATCCCTGGAAGGGTTCAAGGCTGAGTGAAGCTCTGGGCATATGAAAACTGAGAGTCATAAGACCCTGATCTCAGCTCGGCACTTCCTTTTCTATTATTTTACTGTTTGCACTGCCCTTTTGGAAGGGTCACAGGCAGAAAAACAGGCTGGGGTGAGGCAATGTGCTAAACTCCCTCCTTCTGAAAATATTTACTGCTAAAAACATCACTGGGCCTCTAAATCAGGAGTCATATAGCAGAAGCTGCATTTGCAAACCATTTATTCCTCTCCAGAACCTGCTCATTCCCACATCCTTCACACCCACTCCTGTACAGGAAAACACTGGAAATGCTCAGGGGCCTTTGAGGTGCTCCTTGCCCTTCAAAGTCTTCTGTCCCTCGGACCTTTCTTCAGTTAAGGAAGGGCAAAGGAAGAGGAAAAGACTAAACTGACCCTAAAATACATGAAACAGCTTTTCTATTTACTTCAAGGTATTTTTAACACACTCATAGAGTCAGTGAAGGGCTTCTGGCTTCAGCAACCGAAGATTCAGCTGCAGATGAAGAAAAGCATGTGCTAATCAGAGAGGGGTTTCAAGTTCCTGTGCATCCTCATGACTGCCTTCCATTCTGAGCTAATATCTGAGTCACTGTGATGCTGCAGTGAAAAAGCACAAATGCTGGCAGCCCTTGTCTTTTGCCTCAAGGCTCACAGTGCTTTTGTCAAAATGCACCTGACCTGAAAGAGCTGATTTTAATACTTTCATCTGACATTGAATAGGTATATTTCATGTATATGCATGATGATAGCAGAGGGTAAATAAAGACATAAGAAAGATTCTCTCTATACATCTAAAATGATGGCCAGAAAACACATACATTCACATCACCATAGGCATATATACTTTTGCATCATAATGCAACACTTGGGGAAGTGCTGTGTGGAATTCCAACTCTTTTTGATGTATGGTGCATGACACTGGTGGGATTCCAGCTCCAGCATTTTAAGGCTCCAACTCTCAGGATTTATGGGTGAAGAATTGTTGAATGAAGCAAAAGCTTGGGTCAGTCAGGGTTGGGAGGCTGCCTGCATCAGACAAAATAAGAAACACAGAAGCAACTGCTATGGGATATGTTTAGAGCAAAGAATTTGGAAACTGAAAACACCATCTGTCATCCTGAATCAGTCTTATGGTTATTGGGTGGGGGGTAAGGGCTTAGCAATATTTGCATGTTCTGTTCCACCATAAACATAACATATACAGCAAAGAAAGTGATGAGTGTACTTAAAAACACGGAGTGGACAGAAGCCAGAGGATGAAACATAATCTATGAAACAAAGTAATTTTAAATTAAGATGACATGAATGTCAAGTCAATGAAAGAGGACACACATTTCTGTAACTTTGAAGCTGTAACTACAAAAAGAAAAAAAGAAAGGGAAGGAAGAGAAAGAAAGGGAGGAAAGGGAAGGGAAATTACTGCAGCAGCTCAGAAAGAGCAAGTTTGACAGTGCAGTTTGATAATCTGCTTGGGTTAGACTGACCTGAAGAGGTGCAGGACAAAGCAGTTCCTGCTTTTATGGAGAAGCTGCTAGGGAAGGCTGGGAAATGCTGTTTGCTTTAATGGGCTTCCCTCCTCAAGTCAGAGATAAGTTCAGTGACTTTTCCCTGTACTTACACGCTGTTAGTGCTGGAGAATCATATCTCAGTTTGGAAGGGACCTATAAGGATCAATGGTTGGACTCCATGATCTTAAAGGTCCTTTCCAACCTAAAGAAGTCTGTGGTTCTGTGATCCTAGGAAACAAGAAATCACACAGTCTGACTCCAAAAAATGTTGTGCTTCTTAGATGAGGTGGGGTTTCTACTGAGTGTAAGAAAAACAAACAAACAAACCAAGAAAGGGAATATTCCTCCTCTCAGCTGCAAGCAAATACCAGTTTCCTATTTTCAGAACATATCTGTATTTTGATTCATTAGTACCACTCCTGTCCTTTCCCAGCTCTTTTAAGGATTTCTTCTAGCCTGCCTTTCCCTAGCAGTCAGCAGCATGTTTAATGAGCAAGATGTACGTATTCCCCACGCAAAATATTTTAGGGCAGTTCACCTACCTATAGTGAAGCTTAACTTCAATTTCCAACTACATGCTAAAATAGGGTGGGCTGTGGAGATCCAGAGCTGTGACTGGATCCCCCGTGTTCTCACTGCCTTTTGCCAGCAAAGGGGAAAATCATTTGTGCCCAGCAAAAACTGCCCTGAGCACCAGCAGCTCAGGGCAGAAACTGCACAAAACATGTATCTGTGAAAAATAAAAAAATCAGAAATAAACAAATAAACAAATAAATAAATANCAGCCATGGTGGCACTGCCACCCTCATCCCAGGAATTATCTGCCTGAGCCGATGGAAACAGCACAGCACGTGAACAAGGACTGGTGACGTGCTGCTTTGCAGGCTCACAGTACAGGCCAATTGTGCTGTCCAGGCAGCAGTCACATGCTGTTGAACTGCGCTCAGTGTGTCACACTGCAATGAGTGGTTATGGAACAGCACCTCTGGATGGGACAGTAACTCCCACCCAGAAACAATGCAGAGGCTGAGCAGTGCATTTCAGCAATGCAAAATCTGCTTTAGACTAACCAGAGCCATGCTGCTTTCAGCTCTCAGTGAGCCCAATACCCTCTGAGGGAGCCTGACTTTCTTGTCATGTACAAGAACAGCAGTTTGTGTAAATCAAGAAGAAACCCCCCAGCATTTTGTTGCAGAAGCATCTGAGGACAGGAAGAGCAGTCAGGCTCAGTGCTTCGATGCCTGCTGACAGGCACTATTTCAGAGGAAAAAAGCACAGCATCCCATTCTGAGTCACAACATTTGAGTTAATATATTAAAGCAATTAAAACATGAACACCTTCAGATGAACAAGACACCAGCTGTGTTTTGGTTGGCATAGGAGGGGGTTGGTCCAGGTGATCCTGAGGTCCCTTCCAACCTCAACCATCCTGTGGCTCTGCAGGCAAGGTAATGAAGGTATTTAGAGCCAAAGTCAGGAAGAATTTGGCTACTGTGGCCCATAGTTAAGCCTCCCAAGTTAAGCTGTTGGCCCAAGCACCCAAAGCTGGGGACAGCTTTCCTGGCTGAAGCTGGGCAGTGAAGGAAGCAATGTGTGACCTGAGAAGGGCTGTGGAGGGAGCCTGGTGGTTAGGGCTGCTCTCTTGATCTGAGATATTCCCAGACATCAATAATTTTAATGGTTAAAGTCAGTAGCAGATACACTTGGCAAGCACCTTACACACAAAGGGGTGCCAGAGTTCACTGGGACTTCCTCAATATGTGGCTCAGAGTATTTCTCTGTTCAAGGTTACAACAAAAGCTGTGTAACACCTTCCTGGAATCATTACAAAATCATAGAATTGTTTGGAAGTGACCTTAAGGATCACCTCATCCTGACCCTGACCCTAAAACAGGCTGGGACACTTCCCACTAGACCAGGTTGCTCAGAGCCCCATCCAGCCTGGCCTTGAGCTTTCAGTCATGAGGCATCCACAGCTTCCCTGGACAATCTGTGCCAGTGTGTCCCCACCCTCACAGCAAAGAATTTCTTTCCAGTATCTAATCCAAACCCACCTTCTTTAGTTTAAAGCTGTTTAGGTGTTGGGACTCCCTTTAGCAGCATGGTGAAAAGGACTTCAGCCTTTAGAGAAAACAATGAATCAGTAACAACTCTTGTCTTGGCACCATGAAAGGCCCCTTACTTGCTGCAATTAGAGAAGTTTTACATGAGATCATTCCTGGAGTTACATGCCTCATGGTGGGCATGACTTATCCTACCACCCACTTTCTCAAGATGGGAATTTATTTTCCAGGTAAATGCTGTGTTAACCTATATCATGGATAAGTCACCTGCCACTCCCTGTTCAAGGTCTGCAGGCAAGATAAACACTTGGCATTCACCTAAAAGTGAAACATAAAGTACATATGGGAATTCTATGTACTGCAGGAGATGACAGAACCTGACTGGAAGCTGTACTTCCTTGGTCTAGAGGCCAAAGAGGTCCTCTAGAGAAAATACAATAAAACACCTGGGCCTAGATCTGTAATAAATTTTAGCAAAATGGGCCCTAAAATAAGAATTTCTTTTAAACTCTCAATCTACAAAATAGAAATAGGAAAACCTGAACTGAACTTAGAGTATTCAAGTTACTTCATAAGAGGAGCTACTGCAGCTCCAGTTCCTGCCACACTCTATAGTTACACTGCAGTGCAGAAACGAATTGTGCTGACACATGTACACCCCACAGAAGCCACATTTTCACAGAGGTACCTGAATGGCATTAGTAAGGTTTCATATCAAAAACTTTACTTGCCCCCATTCCTATCAAGAAGAAAAGGAAAACACTCTGAAGCTCAAGGATGAAGTGTGTCCTTCATTATTATCCAAATAATTCATGCAGTAAGAGGGAGAAATTGAGACAGCAGTTGAAGAAAAAGGAATTGTGTTTAATATTTAAATGCCTAAGGCTAGAACTGCTACACAAATTACACGATGAATTCTAGTGAAATAAGACATGATTTAAGTACAAAAGCTTCAGGGAAAAAATGCCACTTTCCAGAGGCAATGAGGTATTTTCACTATACAAAGTTTGAAAGTTCAAAAATCACCTGCAGATCTTTCCCTCTGCGCTGTGATCTCTGCTCACTGCTGGGCATTCAGTGTTTGCTCTGTGTGTTTGTGTTTTTCAAATGGCCAAGGAAAAGTGCATAACCATCTTTAAAGATTAAGAATTCCTTGCATCTTTCTTGCCACGTTTGAACAAAATGTTTGGCCACTTTTTCAAATCATTCTGATGTATGGTGGAGGTTTGGATGTGTCTTCTTCTGCATCTCCATCCTGGGCTGGAAACCGACCTGTGGAATTAAAAATTCTCCCTCCAGGGCCTGTATGAGAAAAGAAAGAGAAAAACATTAAACAGGATATAGATGCTTGCACAAAATCCTGAGTTCCTTTTGGTTTTCAGGATTTTGGCCTGGGATGTAAACCTTGCTCAGAATGTTCCTTCCTCAGCCCTGGTGAACATCCACATTTGTGGAGGCAGAAGAGTTACTCACTTTGTACAGCACAGACCATTTCCACAGCCTGACTTTGGTCCTCACTAGGTTGCAACCATTCCTGTGAAGAAAAACACAGCACCATCAAATACCTCACCTGGAAATTCGTTCATGAAGACACACCTGAACTTATTTTAAAAGTCTGTGCAGTCCACTCCTCCTAACAAGTTTTAGTTTGAAAGTTTAAAGCAGCCTCATGTTACCCACTGCATGTCTTTAGTCAGGAAGAGCTGCCTTGTGGCCTGCACCCTTTAATTCCTCACCAAACCAAATGGCTGGATGCACACATTTAAGAACACATTTGTGATGCTGCACCAGAAGCAACTGTTGGCTTAAAGATGAGAGGAACAGTTTTTGAGGACAGCAGGAATTTATGGGAAGAGGGGCCACAGTAGCTTCAGCACAAATGGTTTGGAAAATAGAGATAACTTGTATTAGATCTTACATGAGACTGTAAATAAGAGGGAGATAGTAAAAGGAAAAAAAAGTAAGAAATATAAACCCCTTCTAATATCCCACTTAATTTCTTAGAATTAGCCCTGCATGACTGAGGTAGGAGCTGAGACTAGGTTTGCAGGAGAAAGAGTTTGCACGACTGGAGAATCCTGCCTAAGAAACGCAAACCTCTTAACTCCTTTCATATTTTAGGGTACACAGTGCTTAACCACACGCAGGAGAAAAACACACCTTGTCCCCAGTGTCCTCCCCTCCCACCCACACTCAGTAGAGATAAACTGGTTCCCAGGCTCCTCACTCACCATCCCAGTGACACTGTCATAGCAGGAGCAGCGGGGAAGGCTCCGGCACCCCAGGTAAGCCATGGCCAGCACAAAGAAGGCACTGCAGGTGGATGCAGCCAGCATGGCTATGTTGGCACCCTTGACAACTCTACTGAGTACGAACCTCTGCAAACAGAAAAGGAGACGGGAAAGCCAGGGACAAAAAGTGACACTATTCAAGAAGTGACACTCCCCACCAAAAATAATCTACTAATGCTGTGATGGCCTGACAGGAGGTTGATTCGTAGTCAGTATTATTTGAGGTTTTTCTGTGTTCTGGAAACCAAACCAAGTATGAACCTCAAACAGAGCAAGCAGTGAAATAAGGCTGCTGATTAAATGTGGGATGCTATGCAATGGCATTGGGTTTGGAAATGGCTTTGACAATGAGTAAAAACCCAAGGAATGGCTGCTCTTCTTCACACTGAATATGAGAAACATCATCTTGCTGCACTGCACCTGGTAGCAGCCTGGCATTTTGATTTGTCCTGCAATAAACTAGTGGTCAGCTTCATCCATCTGGAACACCTTCAACCCCACGGCAAGCAGTTTCTTGTAGATTGGAGATACAAAAGGGCTTCATGCCTTCTCCTCAGCTTTACTGTGGAGGATAGACTTGAAATAACACCAGGTTTAACCAGCTGACCTGTAACTTTGTCACCTGAGGTGCTGGCTGGAAAGATTTGAGCCTTGCAGCCACTGCCTCAGGGATACTCTGAGCACCCTTCCCTGAGCAGCACCAGGATTTTCTCATGGCTCAGCCCACACCACCCCTTTGCACTAAGAAGCAAAAGCAGCCAACCTGACCTAGAAGTCTGGTTCTGTTTGTAAGTCACATGTGGCACTGTTTGCAGATGAAGGGTGTCATGTTCCCCAGTAATAATCATGATATCAACACTTACAGTATGGATAACATGGACTGGGGCAGAACTCAGCTCCTCCTCTTCACCATAGCTCAGTGTGAAGGAGCTATAAGCTATTACCATGAGGATGGCAACACAAGAGATTATGGAAGCAGCTATCAGAACATTCACCTAGACAGAGAGAGAATTTTAGTGAGAAAAAGAAGGGGAGCAGGAATTAAAGCTGTCCTTTGGCAAATACAAGAATTACAGGTAGCCTTTGACCTACCATAACACTACAACGTCCCTAGTAGCAACAGTCACTTAAAAGCCAAACACAGAGAAGTAGAGTTTTTCATAATATTGAGTTTCTGAGCTACAGCTGAGTCCTGAATATTAATCTTAATTAACACTTTATCTTAGAGCTCTCTTATTTACATACAATATCCTCCCTTGGAGTTTACACGGCTGGAGAAACCTGCCTAGGAAATGCAAACCTCTTAACTCATTTCATATTTTAGTGTACACAGTGCTTAACAACATGAAGGACCATTAAAAGAAAAGCATTGCAATTAAGTGTTTTTACACATTTTTGCTTTTTATTATGCCCAGTGCCTGCCTGCTGCAGCAGAAAGCAAGGTAACAGACCATCCTCCTCTTGGTTATGAATACAGCAGCTTTTGGGAAGATAAAGAAATAAGCTCTTAATTCTGCAGAAGGGCCAGTCAGCTCATTCCCTCCTCAAACTGCTTTTGATTGCCCCAACATTTGGCCCCTGTCCCACACACACAAACACCCATCTGCCCCTCCAGCTTACGAGAACTGGATTCTTCCTCTGCGAGGAGAACAAAGCCAGGACGCCTGGGACTCCCATCACCTGCAGAGCACAAAAGGAGTTGGCAGCTTGGGAGACTGGTATCAGGTTTGGAAGATAAACTGCTGCAGAGTAATGAAAAGCCCATGTTGTGTTTTCAAGGCTTGGATCAGAGTGACTGCTGCATCAGAAATGGGAAAAGAATTGCTCATTTCATTTCTTCTGCTTTCCTCTGTAGCATCTCCTGGGGGCAGGACATGGGTGACATGTCTTGCCCACCTTGCTACCACTGACCAGAGCTTTATGCGTCAGGAAAATAATGAAACTGATTGAATAAGTCTGATTTAAGGTGCTAAAAATGCATGTTGCTCAAGTCCATACACATCTTGTAGAGGAAAGAAAGATACTAATGAGAGGAGATAGGCAGCCTCTGCACTGGAGAGAGCTCTTCAGTGCAATTCCTTGCAGCATGGCTCAGCAGGGTAAATCTGAATGCCAGGGAGCAGGGACACCTCCTGCCCACTCCTCACTGCAGTACCAAAATTAGGGGCACTGTGCTGTGGGACAGAGCTCATCACCCAGATGTTCATCTATCTGAACAGAGGATGAGGTGTTCCCCTCCTAATCTTTGGTGGCCTCTCTGTGGTCACTAAGCTTTTGCAAAAAAACCCCAACCTGTCAATTGTCACTATGCCCCGTTTTCTACATTATCCAGCAGAAATGTATTTAATTTAGTTCCTTCAGAGGAAAGTCTGCTTGCATTCTTCTGCCTGTATCATGAGTTATTAACCGAAAAGTTCAAAGCATAAAACAAGGGAAGAAATCCTGGCTTCCCTCCCATCCCCAATAAGAGCACTAGTAGGTGGCAGTGGGGGAAAGAAAAACCACTGCAAAACAAAGCATAGAAAATATAGTCAAAAAAGTAAAGTATAGTAAAAAAAGTTTACCATGCCAGCCCAAATTGGAGCTCTGGTTTTGCCCAGCTGAGACTCTGTTCTGAAAATGCCATCTATGAACCCACTGGTGACACAGACGGTGCTGAAGGCGATCTGGAACATCCCCAGCACGACCATGTTCCTCTGGTTAAAGATGAAATATCGATACCGATCCATTCTGCTCTGATTCCCACATAAACCCCTGAACACGGAGACTGGCGAGCTCGCCAGGGCCTTCCAGGGTCGGGAGAATGGCTCTTCCTGGGCAGGAGAGAGAGAAGGGACAGGATCATCAGCACGGGCACCGGCTGGAGGGCAGGACCGGCACCAGGAGCGCAGGGCTCGCTCCGAAGGCAAAGCGGCCTTTTGGGAAATCCCCGGGGCTGCTCCGTAGCAGGTGGCTGGGACACCATTCTCGAGGTTTCCGGAGCGGAATGCGCGATCCTCACCTCAGAGCCCTCCGCTGACCTTCTCCCTTCGGGGTTTCGGCTGCCCAGAGGCGCAGGGGGTGCTCAGGATCTCTCCCATGTGGAAGTTAAGCTCGGCATCTCTCCGGGCAGCCAGCGCCGAGCTCCGGACACTGCCCGCGGCTGCTGCCGGACACCGCACGCCCTCTGCAGGGGCGGCTCTGCCTCCGGCTCCCGTGTCCTCCTCCCGTGTCCCCTCGTTCCGCTCCGATCCCGCTGGAAGCGCCACGCCCGCTGCGCCCTCACCTGCCGGCCCGGCCGGCGCTCCCGGGCAGCGCCGGGACAGCTCCTGCCCCGCCTCCGGGGAAACGAGCTCCGAGCCCGTGACAAATGAAGCCGGCGAGGCCGGGAGACCCTGAGCCGGGCCGGGACCCGGCAGGAACGCGGCTGCTCCGCCCGCCCCCTCCCGCCTCACCTGCAGCCGGGAGCGGCCGCCGCGCCCTGGGCACCCTCGGGCTGCCGGAACCGGGCACTCCACCCATCCCTTCTCCACAGCACTTGAGCCTCTGTTCACTTTTCCCCGCCCCTGCAGCTGTGAGTGTTGTTTCAGATGACAGACATGTGCGATACTGTGAGCTGGGGAAAGCGGGACAGGTTGTTCAGAGGTCTTGTTGGATGCCCCATCCCTGAAAGTGTTCAAGGCCGGGCTGGATGGGGTTTTGAGCAACCTGGTGTAGTGGAAGGTGCTCCTGCCCGTGGTGGGAAAGCGGAACTAGATGATCTCTAAGATCTCTTCCAATCTAAACCCTGTTGTGATTGTAAGATTCCACGAAACTCTATACATATTGTTAATGACTTGTGGGATCAGTTTCTTCAGATTGACAGGCAAAGGTTTCCCTGGCATATCGGGGAACCAAACCTCTGTTGGAAGAGCAAAAGAACCTGTGCTGTCCGACAGAAAAGAGCTTGGGAGTGCCCTTGATACAGCCTGAGCCAGCGTGTGCCCAGGGAGCTAAGGTGGCCAAGGGCATCCTGGCCTGTGTCTGGGATACAGCAGGACTAGGGAAGTGATCAGCTGGCACTTACCTGGCACTGGTGAGGCCACTCCTCAAGTGCTGTGTTCAGTTCTGGGCTGCTCACTTTAAAAAGGATTTTGAGGTGCTGGATGGTGTCCAGAGAAGAGCAACAAGGCTCATGAAAGCTGTAGAAAACATGTCTCATGTTTGAGGGAGCTGGGGTTGTTTAGTCTCAGGAGGAGGCTCAGGGAGAACCTCATCACTCTCTGCAACTCCCTCAAGGGAAGCCATAATAAGGTGGGGGTCAGTCTTTCCTGCCATGTCTGCAGTGAGGGGACCAGAGGAAACGGCCCTAAACTGAGACAGGGGAGATTCAGATTAGATATTAAAAACATTTCACTGTTAGGGCAGTCAGGTGCTGGGATAGGTTTTCCAGGGAGGCAGTGGAGTCATGATCCCTGGAGGTGTTCCTCCAGCCTCCAGCCAAATCCTAGCAAACACACCACTAAAACATGCCTAACCCTGAAACATTTTAAAGAAATCAGCTCACAGGTGAGATACAATTTCTTTTAAAAAAAACCACTGCACCTCCACAGTGTTGTGGGTTATTACACCAGGGCAGGGCTGAACACAGCCAGGCTGGGTGAAGCCAGCACGTGGCACCATCCACAATCCCAGCGGTATCTCCCACACAGCTAGCAAACACACACCAAGCACCCATCCTTCCAGCCTGTTATGACTGTGAAGGTTCAAGCACAATGTCACTTCTGCAGCCTCGCAGAGAGGGGAGGGCACAGTCTGTGCACAGCCAGGAGAGGCTCAGTGACCTCAGCAATTGGGATCACAGAGGAGGGGAAGGCAGGGCAGGCACCCAAAGTGCAGCCCCCTTCCTCAGCACTCACCCAGCAGGATGTGTACATGGAATTAGGAGACAGGAATAGCTTACCTGGCAGGAAGGCACCCTGCTGCACCTTCCCACTGCCTCAGAGGAAAATACACCACACTTCAAAACAAATTAATGACACTTTGGGCGGGATGCTTTTCCATACCATGATACAACTGAAGTCCGTGTTTTGTGCACTGAAAAACAGGAGTAAGAAAAGCAGCAGAAGCGCCAGAAAAAACCAACAAGTGTCAGGTGTCAGCATAAAATCCTGCTCCTGTGCATCAGCAGGTCACACAGGACACAAGGAAGGGGGAGAGGTCAGAGCATGCCCAAAACCGACACACTTAACAAGTTTTTGTTGAATATTTTATTTTTGCATTGCCTTCATAGCGCAATTAAAGCAATCTTTAAAATTCACTTATTACAAATGTTTGTCAAGTCTGTTTTTCCCCAGAAACACTTTTCTTGCTTCCTTGCACATACGCCCAAACACACTATAAAAACCTCATTCATAACATCAAAGGAAGGGCAATCATCATTCATGTAAACATCTTTCTTAGAGTTATCCATTTTTTAAAAGTCATGAATAAACTTACAGATGTTCAGTAAGGCTCATAGTTTGAGTACAAATGTCATAAAACACCTATCAAGTACTGTACACAAGTTAAATACTCCGGGGTTAACTGTTAACACGTGTATAAGCTTACCCCAAAGATTATTCTTTAGCACTTAGTTCTTCAGAACAGAGACACCCACTAATTATGGGCTAAAGAGTATTAAAACAGCAGAAGGCCCAGCAGAAACTGTTAAGTAATACACAATTTTAGTCTGGTTCTTAGCTCAGAGTTGAATTTGTTACAGCTGCAGTAGGAAAAGTTTTCTAGAAGGGGATCTACAGAAAGGAGGGATGGGTTGTTTGTAAGGTATCATGAGGAGACAAGCTGAGAGGGACATTTGAAAATGGGACTAGCCTTGCTATTGCAATTATTTATGGCGGCTGCATGTAATGCTGCATAAATACTTCCCCAAAGAGCAGAAACAACCATTTCAAATTGTAAGGATGGTTTGTTGCATCTCCCCTTAATAAAAAAAAAATAAATCAAATCTACTTACTGGTATTCAATTACACTTGCATCTTACAAAAAGACATCCCTTTAAATCTGGTTTAGATCTTACTGAAACTTTTTTGTTTAAATATTCATTCTACCATGAAAATATTTCATACAAACATCATTTTACATACAAATGTTAAAACCTGTAAAGCGGGTCTTCCCACACTCATGATTTTATGGCTTGAACATTTAATTGCTTATAATTTTTGTATAGATATTTCTCCTGGGGAATAGAAGAGAGTTACAGTAAAATGGTAAAGAGGAAAAGGGCAGGAGGTTCCACTGCCCAAAGGCAGAGGAGGGTCCATTCAAAAGAGAGTGACCTTGGTGTTCAAAACCTTTGATCTGGGGCAAGTAAACATGCACTTAATCTTGCACTTTTTTTTTTCCTTTTAAAAAAACCCAAAATCCCTTATAAGACTGCTTAGAAATTCTTTGTCCAAAAATAGTTCTCATGTTTCCATGGCATGAAGCAAAAGGAACAAGTTCACTGCAGGTGAAGCCCATTTCCACTCGCAGATGAAGCTGCTCCCACACCTGCTTTCCTCACTCGGATGCTCTTGGCACACAGCAGTGCAGTGGAAGTGAGGAACAGGCAGCATCCCAGCATGTAAGGAGATACTTCAGTACCATTGCTTCCAAAGCAATTTGGTTATTTTTAAGTGCTTGGAGGTGAAGTCCTCAGGCAGCCACAGCTCCAGCAATTCTGCTGGGCCACAGGAGAACAAAGCAGCAGATACTCGGCTCTGTGTAATGTCTCACACGAAATGGCAGCGTTCTCCTAGAGACCATCAGACTAAGTGAAAGGACACAAATCACAGAGGTCTCTGGGACAGAAGCAACATGCTGCACCCCTGGCACAACCCAGGTGGTGAGCACTGCTGACTGCAGGACAAGGGCAGACAGCTGGGAAGGAAACAGAAGAGTAGCAATTTCCATAATTTCTGAGTTTCTCTTACCAGATGGGATGTGTTGGCTACTCTGCTCCTCCAGTGCCTGACAGAGGGTGAGAAACCCCCAACAGAGCTCTTGCTTCTTGTAGCATGTTGCTTCCAGCTTCTAGCAACATGCTACAAGATTCCCTGTTTTTTCTCCTGGGAGAAAACCCAGTGCCACTTGTGTGCAACACTTTCACATCCGGAAAGGCTGAGCCAAGGAGAAGCCTGCTACCAAAACAGGCAGCCTCACCCCGTGGTCCCCCAGAGCTCCCCAAACCCCCAGGAGCTTCACCTGATTAAAAGCAGGGGCCAACCGAGGAGATACCAGGAGGTGTCCTGGCAACCATGGAAAAAGTCAAAAAGCTCTCACAGCTGAAAAGCCATTTCCATGCATTTCTTTTGACTTCTTCAGCAGTCGAGATTTACAGGTATGTATGTAGGGCAAGTTTTATATAATTACTATTTTTAAAAAAAAGGAGAAAAAGCCTTTTCAGGTTTGTTAAAAGAAAATCAGGATCCCCAAAAGTAGAATTATAGCACAAGACTCAACTTCAGACACCCCCTCCATGGTCTAAGCCCTTTTCCTTCTTACCAAGTGGTGTGACCCCAGCAGCAGGCAGCTCTCAGCTGCAACTTTTCTGGCTCTCATCTGCAAGAGTAGCCACTTCCAAAAAACAAAGCTCCTCTTCTATATTGTTTGTGACAAAACCCTGTGCTGCCATCCCAGGAAAATCCACTTCAGATTTTATTTTTTAAAGAAACGATCAGCAGCCTCCTAATACAGGATGATTACAGGCTTCTCATAAAGGAGCTCAAATAACCCTCCCATCACAGAGAAGCCACGTGCAGACTGCAGACCAAAGGCAGATGTTGGGAACTGATCTGGACCTGAAAAATGCAGCAATTCCAGGTTTTCCTACGCTATTCTTTATTCACAATGGGTATCCTGAGAGCCAGGAGCTCACCCAGGCTCAGCTGACAGGGATCAGCTCCTCCCAGCTTCTGTACTGACAGGAAAGGTCTTTGGCCAGACTAAGAAGTGGAGCTTCTTTACTTATTGCATATTCATCAGTAGGCAGCTGCATCCTACAGACCCAAGAAGATTGCTGTGTAAGGAGGTGCTTCCTCTGCCCCAAATGAAAACCGTGGTTGGGTGTGGGTCTTGTGTCTGTGGATATGTCATCACACCACCAATGAGGAGCTTTGTGAAGCTGGTCTTGCTCTCTAGTGAGCCCCAGAAGCACACTGACCTGTTAAGGCATTATTTGGAGTTCTGTAACTAACCTGTGTTTGACCCAGGGGATGCCAACTCACACCTCTGAAGGACACACTGAGCTCTTCCACCACCCAGTGGCAAAAGCCCTCCCAGCCATCTCCACTCTAACAGACCAGGAGGAGAGAGAAAACAAACAAGAGTTAAAAGGCTTGGTCCTGAATCAAGCCAAAGCAGCTCCGTAATCACGACTTTTGCAGAAGGTTGGTCGCTGAAGAAGGGAGCTAGAGAAGGACCAACAGAGTTCACAGAGCTGAGAAGGACAGCAGAGGTAACAGAGATAACAGCCACAGCTGTGGCATGCTACCTATCAGGCTACACACATGTACAAAAGAATCTGCTTCGCTCTCACCAAATTCTTTGAGAAGACACAGGACACCTCAGTGCCTTTTTTTTTCCCCCTAGAATTTCCCTATTTTAGGATACAATCTTCTAGCCTGATGCACAAAGAGCACCTATATTCTATTTATCTCAACATCAGGCAATATGAAGACTGACAAATCTATTAAAACATAAGCAACTCCACACAAAGAGATTAGCAGAGGAATCAGAGACTGATCAGAAATGAAGGGAAAGGAGCTCCAGAGATCAGAACATTTTAAGCACAACTCCCCAGTGAGCACAGAGAGGCCAGCAGCCCAAAGCAGGTTATCAAGACTGTGGAAGGAGTTACCATCCATTCCCAGCAGGGTTCAGTCACATCTTCCTTCTGCTCTTTCCTGCCCCTAAACTCAAGCCTCAACTTTGCAAACCTCATGATCCTGGCATGGTAATCCCCAAGATTACGTAAGAGCTCCCTCCTTTCCACCAGCAAGTGGCTGATGACCTAAAGTAACAACCTGTGGGCAGGTAGGGAAAGATGAATCATGCCTGTTTCTTTTTGAGAATCACTGAGTGAAACTGAGGAGCTGACTGACCTTTGCCAACTCTCCCTCACCTGTGAGGTTGTGTCCCTGCACACTCAGGTGAGTCCCTGAGCTGTGACCTGAGTGTCCAGCACGAGGAGGTGGGAGGTGTCACAGCTCGTGTGTGGATCACTGCTCTCAGAGAGTGTCACCATACCCTGAGCCTGCCTGTCCCCTGCCCCAGCACGTGCACAGAGTAGTTTCTGTGCAAACCAAAATGATGAGGTGATGGAAAATGTTTGTGAGCAGCCACAGGGACTAAAGAGAGCCACAGGTTCTCATGAGTAATTCCTAACTTTCCTCAGGTACCCAAGCAAGGATTCTCAGCCTGCACAAAACAGCAGCCTCATCCTTCTACCTGCAGGTACCCAACACATTGTCCCTGCCCAGCTCCCCAGACACCTCCAACAGTTCAAGCAAGCAACCAAAATGTGTTGCAATAGAAAGGTAGGTCTGATTCCCAAATCATTTATGTTACATATATACAAACTTTTTAAAACTACAAACATTTAAAGAAAGTGTTGCAAATGCATTTGAGTCTCTCCTAAGCTGCTAAACCCAAAAGAGAACATCAGAGTCCCAGAAAGGCTCCGGTATCCAGACCAGGACAATACAATTTTTCTCTCTTATATGGCATTAGGCAAGACCAGTACAGTATCTGACAAACCACACAATTTCCCTGAAAATCTCCAGAACACAACCCTGCAGATGAATAGTCACAAGCCCCCGCTGTTGGCTGCAACAAAGCTATGGATTTGACTGCTGTTTATAAATATGCTCATTGAGTGATGTTTTTACATTCATTGTTTGTCTTTCAAAAACAATCCTTTAATATCTTCTCTTTTTTAAAAAAACCCTTATTTTGATACCTCATATTATATTAATTCACTGTGTCATAAACCAGAACTACTAAAAGATGGCTATAAGGCTATGTTGTTCTGTCAAGTGAACACATAGAAAAGGTACAGCTCTCCTTCACCAAGGACTACGGTCTGCCCCCAAATACATGTACCTCCTTTCAGAGAATCCATGGGAGATCCAAGCCTCTTTTCTGCCTTGAGAACTGGCCACTTGAACAGGTGAAACACACAAACCAACTCATCAACAATGATGCAAGTAATGTGCTTGCTTTCCAGAACATGTACTTCTGGAAGTCTTTCAACAGCAAATCTGTCTTCTCCTTTTCACAAAATCTTCATGCAAAGAACAGCTCCGTTTGCATGTCATAATAATAAATTAAATAAAATAAGCCAGCCGTACAGGCTAGATAAATATTAGGTTTAGACATGTTGCTATACTATTTAGAGAGCCACAGAGACCAACACACAGCACTCTCACATACACACACAAGCCTTTCCACTAGTTAGAAAGGATTTTCTCCTGCAAAAGAGGATTTGTAGAAAGAACAACGTTCAGACAAGAGGAAAAGGGAGTTAAAACCCAGCCTCCTATATGATAATAAATAAACTGCTCTATTGCAAGATTCAGATCAAAGGTTTAAAAAGGCAAAATTATGCTACTATTAGAGAATATCAAAATATTACTGTTATCATCACAAGAGGCATATATGCAAAATGCAGTTGCACAATAATGCCTAGGCAGATAGAGAGCAACACTAAGTCTGCCGACTAAAAGTGAACGATACACCCAGTTTAGTTTCTTTCTAGTCTTTTGGCATCTTTGCATATGGTGCAAAAGCAGAAGCTACCAAAGAATACCACATCTTGTATAGAATAGTAAATAATTTCTTCAGATAAGACTGGTGCAGTGCTAGCTAATTTTTAAATCTGCTATGAGTATAACACGGTCAAACCTAGTTAGTATCCAAGGAACTTATCTCTTAACACAGAATGCAAGGTTATGATGCAACAGCATGAACAATCCCTGGTTGTCCAGTTTTCAGTACAAAGGTAGTGCATAGATCCAAGTTTCTGTTTCAGTTTGCTGAACGGAGAAGGTGCTCCCACGTCACTTTTGCTGGGCAGCCTGGAAAGCTTTCAGTTCCAGCTGGTACCACTCTGGTGCCTCGGGCCCGTTCTGCCCCACGGGGTTGTGATCGTACCCGTACGCCACCGTCAATTCCTCATCCTTCTCCACAGCCCTGATGGTACGGATACACTTGATGGGCCCAAAGCGAGGATGAACAAACCTAGGGAAAAACACACCTCTGCTAGGCTTGTCTGTCAATCCACATACTCTGCCAGCCCCTGCTACAGCTCCAGAATTCACTCGTTTCAGAGCAATATTGCATAATCTGATGTCGAGTTAGCAGACTTGAGTCAACTTCATAAAGGTTTAAGAAGACGTGCAAAAATATTGATTCATCAAAGCACTGGCAGTTCAGTAAAAACAGTGCAGTTCTAGCCAAGCTAGGATTTAGAGAGCTGTGATTATACATTTAACAATCAAGAAGCAACTCAAAGTTCATGACAAAACTAACAAGCTGCAAACTTCGAGATACTCCACGGTGTAAGCCCCAACAGACATCAAGCACTCATAATGCTATCCCATTCCCAACTCAGCCTCCTTCAGTGCCTCAACTCCTTACTCCCAGCCCACCACGGGTCCTCACCCAGCTCCTGTGAGCCCAGCCAGCCAGGCTGCAGCTCCTACCCTACCCCACAGGGCTGTACTTACGGCTCATAGGTGCAGTTAGGAGTGAAGGAATGGTTGGCCTTATGCCCCAGTGAGGCACAGTACTTGGCAGCGTGGTTGTAGGGCTCTGGCACGTCTATGACTGTTTCATCATCCAGGGATATTGTGTTTCCATTGAGGGCCCAGTCTCTGCTGTCTACCTAGTTTGCAAGGCAAAAATCCAATGTCTGTGGGGAGGGGTCAACTTTGTCAGCAGTTTGAAACCCAACATTCAAAATATATGCAAATAAAGCTCTCCATGGGTGTACGTCATCAAAAAAAACCCCCACACTTCTAAAATCTATACATAGGTGAGCATGCACTTTCTTTCAATTAAACTCCAGCATGTTAAATCAAGGGTGGGAAGGTAGTGGGTGTAAGATCCTACTATGAAAAGAAAATTTCAGGAGGAGCAGTGGAAATTCAGACTGACTTTTTTGTTTTCTTTACCTCCTGGTGTGTGATTCGCACTCCGTTATAGAAGGACATCACTGTACTGGCTTCTGCTGCTATTTTTGAAAACAATCCTTCTCCAGCACTGGAAATGAGAGAGACATCCACATACACCCTACAAGAGCAACAGGGCCTGGAATTAGTGACTGGCTGCAGTTCTCATTTTCAAGAAGTACAAAACGACTGGGATAAAGCCCAATACTTCAGTATAACAATAAAGCTAATAACTGTAACAACAAAACATAACAACAATAACACCAACAACAACAATAAGCTATTATTATTGTTATTCAAAACCTCTATATGGAACTCCTTCCCTTCCTCTCTTCCAGGTGTTCTCTCTATTTTGTCAAAGCTCAGAGTTGGTTAGAAGTTTAGGCTGACTTGGAAAATTTTATTTTTTTTAGAATGCAAATCTCCTATCACTCCACAGTGATGGCTTCAATTCAGGAACACCCCCAATAACACATCAGAACCCCAGAAGTCCCCACCAAGCTGGGGTTGCTGGTATGTTCATGCTCTGAGGAGCAAGAGTTCCCAAGGTGAAGCACCACTTCTTCAAGCACTCGATGCAAATTAAAGCAAGCATTTTACTAATCACTTATTTAGATATTTCCGAGTATTAGAAAGTATCTACAGTTGAGCTACACACAGGGCTTCCATTTTACAAACCTTTACACATCTTTTAAGTTTTAGATGAGAAAAGGTTTGCAAAATTAGGCCCTACATAGGTAACATTAAAGAAATATGGGGAGAAGTAAAAAAAAGCTTACCTTTCTGATTCATAAGGATCAGGAAGAAGGGCATTTGTAGAAATGCAGGATGAAGTAGATTTGTCAAAACTGTATACTGGGCCTAAAAAAAGCAGAAATCAATGAAGGAAATAAACTAATTGGCAGCACTGAGAGTATGCAATCCTTAACTTAATCAAGACATTCGAAAATTAAATTTTAATGGCTGCAAAAAATAAATGTTACACTTCCAAAAAAAGGTATTAAACAGAACTGCACCTGGAAAAAGTCTTAAGTGAGATACTGCTTCTTGATTATTTTTTCTCCTCAACATTCTACAGTAGCAGTACTAAAACAAAAAGGTGATATATAAGTTCTTCCAATTACGAACTTGTAGAGGAGAACTGCATACTCTTTCAAAGCAGACCCCCCTAGTGTCTCTAAATAAAATTTAAAAGTAAAGCAAAATTTAAAAGGATATATTCAATAGCTCATTTTAAAAATTCCCCAAAAACTTGATTACTTCAAATATGAAATATTTTTTTAGTCCAAATCCTGAAGAGACTTCAGGCAGAAGGTAACATTTAGTAATCAGAAAGCTCCTTTGCTACAGTCCTTTATTTTTGTCATTGATAAGCAACTCAGTGGTACAGCTCTAATTATATTCTTACATCCCTCTCCCAAATGCCAGAGGAGTATCTTGGAGACAGATTAAGAAAAAGTGGAAATAAGATGAGAACAACCCCAGAGAACAGAGTACTATGAAGTTTGATATAAGGCCTTAGCCCCTGGTGTCCAGGATCAGTTCTAGCTGAAGGCAGCTTCCTCCTCAGTGTAACCCCATCCTATTTACAAAGCACAACCTTATCCTCTTACAAAGTAAGTTTTAAGTTAAATTTTGACTGGCTATCATAACTGAGTGATTAAAAAAATAAACTCACATGCATTTGTTTGTCAATGCCTTTCACTGAGCTTTACATGCCTATTTCACATCAAGTGAGACAATTTTTGCTGGGAGAGCAATAAATGCATTAGCAGAGTCTCTGCTTGTTACAAGCACACTCCTCCAAACATCACATACACCTGAGAACAACAAACCCGCTCCAGAACTGTAGGTCCAAGGCACTGGAGAAGGCACCACCCTCCCCCCATGCACTTCACAGGCACTTTCTGTCAGCAGGACCAGACACACTGAAGGGTGCTGGTGAATCACACCATCACACAACCACTGAATCTGGTTCACCAATTCCAGCCTCAGCCCAGCAGTGCAGGTGCCAGAGCATTCACACTGCAAACACTGACCTGCACAAACCCAGCTGACAGAGCTACAACCAAACCAGGGCCTCCCTCTCCTCTCGCAGTTATTTCACTGCAAGAAATGCTGTAGCTGTGCCACCATTATCAGGGTGAAGGGAGCAGGTTTTCCATCTGGCACAGAGGGCAGCAGGATGTGTGACAAGCAGGACTGTGCCCATGAGCACAGGAGAGAGGGAAGGGCTGGGAAATGCAGCTGAGCAGGAGACCACACAGGGGACATTTCCCATCTGTTCCCACCTTCCCCTGTGCCCAACTCTGTGACTTGGATAAAGGGTCCCCTGTGTGTCATCACAGCCAGTCTCCAGTGGGGGACATCACGGGAACCAAGCTGTCTGCACCAAAGGGCTGGCAGCAGCAGTACAAGTTTGTGTTAGCTGAACTTACTGCCCGGTACTACTTCAAACTGAGGTTTCCCATCCTCAACAGCTGTCAGAGTTGCCAGTTTTGCTTCTATCATTTCTCCATCTATGAACCTTCCAGAATATGCAGTCTTTCCATCGGGATACACGTAGGCTATTTTCTCTCCAGTCATCTCCCCATCTTCATTCACTTCTCCCACAAGGCTGCCTCCATCCTGAGAGCACAGGCAAGAAAGAAAAGGCAAAGCATTTAGTTACACTTTACTACCTTTGATGCCTAGGATTTTCAGCTTTTTATATTTGTCATGCATTTGTAGCTCTGTAGTTTGCAAATGCGTGGCTGTAGCTTCTATTACTTTTTCCTATCCTTTTCCCCTACATTTAGGAACAATAAGCCAACCTTTTAAACACATTCCTAAAATATTCTTTCATCTCCAAGATTAAGAGTACCAACTACAAGGATGTTCTGTTTTCCAACTAGAATCTGGACTTGACATAACAAAAGTGAAGCAAAAGAAGCCTCTGACTGCTTCCAGTAGGGCAGAACCCAAGGAATTATTACCTAATCAACTAATTGGACAATATATGATAGTTATAGTAATCAACAAACCTTAGAAAATGGTGAATTTACTGTACCACGTGTGGGTTTTGCCACATTGAGTACCTAAAAGCTTTCAAGTAAAGCTTGCTTTTATATTCACTCTAATGTTGTTGGGAAGTTCTATTTTCTAGGCAACATCCTCAGTAAACAAAAAGGGTTTTTTTTCCAACTTTTAAAAAATGCAACAGTAAGCTCAGATGTGAAATTATGAAAATGAGGGAGAAACAGACACACAAAGAAGCTGGATAAAGTCATTCCAGTTAGGATAAAACTGATTTTCTATGTTGTTGGGAATAGGCAAAACCCAAGGTCCTTTCTCCATGTGACACAAACATTCAATTTCACTTGATTAAAGCTTTATGTGTACAGTTTGCAAAACAAGAACCAAAGCCACACAGATGTCCAAGTTTGATCACTATGACACTGTGCTGGAGGGAAAAAAGATTTAACGTTACCTTGCTAATTCACAGTACCTCTAAAGGATGGTACTGGGAAAAAAGATTTAACACTACCTTGCTAATTCACAGTACCTCTAAAGGCTTGAGCCTACTAAGGAAAAATGATTCCTGGAAAAATGACTCCCAGAATGCCCCCCAATGCCAGGTGGTAATCATCAAGAACAATTGTTTGTGGAAAGCATCAACAGCAACACTTTTCCTCTCCAAGGTTTACACATTTCAGCCCTGGGCTTTGCCATCTGTGATTTGCCTGCAGCTCAGGTTAGATCTATTTCCAGAACTGCAGAAATGAGATGCATACATTAGCACAGGTCTAACCACTTGTTGGGGGTTAGGATTTTTGCTTTTTGTTTCTTTCTCTAGTGGAATTTTGTCCCATCTGTTGCTAAAAAACAACTACCAATACTGAAGAGAACAAAAGATGTGGCTGGGAGGAGGAGGGGGAAGGGTGTAGCTGGTTACTCCCTTTCAAACCTAGACACCACCTCAGGTATTTATTTCAAAAACCACAAGGAAGAATCTCCAAATGACACCGTGGAGCAGGACCAGCAGGTGTGTTGTGGAAACAAACTGATTTGTACCAAGACCACGGTGCACAGGGTCTATTTCAAAGAGACACCATTTTGTTCAACTCCAAGGATGAAAGAGTTTCAAGCACGCTGTAATAGGGAACAGTGAACCTTAAGTCTGGAAAAAAATTGTGCACACAGCATCCTGCACAGAGTCATGAGGAAACAACTGGTTCCATGGCAAAGGAGTTTTTTGGAACATCTTGCATCCTTTTGTCTGGCAAGATGATAATGATAAACAACCTCTAATTATCCACATTCCCAAAAGGTACAGCAACACTTTGTCAGCTGGAAGACTAATCAAGAGATACATGAAGTGAAGGGTCAGCTGTGTGTATTTAATACACTAGGACTGAAAAACTTATGGCAGCATACAGCAAGCGTTTGCTGATTCTAATACACCCTTAATGGCTACAGTGAAAAACAGCAAATAAAATGAACAGCCTAAGCAGGCTGAACAGGTAAGCATTTAGAAATCAATCTGCAACTAGAGTTTGTGCCATATGTATCACAGAATTAGACTGGGTTTTGATCAGCAGCTTAATTACATGCAGATGTTACCCCCTTCTTGGCACGAGGTAAGATTGAAACGTTCAACTCTGCCGTGTAAGGCTGAATAAGAATTATATTTTTAAAAAATTTGCACCAAAAACTCCCTAAAAACTGTACAACAGTCATTGCCTTAACTAGTATGGTTGTAAAAGAACATCAAAATTCAAAAAGATAAAACACTGGCTTGCTTAATTAGCAAATCACTTGTCCACAACTCCACTCAGAGTGGAATTGCATCTGATGTTTTGGGCAAAGCCAGACTTCACAACATATCCTGCAGAAACAAAGTCTCTCCTACTTTAACAAGAGCAGAGGGTTGCAGTAACTGGCAAGGATTCCATGCTCCTCACCTGCAGCCAGCACTACAAACTGGCAAATCATTATTCCAGCCTTCCCAAAGAGATAATGCATAAATTATTAGACATCCTATTTCTACATGACATACAAATGATACATAAATGCACTTCCAAGGGGCTGGGCTTCCTGCAAGATGAAAATGGTGGAGGGCATCTTGCAGCCTCACTGACTCTCATCTACTGGGCTAACACTCAACATCAAAACCTTTTAACTTTGTGTTGGAGTATCCACAATCTGCATGCCCAGATCTTTGTAAGCCCACAGTAAGGAGAGCAGGTGGGGAGGTTTACCGGGTAGTAAATCCAACAGACTCCATGTCTGATGTTGTCCTTGTACTGCCCTTTGAAGATCAGCCGCCCGTCGCTGTCGTACTCCTGGGCCGGCCCGTTCAGCTCCCCGTCCACGTAGGTGCCATGAAGGACCACTCCATCCTCGTAGGTGTAGATCCCCTGGCCTTGCAGGGCATCATCAACATAGTATCCCTCCAGGGTGCTGATGGAGAGAGAGAGAAAACAGCAGTGGGAAACCGTTCACCTCTCAGGGGTGAACCCACACCCAACCCAACCCCTCAACACTCTGGAATGCCAAGGTGAACGCCAGGAACTTGTTTCTGCGGAGCTCCAAAGGCAGAAAACAACTTACAGCACCCTTTCATCAGTGTGTGCTGCAAGGACATGGCATCACTCATCTCAATCACATGCTTGGTGTTTTCTGTAGGCTGGAATAGTCAGCAAATGGACATTCCTGGTCAAAGAAGGAATTCTTGCTCTAGCAGACTACTCTCGCATTAGGATTTTCTACCTGCTACGTGTGGAGCTTCCCTGACACGTCTCTGGAGAGATGAAACTGAGCTGCTGTACACATGAACTATGACAGGGCATGAACTGCAACCTGCCACGGCTCAGGGTCAACTCCCCAGCAATACACTTAGCAGCCATTTGTACAGGCCCCACTAAAAGCAGCCATTTTTCATGTATTTCTCTTAAAATCAAACACAGCCTGTCAAACAGAACTACTGCTGCACTTGGATTTAAACAAAGAAATATTTAATTTTGGTTTTGTCCTGCAAACCCTTTGCTATCACCGTAAAAGAGGGTCTATTCAGGTATTTATTTCTAGTGTTAGGATTAGCATAAGGGGACACAACTTGTTTAGCTTTTACTTCAGCACGTTTAGCTAACAGCCAGCTGTCAGCATACATATATTTTCACTGCATCATTCTTTTTCAGATGCAGATGTCTAAGGTATAAGCCCAAACAGTGTCTGTGAGCACATGACTCTTCATGTTTTACCACACAGATTTCCAAGAGTTGTGGAAGGAATGTTTTTTCAGAATTCGCTTTCTCGTTTCTAAAGCTTCACGCTCTGTTTTTACATAACTTTGGCAAGCTGGATGAGGTTTCCATGGGAAAATACATTACAGTAAAAGCCTCAGTGCACACCAGATACGAAACAAGAAGGGACAGGAAAACTATTTTACTTTTCAGTCAAATGGATTTCTTGATCCAGGTTGCTACAGAGCTGCATAGAGTGCTATAGCACCACAGCACAGGGAAGGATGAGGGCACCACCAGAAATCAGTGCCCTTACTTAACTATAAATGATGCCACTTTCCCCTCTAATTCATCACAGATCACTAGATTTGAATTCCATTGTAGTGACAACACACATAGCATGCACATGTAGGATTACTCTTTAAAAGAAGCAGCCATCCCCAGTTTATGTAATGAAAAACACCAAAAATCCTGTCTTGTTACCTTTAATTGCACTAGTTGAAATTAAAATATTGCTAAATTACAACAGCCCTGGAAAGATATATTTTCTTTTACTGTAACTCAAACTTCTATGTTTTCTCTCTTTGCACTGAGCTCCAAACAGTGACCAAAAGATCCAACTCATGTAAGGAAATCAAAAGGATGATACCTTAAGAAAGAAGTCTATGTCCTTCAAGCTCACTTAAAAAGTCCGGTTCAGAAACTTTCATGCTGTTCACAGTTTCTGAACTATTTCCACCCTGCTCCTCACTTCCCTTTTTTTAAGCTCTCAAAGTATGGTGTCTGCAGCCAGACACAATAATTGCAATTAAGACTTGACCAGCACAAAGACAAATAAATAGCTTTTGTGTCTTCCACGAGCAAAATCTTTTTTAATACAGACACTGAACTAGCCTGTATTTCTCTGGTTTGCTTCTCAGATGATCATACCTCTGACAACATAAATTCTACCAGTCATGGTTTATCAGATTTACCATCTTCCCACTACCCACTACGCCTAGAGGAGATTGAAGATACTCCTTAACTAAAAATTAAAATATGAACTGGGGGGAAAATACTTATTCCAATATCCTTCCAGGGATTAAGTGAGTTAATATTGACAGAGACTGATCTATTTATCTCTCACTCCCTCTACATGGGAATACTGAAAACTTTTCCCCTAAAAATAATGGTTTTCTACTGTGTTCTGGGAGATGCCAGTTTACAGGAGTTTCCAGTTAGGGAGGAAGGGCAGCTCTGTGCCAAGCACAGCTCTCATGCCTGCCTTTATAGTGCAGAGTGCTCTGCAAAGTACACTCCAGAACCACTGGCACAAGGAAAGCTCAATCCACAATCCCAAACAAGGAGTAAACCAGACGTGAAACTTCTCTCTCAAAGTATATGCTGTGATTTTTTGCATTTTCTTGAAGGGGAGGGAAAAAAACAACTGATAATTCACTCCAGGTTTCCACTCCCCTAAACAAGCGACAGGAAGAGGGCAGCTGCTCCAGTGAAGGGAGAAGTTTCTTGACCAAACAAGGCAGCCAGGCAGCCAGTCCTATTCCCCAACAGTCAAAAAATGAGAATGCTTACACCGCAGCCAGTCCTGTGTTTGACAGGACTCAGCTGCTCCCCAACAACAGAGGTACAGCAGTGCAGCTGTCTGCCTTCCCTCAGCAGCCTGCCAGGGAAACACACCCACGAGTGCTGAAACCAGCTAGCTCACTGCACAGGACTCTGCAAAGAGACATTTTTGATATTTATTGCTCATCTTCACGAGCACTCAGCCTTGCCCGTGGCACAGTTATTGGAAACAGCATGTCCCGTTTTATGCCAGGTCATTCTTACGACACGTCACGATTCCTGAACCATCCATTTCAGAAAGCAACTTAGTCTTGCTAGCTGGGCACAGCTAGATAAATCACATCTTCAGTAATTAGCTACTGCTCAGTTAAGGCTGCTTTAGCTAAATTAAAATATATAACAGTTAATGGAAATATTCCATTTTCCAAAATCACATTGCAGACTATTTTTTGCATATTTTCATTCTGCTAGTTCCTAAAGTCATCAGTGGCCAGCTATTCCAGTTTTTCAAGGGTTATGAAAATTAAGAGAGAAAAAAAAAAAAGAAAAGAGAAGAGTTAGCAACATTTAAGCAGTACAGAAAATGCTCAGCAGCAAGCTGACTCTTCCCACTGAATGCTGCCTGTACCCTGGATTACATGGAGGAGCAGCCCTGCACACACAATAGTGGGTCAGTTCCACTGACTGTACAATCAGCAGCTACTCTGCTGAAACCATCCACCAGCACAGAGACATCATGTACCTGTGTCCATAGAGACGCTCTTCAACAACTTAAACCAAAACTATTTTAGAGAACTCAGCTGCTGGGCAGAACTGGTTTTCAGCTACTCAGAGAAGACTTAGTAAGGACATTACCAACAATAGTGAGGCTTTTTCTTCATCCAAGCTTGGAGGCCTAACCCCTTTCTATGTAACTGAATAAATGTATTATCTTTCTCATGAAAAAACCCTCACAATCCCCAGTATGAAGCAAGTGCAGAGGCAAGTGCAGACAAGGAGCTGACTCACTGAGACAGCACAATACCTCTGCTCCTGCTCTGAATTTTGCTGAGCAGGAAGAGAGCAGGCCCGGCACGACTGTCAGTTTCACAGCCGCTATTCAGAGTGTCACTGACAGCTGCAAAACCATCAAGAATCGTGTCATTTTATACTGCTGCTCCCTCCCAGGAGTTATGAGCAACTGCGCACAGGAATGCTGCACTGGTGGTGGGGGGAAACACTTACAAGGTGCTCATAATGAGGATCAGAGAAGAAAACACATGCACAGGCACAGACTAGCCAGATTTCACTGTCACAATTCCCAGTGAAAAGAAGGAAAATTATTAGGGCTTTTCACAAAGTAAATCAGGCCACAAGCAACTTGCAGAGGATTAACTAGAGTTGATAACAAAGCTGTATTTAACTCAGTCCTTTAACTGATAAACAACTTGACAAAGCAGAAGGCAAGCCTTGCTGTCCTATGCCTGTGTTTGAGGGCTGGCACAGGGAGCTCCTGGTCCAGCTACACTCTCTGTGTAGCTCCCTATAAGGCAGAGAAATCCACCTGAAGCAATGAACTTTGATGCCCAAGTCATTGCCAGCATGGTTTTCAATAGTTTTGACCACCTCTCATTTCTCATGATTTCTAATCAGCTCATAACTTTACAGTGCTAAAAGAGCTCACACCACTGCATCTTCTCTCCAGGAAACAACTACAGGCACCTCATTACACACAAGGCCGCCACAGGAACGGCTACAGCAGCAGCAAACCTTTCAGCTGCAGTTTTTAATGAGAAATCTTATCCAGAAACTCAGCAGTATACAATCAATGTAGATTAGTTTTGCATGGCTACAAGCAGAAGGAAGAATACAGAAGAAAAATCAAAGGGTCAGAGTGTACCTTCCATCAAAAAAGAAGAATTTGCCACGGCCATTCTTTTCTCCATGCACAAAATTTCCTTCAAATCTGTCTGTCGATGAATAGGTTACTGTACAGAATCCGTGGGGCAGCCCATCGTCATCTAGATGCCCTGGAATAAAACCCAAACAAAGGACAACAGAACACGTTAATTATCACACAAGATTTTAAACCTGCTCTCATTATGTGGCTGCTCGAAATGCAGTAGCTCCCTAGTACAAAACAGTAATTCAGATCATTGCTGTTGGGAACAGTGATCAGACATTCTGTACAACTGAAGTTTGTACTTGTGTAACACAGAGCTTGAAATAAAAATAAGGATAAAAGAAAAGGGCTGAGAGACAGGAGAGAAAATATTAACCAAAACTTTTTTCTGAAAGAAAGGTTTGTATTATTCTAACTTTTATTAATATACATCTTCAAAAGTATAATAACTCTTTATCTAAAACATGTATTTATTGGTAAGAACAGGAAAAGAAAAGGTTTCATTTTTTTCTTTTAATAAACACATGCCTTATGATAATGTGGGTGTGCCACCATGCAGCTGTATTCACAGGAATTTAAAGAAATAAAAGTATGTCCTGTCCATAAGGCTGTGCCCTTGCAATATGCCAGTCAACGTGGTATTTCATATTTTAAATGCTGTTCTCCAGTGCCTTTCTGATGTGTTCACTTTATATCCTCTTCCCACCCTCAGCCGTATCAGTTTTCCCGATTACAGCTGTTGCACAGAGGGAATGCAGAGACAACACACTCGGATCCTCACCTGTTTGTGTTTTACTGAATACAACAGGCCAACTCTACTAAGTTAAAGCATAATGAGGCTCCTGTTGCATCTCTAACTGCCTCTTCAAAGACAAAGGAAAATGACAGAGAAGTGTTTTAAATGACGGTGGCTGCCTGGTTTAGCTAAAGAGCTCAGCAGGGCCGCTCTCAGCACAGAGACACACGTGAGTGGAGGCTACAGCTCCCACTGTGACATTTTACCAGGTATAAATTTTGCATGGAAACTGTCAAATAAACAACAGCTACCCTATATTTACGTTCTTCCATGCTTCTAACTACACCATTAGCTCTGATTGCCCCAGTCTCCTGGTGATGCATGCACACCCTATCAGAGGGGACAGACAGTGTATGCATCCACTCCTCCAGGCTTCAAGCTCTTCCCTGACCAAATCTGCCCTAAACTGAAAAGGTTCATCACACATACAGAAAGGCAGAAACAAACTTCAGTGTGCTGGGGACTCATTTACAGCCCAGGCCGGTGCAGGCAACAAGAGGCACTTCAGTACCACCAGACCTCGAGTCCAGTGGCCAGAGAGGGAACAAGCTGTGCCAACTCCACTGAGTATGGAAATGCACCCAGAAGGGTGTCCAGAGAAAGCAGCAGTGAGGAATCTGAAGTTATCCAAGAGTTGGAATTCCCTCCCTCACCCTTCCCTTGCATGCTCCACCAAATCTCTCACACCTGCACAGGACTGTGCTCTCACTTCACGTCTCTAGTCCAAACTAGACTGAAAACAGTTAAAAGTTTAAGAAGCCAGTAACCACGGCTTATGAGTTCAAAGTGAGAGAAATAACAGAGTAACAAGAGAGACCAGGAGGTGGAGGGGAAAAAGCTCCATCACTAAAGGCTTTTAATTACTTTGAAGAGGAACTCTTTAAACAGAAGCTGCTCTTTCCAAAGAGAAGAAAGGCTTTTTTCCCTTCCATTCTGTCAGGACACCCCTTTTTGTAGAAAGCACAAGTTTTTGCTAAATTTAACTGATTATTATTAATAAACAAATTAATGACCAATTTAACTAAAAGGTCAGTAACATTTCTGATTTGGACACCTCTTTTGGACTAAAAACTATGTCAACATTTATAGTTCTAATCAAAAGCCTTTTAAATTAAGTTTTATCAATACAGAAGGGTACACTGGTGTAGGTTAACAAATCCTAAACAACACAATACCAGTTTCCCTGTAACTACAGGGGCAAAACTTTTATAAAACATTTGGATTAAAAAAATACACTGATAAGATTGGCACATCATAATATTTTTTTTAAAAATACCCAAAACAACAACAAAACCCCCCTGCAACTTTGTTCTCCGTGACTATTCAGCTTTGTCAAGATTTTGCTGGAATGCAAAGCCCAACAGAAAAGCTGCCATGCTTGTACACAGAACACATGTCAGGACTTTTGCACAGCAGGATACAGACTACCTCAGAGATTTAAACGGTCAGCTTTGATCCAATGGCCTCTATACAGGGTCTTAATCTCAGCCACAATACAAAGAATCCAATTATTCTAATGTGCTAGAAGTTTCCCCTTATTAAAAAAACAAACAAACAAACCATGCCCTCACCACTGCAACAAAACAAGAAACACAGTCTCTCTCAGTCAACAACATGGGAAAAAATGCAAGTTTCATAATGTAAATACAACTTTTTTTTTTGTATGGCTGAGACCTTTGTCTCTAATTCTGTTTCAGAGTAAGTCAATGGAAAAAAATCCTCATTATTTCATGGGGAGCAGTGTGTTCCACTTTCCTTTCTCACCACTCTCCTCCCTTTACAAAAAATAAACCCAAAACGTCTAAAAACATTTTTAAATTATTGTAAAACCTCACTTTTGTTGCTTTATTAAGGGTCTCCTAAGATTTCCTCTTAAACCCAGACAATGAACTTTTCAAGAAAAGGAATTACCCTAATAGGGACTAGTTCACAGTGGAGTCACTTACCGAAACCACCGATGTACACAAATCAAAGATAAAAGCCCTTTACTGTCGGTATCACTATTACTTAACAGATGACACATAAGGTGCATCATCAATAAAAAGACTGGCCACAAAGACGCCAGATGGATGTTTGGAGGATAACAACAATAAACCAAACTCCCCCTACCTAAATAAAAGTGCTGATTTCTATATTTCTAACTTCCTTTGGGTAAGTGCAAAATCTCACCCCCCAAAGAGCATCCTGCTTCTGTCTCACTCAGAAAAACACATACATTCCTACACATTGCTGAATAAAAGATGCTTTAAGGATTTGTTTCCTTAGCCCATGGAAATGCCAAGCAAATCCAGGATACAGCAGAACACTTCAACTGTGATATGAGGATGAAAACTCTGACTCCTTGCCCCAGACAACTGCAACCCACAGATCTGAGGAGGAAAGGCAGTGTGGAAAACCACATCTGCAAGGGCACAGGGCACACCCCATGCATAGCAGAGCCTCGCTCCCCTCACACCCATGTTCTACACAACAAAGCTTCTCTTTGGCTCCGACACCGCACACCCAGACAGCAAAGCCAGCTCTGAGCAGCAGCTGCTCAGCTCGTATCTGCTGTCGGACTAAGCTGCCGTGCAGGACACCCTCCCCGGAGCGACTCGCTCTGCGGCCTCACCCTCCTGCCACAGGAGACACACACACGGCGAACCCGGGCACCACCCGCATCCTGGGCAGCTCCTTGCTCCCTGTCCCAACACCCGGACACCCCGCACTGCTATTGCCGGCAGCGCCACGGTCCCTCTGCCAGCAATCTTTGGGGAGCCAGTGTTTTCCCACAGAGGTGTCATGCTTTGTCTCCCTGCTCCCAGACGCCTCGCGGGATGACAGCACGCTGGGGAGCTGCATCCCTGCCTGCTAAGGTTTCCACCAGCAATTCACTTCCAGAGGACATGTGCCTCTGGGTTTAGAACTCTCTCAAGGGTTAGTTATCCGCACATGAGAGGTGAACTGCACACACAAGTGCAGCTATAAGGTGGCCCACCCCCTTTCCTTAAGGATGGCTCCAGCCCTCCTGCTCATGGATATGGCAACAGTGTCTTGTTGGACTTGCTCTTTCTTTTCCTTTCTCCATTTGCATGCATGTGACTGCAGCCCTGGCTCCCTGGGCTCTCTCCAAGGATGGGCATCCCTATGTCCCTCAGCCGCCGGGAGAAGGACCGGGCACCGGCGGCATCGCCCAGGGAGCCAGGGCTGCAGGCCACCGCCCGCACGGGGGCACAGCAGCGGCAGAAAACCACGGTCGTGACTTATTTTTGACAATAAGCGCTGAGCAGCCGCCATCCTCGCGTCCGGGGCGCGGAGCCTGCCGCCGTGGCCGGAGCGCTCGGCGGCGGAAGGCGCCCACGGCGCCCGCCCGGCAGCGGCGCCAGCGCGGCCCCGGCTGCCCCCGGCCGAACCCCGCCACGTGCACGGCCCCGGCCCGTCCGTTGCATAAGCCCACTGATGTCATGCGCTGCGCCCGACCCCGGGCGCCCAGCTCCGGCCGCCCCCACCGCCCCGCGCCCCCACAGCTCCTGCAGCGGCGTCCGGCGCCGGCGGGCCCCGCTCCCCGAGCCGTGGGACACGCACCTTCCACGATCTCCTCCAGCGTCTCCTCGTCGCTGTCCATGGCGGCGGCGGCGGGCGCGGGCAAGGCGCAGCCGCGGTACCGGGCACGGGCGCGCGCGCGCGCCCCACGCCCCGCCCCCGGTCCCCTCCCGGGGGAGGGGCCTCGCCCCGCCCTGGGGGCGGCTCCGGACACGGCCCCGGCGGGGGCGAGGTCGGGGCGGATACGCCGTGCAGGGTAATGGCGTCGGGAGTTCAGGGAGTTATCCCGTCAGGGTAATGGCACGGGGAGGCCAGCCAGTTATCCCCTCGGGATAATGGCGCGGGGAGGGCAGCGCCGGGCCGGGGCTGGCTCCGTGTTGTCCCCACACACGGCACCGAGGCCACGAGAACGCCAGCCCACTCGGCGCTGGTCCTCCAGCGCATTCCATGCTGTCCATCTGTCAGCCCGCTGACCCCGAGTGGCGTTGCTGCAATTCATCTCACAAAGCCGGAGGGTCCCTGGCAGCTCCAGGACACCCCTTCTCCATTCCCACACCCGGAACCGCTAATTTAGAATTAGGATTGTTGAGTCCAACTCCTGGCCCTGCTCAGCAACATCCCAAAGAATCACACCCTGTGCCTGAGAGCACTGTACAAACACTTTCTGAACTCTGTCAGGGTTGCTGCTGTGACCTCTTTCCAGGGGAGCCAGTTCAACCTGTTCAACCACGTCTCTGGGTGAAGAACCTTTCCCTGACATCCAACCTAAACCTCCCCTGACACAGCTTCAGGCTGTTTCCTCGAGTCCTGTCACTGCTCAGGAGAGTGAAGAGAGCAGTGCCTGCCCCTCTGCTTCCCCTTGTGAGGATGTGGAAGACCACTCTGACGTGTCCCCTCAGTCTCCTCCAGGCTGGACAAACCAAGTGCCCTCAGATAGGTCTCACACAGCTTCCCCTCAAGGCCCTTCACCATCCTCGTGGCCTCCTCTGGACCCTCTCTGATGGTTTCATGTCTTTTTCACACTGTGGCACCCCAACCTGCCCCCAGCACTGGAGGTGAGGCCGCCCCAGTGCAGGGCAGAGGGGACAGTCCCCTCCCTTGCCCGGCTGGCCATGCTGGGCCTGGTGCCCCCAGGACAGGGTTGGCCCTCCTGGCTGCCAGGGCACTGCTGGCTCACGTTCAGCTTTCCACGGACCAGGACCCCCAGGGCCCTTTGCCCAGCGCTGCTCTCCAGCCTCTCATGCCCCAGTCTGTCCGTACAGCCAGGGCTGCCCCATCCCAGGTGCAGAATCTGGCCCTTCACTTGCTGAACATCCTATGGCTGGTGATTGCCCAGCTCTCTAATTGGTTGAGATCTCTCTGCAGGTCTTCTCAAGGGAGTTGACAACTCCTTCCAATTTACTGTCATAAGCAAACTTAGCATTCCTTTGAGTCCTGCATCCAGGCCATTAATGAAGATGTTGAAGAGCACAGGGCCAAGGATGGAGCCCAGCAGAACCCCATTAGTGACTGGACACCAGCCTGATGTCACTCCATTCCCTATAATCCTTTGTGCCTGACCCATATGCCAGTTGCTCACCCATCACATAACACGGTTATCTAGCTGTGCGCTGGACATTTTGTCCAGGAGGATACTGTGACAGACTCTATCGAAAGCTTTGCTGAAGTCCAGAAAGGTTGGGTCTACTGGCTTTCCCAGATAAACTAGGTGTGTTGCCCTGTTGTAGAAGGAAACCGTGTTGGACAAGCAGGACTTACCCTTCATGGTGCTGAAGGATTTAATTCGCAAAACACACAGAATCACACTCTTGGTATTCTCAGTGTTGCCAGAAGGATGACAGCCCCAAGCAGAGGGTGCAGTTTTGGAGCTCTTACCCAGGGGATGTAAGGATGGTACTTTGTCACCACCACGTCTCAGTCTACTGCAGGGACCTTCCTCTCCACCGCAGCTTGACAATACACAGGCATCACCTTAAAGGAAAGGCAGAGTGTTTCTAGGTCTTCCAGACAGCTGCCTTGGGAGCACAGGAGGTGTCTCCATCCTACTGGAGATGACCTAGACAGTCAGGGCTCTGTGAGGAGGGTCTTAAGGAATGAGGCTTCTTCAGCCTAGAGAAGAAACAACTTCAGGGGGATCCAGCAGCAGCCCACCAGCACTTACAGCAGTGCTACCATGAAAACAGGCTCTTCACAGTGCTCCACAAGGACAAAAGACCATGGGCATGACTGAAAACACAACATAAGGCATGACATACGGAGAAATTTGCTCCCTGTGAGAACAGCCAAGCAGTGCAGCAGATTGTCCAGAGAGGTTCTGCAGTCTCCATCCCTGAGGGCATTTAAAGTCTGACCCATTAAAGCCCCAAGCAGCCTGACCTGACCTCAGAGCTGCCCCTGCTGTAAGCTGCAGGCTGGAGTGGGGACCTCCAGCAGTCCTTCCCACCCGAAGGTCTCAGTAAGTCTACGCTCAGCCGGCCACATGCTTCTAGGCAATGCTGCTGAAGGCAGGGACAGCGTCCCACCAGGAAAACAGGACAGCTACAACTTAACGGAACAAAATAATTAGATATGTCTGCAGAAAGGGAGTCTGGAAATCTTAGAGCTAGATTAATGAGTTTAGTATTTGACCTAGTTGACATGAGAACTTATTAATTCAAGAGCTTTGTGGAGGATTTGATTTTTACAGAAAGCTTGAGCAGAACAGAAGGGTTTGCCTCTGTATCATAGGTGGTTAATTTAACTAAAGAGCAGTCAGTTTTGCTGTTTTGGGGAGAAGATTTGTGGTTTAAAGCTCACGTACATGAAACAATTCTGATCTCAACCTTCTGAAAAGGAAAGAGTAAATATTGAGCACAATAGGAACCCCTATGTAAAGTACCTGTTTTGTTTCAGTAATTGTGAGTTCCTGAAGACTAATTCATAATCAGCACATACATAGTGTTGGAGTTATCGAAGGTGATGTGCTTAAGCTATGAACATTACTAGTAGTCAGGAAGGAGATGAGGCTGTGAGGCTGGAGCTGAAATAGGTATCCCTCTTACTGGAAGATAACAAGAGTTCAGGAAATACAATAGAAGGCAAGGAAGAGGACATGCTGTGACTTACACAAAGTGCAGACCAACAGGACCTTTAAACATGGTAGTGTGGTGAGCACTCATCAGGATACGAGGCAGCAACATTCAGATTAAAAGCATACCTTTTGGCCAAAATCACACAGTAAAAATGCTGAAGTTCAAGTTCTCCAAATATAAGAAATCCCCCTCCAGGTGCAATGTGCCCAGCTCTGTGCACAAGTTCTTCTCCTGCCTTTATCTGCATGACCACATACTCTTCTTTCAGGGGGTCCATGCTTTGCTCTATGATTACCGTGCTGCCTTCTGCCCTGATCATTCCAAATACAGCCTCAGGCCTTGCTTATTTTATTTTCTACCCTCCACTGCATGCAAGGGTGACAGTGGTGAGAGCTTCTGTGCTTCCCTCTCCATGGCATCCATCTTCCTCTCACATTAATTAACATATTTCTGTTGCTGTGACCTCATGTTAGAGAGTCAAGACACACTCTCATTCATGAAGCCAAAAAAGGATCCCAGTTTATTTGCACATCCCATTTGTGTAGAGTTATACAAACATACTGTGCCTACTTCTAATTGGTGAATAATAAGCTGTTACCCATAACACTTGGTCAGTTCACCAGAGGTGTCTACCTGCTGGCAAGCATCTGTTTTTAGATATGGTTTGCATTTTTTCTCTTTGATGGTGTGAAATAGTTTACACAGGTGCAAGTTAACTGTCCCAGTCCTAGGACTTCTCTCATGAGAACAAGCTGTTTTCCACCATTACAGGATTCCATTCTCAGGAAAGGTTGACGGATTTCTCACGAGTACAGTTGAATCAAGTTAGAACTCAGTCTGTAAGGCTTTCACAGGACTGCTGTTTAGCCACCACATATTTTTGCAGCAGTGATGGCACTAGGCACGTTATCCTGTCTGCAGCAGAAGAACTAAGAAGCTTGGGCTGAAGTTATTAAAGTGTCTGGCAAGTATCAAGTACCGGATTGTTGTCAAGAGTTCTTAGCATTACACAGCGTCTCACATGTTCAAAGTGTAATTTGCATCAACTTCAAATGCAGCTCTAAGAACAGCAGAGCAACCCTAAATTGAAAGTGATGGTAAACACACTGTTTTAGCATTTCATGTTGGATATTAAGAAATGGGGGAAAGTTTAACATCCAAGTAGGAAAAGCCCTCCCACCCATTACCCAAAACCAGGCTGCTGCAGGAGAGAGCTCAGCCATCTGCTGAGCTATTCCCCAGTGCCCCCTGCAGAGTGGAAAACAAGTGGCCATCAGCTGCCAGCAGTTTGGTTCAGCCAATGTGCCCACCTTGGGAACAATCCCTACCAAACTCTCAGTAGGCTGCAGTGTTTAGGGGTCTCATCATTTCAGACTTGGCAGACTGCAGAGGCACCTCTAGGCTGTTCAGCTTTATTAACTGCCTAAACGGGCAAGCAGACGTGTTGGGGCTCACAGGGTGTCTTCACATCATTAGGCATTGTTCAAGCTTCTTCCAGCCACTAGGACTGGTTGCAGCTGCTAGGACTGGTTGTCTCTTTTATTTTCATCTAAGCAGGGGCTTGATGCTGGCTTGTTCTCCTTAAACATTAACTCCACATCCAACAGTCTAATGGTATTGTTTATACAATCCCTTGCCTTGCCTATTACTTAATGACAACCTCTGGGAGGAAAAAAAACACCCTAAATCTCCCTGCACTACTCTGACTTCAGTAAGGATCCTTTGGCAACGAGCTCATAATGGCAGGAGAGCAAGAAAACACACAGAATACCTCTGGAAAGGAGGAGGGCACCATGTAGTTTAGCATAAAAGGAGGCAGTACCCTCCAAAGCCTCGAGAGAGAAAACCTCGCGGGCATGTGCCCCAGTGGACGACCTCCCTTTATTCCAATAAAGTTGCAGGACTCCTCTGTCTCCTTTGTGGGCACTGGCTTTTCATAGTGTGATTTTCCACACAAAGTGACACTCCTGAGCAGATGGCATTCATTTCCCAATACCAACAATACACATCTTTTCTCTATGGCTTCTTGCTGCCTGCCTCAAATAATAAATATTGCTTGATGGTTGCTGAGGGCGTCAGAATTTTTCTCTTCTGTATTTCAGTTCTTTCTTTCTTCAGAGACAGTGGGGAAATAAAAAAGATGGATCCCACATTGCTACAAAAACCTGAATTACTCTTGAGATTCTTCTTTCCTTGAGGGTTTTTTTCCCCAACAAAAAGTGCCAGAATCTTGCTATAGCATTTGCCTGCCTGTGACAAAACATCTAAACTGAGTACTGGAAAAACAGAGAAGCGTTCACATTAATTAATGGAGTAAACAGTGAGAAAAGTTTTCAGTGCAAAGCAGTGAACTTCAGACTTTTAGTCCATAGTTTCTCATGGCTGATCCGTGGAGAAAGCCTTGTGTGACACATAAGGTGTGCTTGGTGTGTGCATTTCTTACTGTCCTCTTTGGTAACATTTGAAATTGCCTGCCATGCCTGAGACTGAAGAAGTTTGTCACATTTCCCAGCCTTTTGAGTGCAGACATTACCTAGAAGCTATTCTATTTTATAAATCAAATTCCATCCTAATCTAATGGCTGAAGAGGCTCTGCATCTGCCGGATGAACTCCACAAACCACAGCATGCTGTTGTCAGTAATGACATTTGAGCTACACTCTGTTCTCTTGTTTAGTCTGGGAAGCTTGTAGTAGTCTTGTCACAGGCCACAAGACTTTAGACTAGATGGAGTAAAGTAAGAAATATGGGAGATGGAAGCATAGCAACCCTGGTGGAGACTTCTCTCTCCATTACAGGAAAGGATGTGACTTTTTGGCTTCACAGTGTCACTTTACTAAGTTCACTGGTAGTTTTATGCATCTGATTTACAGCAAATTGTATCATGTCTAGACTTCTGAGAGAGGTAAAGCAAAACCAGTGGGGTAGCACAGGCACCTGAAATTCAAGTAACAACTAGTTTGAATCCCATTTTCTCATCTGCCAAATAATTAGTGGCTGGCTCCACACAGTGGTTTCTAATGTAATTTCTCTGGATCGGGGTTTGATATTTGGTATTTTCTCTCTCAAAATAACATTGCAGTAGTTTTCCAGTGATGTGCCATTTGCAAGCCTGAACAGTCTTGCAGCCTTTGCCTTTGCAAGCCTCTGGACAGTAGTGCAGTGAAATCTGGCTGGAGTCCTTCAGGTCACTGCCAGTCCCACTTGTGGCTGGAGAGATTAGGGATTAGAAAGATGGTTGTGTTACTGTGCACATCACTGAGTTTGGTATCAGATGTCTGCAAAAGCATTGGGTAGCATATCAGTGAGTAAACTTGTTCTCTATTACCTTAAGGGTTCCCTGATACTTCTTATTAAAATAATATAGCATAAATGTATGGAAATATTATACCCACCTAAGTCAGTGCCTGGCACTTAAGAAATAACCATGCACATCCCACAGGCTTGGCTTAGAGCTCATATGGCAGACAAGCTTTCGACACATGGTTATGGAAAAGTACTTGACAGTCAGAACTCTTACTTCATTTCCCTCTCTGGAGTCTTCTTCCTGGTAGGAAAAAAATCACACAAATGTTTTAAAACCTTCCTACTGCAGCTGTCTTATTTTCCTCAACTCTCAGCTATTTAGCAGTGACTGGAGACACATAAATTTATCCTTCATGCTCCTTCAGTCTCACAACCATGACTGAGGATCTTGAGAGAGAGGGAGGGAGAGAGTGTATGTCAGAGAACATACCTGCTGATGGGTGCTACAATGCCAAAGATACTGCTGTGAAACATCTTTCATAGGCAAACCTACCTACCCCTAACTCAACTCATCACAAGCCATGGTAAAAGCAGAGGGCTAGAAGAAGATGAATAAGACAAACGCCCACTTTTATTGTCAGCTTCCAGCTTTGTGGGTGACCTTCTTTCTGCACAGCACCTGCCTGTTGCTCAGCCAAAGCCTGAGTTGCTTACAGGGCTGCAGCACAGCTCCAGATACAGTGTGCTAGAGTTTAATCCCAGCACTTCAGGGAAGGATCCCTGAAGAATTCAGAAGAATCCCCTGGTAAAGGAAGAAGACCAGAGACTCTCAGACCTTGCTGTTTGTTTCTACAATGACCTTGCCAATATTTATTTGCCCACCTGAAAGTGAAGATTAATTTTCAGCACTGACTGAGGATTTTTAAAGCTAAAAGTTTACTAGATCTGTCTGCTAGAAAGATCTCATTTCAGAAGCTGTGATAAATGAAGTTTTCCTATAAAACCTTTGTTAGCATGTGTGTGCTGCACAGAGCTGTGTGATTTTTTTTTTATTATTACCTCATTCACTTATGACCCTCCTGTGCTACTCAGAGGCTTTGATTTCAATTGTGTAAGCATCTTTGTCAGCCTGAGAGGAAGCCAAGCTGATCCACACAAATAATGCTGGACTTACCTACTGTAAAAACCATGACTAAACTCAAATTAGAAACCCTGACACTTGTTAACAAGAGGAGTTCCTGTCTGCTTGCAGTTTTGCAATCTGGTCTCTCTTAAAGGATGTGCAGAGTTAATTGTGCTTTCCATTAAAACGTGATTCACTAACTGGTACCAATTACCATTTCTGGGAACCGTTTGTACTTCTGGGGCCACCCAATGAGAATGGAGAGTGATGCTGTTTTCAAGGTGCCAGCAGAGCTCACAGCACCAACACGCTCCCTGCTTGCACTCAGTGTCCTGCTGTTGATGTGTCATGATACAGAGACCATGAGGCTGTAGGTCCTGCAGATATTGCAGCAAGGAACAGAACAGCAGCCTGATGTCCCACAGGATGGATAACTGACATAGTTAATGTGTACATGTGTACAAGCATCTGGATACTACTCTTTTAACCTCTTATCTCTACCACAGGGATTTTTAACAATCTGTCTCAGTTGAGAAGCAGATGGGGATGCTTAGTAATTGCATCTTCTGTTGATATAAGTAATATGCCATAAGTGTGTGCACGGAACATCCCAAACATCTACTCCTACAAAAAATCCTTTTAAGGACAGCTAATGATAGATAAAAGTTGTATACTCGGTTCTGCCACTACTTAATTTTAACCTTCACAGCATCCAAGTGTGCAGTCTTAAGCTATTTCTCTCTACATATTTCCCTCCACTTCCTTGATATTCAAAAGGACCACTCTTTACAGAAGGCAGTCTGGCTTGCTAACAAAATACAAAGCAGGGCAAGGTTCAGAATAGTGCAAAACTCACTCCTAATCACACCCTTTCAGTTCATTGATGAAAAGGCTCTTCAGACCTCAACAAAAAGAAAATAAATCATTTCAGATATGTTGTAGGGTCATGGCTAGAATTTAAAATGGTGCTGCAAGAAGAAACTAAGAACATGCAAGTTTCCTTTTAATCTTTGGTCTACAAACTCGTGTTAAAAAGAACAAGGAACTCTGATGTATACACAGACACTGCCATGTGGGGGTTTTAATTGCAGCAGTGGTTCCTCACCATACTTGGCTGCAGCTGTGTTCACAGAGCCCATGTGAAAAGCTAGATTTGTTTGTTCTAGTCACTGGCACACCAGTCATGTAGAATTGTTCTGGCTTAAACTCTCTGTGCTGCTGTTCAAAACATGCCTCAACAACACACAATTTATTTGCCATCATATGGAAGTGGGAACTGCTTTTTGCCCTCCCATTGCTCCCACTTCAAGGTGACCAAGGTCTCTGAGCCAACTACTTCACACCAATCTGTCTTGGGTAGAATTTTCCCTGCCAGTTTTTTCCTTCAATATCCCTGCCTTGTTTTGACATTGTCAGGGCTGTCCTGACACTGTGCAAACCCACAGTTAATGTGTTAGGTCAGCTGCAACACCAGAAAATTAAAGCCACTGGTGTGAAGCAGCTGTGCACACTACCTGCTGAGAGCACTAGCTGTATTGTTCCTCATAGTGATGCTTCCAGATGCTGCTGCCACCATAGCAGTAAATGTTTTATATGCACACATCCAGTGCTGACAGAAGGGTTGCATTCTGAGCAGTTTGCACAGAGAGCCATGCAAAGAAAAGACATTAAAATAAGCCCTCTGCTTAGAGTATCTTGTTAGCAAGGACGTCCACACAGCCGCCTGCACAGAGACAGTGCTCAAAATAACTCAAAATTCGGGTTAACTCTCAATTAAAAATGTAGATGGCAAATCCTTTCTTCCTCTGAAATGCCAGGTTGGTGGTATCACTGGACCTGAGGGCAGACAAAATGCTCCTTTGATGAAGGATATATTCTAGGCTGTGTGACAGACCCCCTAGAGAGACAGCTACGAGGCATTTCAGGCAATGCTTTCCATAACATTTTGCCCTGATTCAGGTCTACTGAACTGCCATTGATGTCTGCTTGTGCAGGAGTAAATTGCTTCCAGTATTGCTCTTAAGCCTGAGCTTAACCCTCCTGCAAGCCTGAACAAAGTCTTGAGCTTGACATGCTTCTCACTAACTGGAAAAGTATTATTCTCTCTCTCTCCATCCTCACATGTGCTGTGGCTGTGAAGATGTGGGATCCCATTCACATACCTACTTTGAAGAGAAATTAATACCTGTAAAGCATTGAGATGCTCAGCCATGTAATTTGAAGTATTGCTAAAATATTAGAAGCTCACAGCTTCTTTTGCTGCAGACCTACCAAAACAGCACAGAAAGATGGTGTGGGCAGATCCCCACTGAGGGACATCCAAACTTCTGCCAAGCTTTTACATGCTGCCAGTTTTAGCTTGGTCTGCCCCAGCTCCCATGAGCTCACCCAAATGCTGCCCTAACACTCTCCCATTCCCAAAGCTAAGGGCCAGCCTCAGTAATTCTGCTGGGCCAGTGCTTCAGGGAAACCTGGCAGTATAACTCATCAAATGAACTGAGTCATTCTCCATGTATATCCTAAAAGGATTATGGCCAATGGTAATTGCTTGTAATAAACAGGCACACATCTTTTCCAAAAGATTGACTTCCATTGCTCAGGGATGAGGTAATCTGCATAGCTTTATATCATGCTCCTTACTTATGCCCAGCTCAATTTTAAGATGGATCTCCTCTCTCCAGAAAGCTCATAAAATGCCTAGCTCTTGTCTTTATTTCTGAAGTTCCAGGGTTAGACAGATGCATGGCCACAGGAAAAGGCCATTTAATGTATAAAATGCAAGGAAACAGATAACCCCTGGAGCAGGGAGAGGGCTCTACTGGCATGGAAGGAGCTGTTCTGGGGGTGGAGGTAAGAGTTCTGTTACCAAGGCCACTGCACAAATATGGGAGATTGCAAACCCTGACCATGCAGGAGGGGTAAGTCTATGCGCAGCCTCAGAGCCAGCCTGCTCTGATACAGGCAAGGAAAACGTTCTTTGACGCACCTGTCTTGGGCAGAACCTTCTGCTAACATAAACAAGGAAGGTTGGTGTGACTTCTGGAGCTCCTGATCCCTTTATTAGGGTGGAGCAAGCCAGCAGCCAGCACACATTCACATACTCACCGCCAGTGTCCCACAGGGTGGAGGCTGGATCACAATCCTGGGTGTGTTTTTGCAGTCTCACATGGCATCCACAGTTGGCTGCTGCTGGGGAAAGGCAGGAGAGAACAGCAATCAGTGCTGGCCACGGGCACAGAGAGGCTGCAGAGGTACAGCACTGATGCTCTGTGCTGCTGGAGGCAGCAGCTAAGGGCTGTAGATCTGCATGCCAAAGGACCCAAGTAAATTACCCCCTCAGTAATCAAGGCTCTGCTGGAAGTTTTAATTACAAACTCTCTTTATCATAGGTTAGTAACTGAGCTGTAGGCTCTCAGTCCATGGCAGCAGTCCTGGAGCATGTGCTATTTCTATGGGGTTTGTTTTTGAAGAACAGAGATAGTAGAAGAAAGGATTAAAAAAGATACCCTCAGAAGGTCATCAGGTTCATAAAATGAAAGTCTGACCTGCTTATTTTCAATATTCTTTCACCAACCAGTTACTGTGCATTTCAGTGTTATTATCTGCTTCCCTAATATCACAATGGTGCAACAGCAAAGTCAGGCTACAGAAGAAAAAAAAAAGAGCTAGTGGATAAGCTGTCACATGTTGCCATTCCTGTTTATTAAGTCTGGTTTTGAAAAGTGCCCACACACTTATGAGGCAGGCAGACTTTCAAATACCAAATTAGAGTGACCTGCCTTGACCCCTGGCCTTCCCTCTTGCTTCCTGGCTGCTTTGTGCCTTCACTCACACGAGCCCTGACAGGCAGAGGACAGAAGTTGCACACCAGCACATGCAAGTTGTTGTGGTCCCTTCAGCAAGCTGTTTTCCTAAAGCCTTTTGGGGTCACTGCTTTTCCATCCTGGGAGATTAGGTGTGGAAGGTGACAGAAGGCATTTCTGCAGCCACACATACACACGAGTGTACTTCTCTGCAGTAAGGATCAGCACTAAAGTATTTAAGGGCTCAACCTAATAAGCTTTGGAGATTCCCTAAGTTATGGTGTGTCTGGAGGGTGCTTGTTTTTCAGCTCCTAGGAAGTGCTGCAGCAATTACAGGGGGAGGGTTTTATTCAAACTAGTGGTTTTGGTTTGTGATAAATCTCAGTATCTGCCTGAAATATTTAATAGGAATAAAATGACATAAGTGTTTCACGATTGGATTCAGTAAAAGCACTGGCATCTAATTAGTTCCTGTCACCAGAGGGCATTGGAGGACAAGCTGATTTTTAGAAAGCACGACCCCTGTACCTTCAGTTAAACCAGTAAATATCAATGATGCCAGTGACCCTCCCCCTTGATGGTACAAAAGGAGCAACTCTGGCAGAAGCACACAGGGAATGGGCCTCTGGATTGGCCCCATGCAGCTCTGCAGGCTGAGGAGCATCCTCACTTTTCCCCCTGCAGCTGTGCATCCGTCTGAGGACAAGCTTGAGCACAAATCAGGAACAGTGACTAAAGGGAGCTTCAGAGATGGCCGTGCAGCAATGCCAGTACTTGGCAATCAGCCTCTTGGGCCCCAAGTGGGTTATTTGGAAGACATTGTGCAACAGAGGCAAACAAAGTGTCCAGTGACCTTCCTCCTGGAAACAAGGAGCTGGGGAGCAGATTTGAACTATGATTTCGTGGCTTCCCAGCCCAGGCCAGCAGTCTTGTAAGACACCTACGGCACACATGGAGCCTGTGAGGCTCTCCCACGCGCCAGCAGGTTCCCTCCAGTTCCCTGTCTGATTCATTCAGTTCATTCCTATGTTAAATATAGGCTCAGAGGTTTACAGCAGGAGAGGAGCTGCTTAGATTGCCTCATTTGACTCAAGAGGAGTTCTTCACATTAGCAAGGAAATAAAACCCCAGCCTGGAAAGAGCAATGGGAAGTACTTACTTGGTGCCAAAATGGATATTTCAGTTAGCAGGAAGAGATACCATCCATTAGCATCAAACAACTGAGCCTGTCTGTGTGTTATAAAGACTTTTAAATGGGAGGGAGCAGGCCAAGTGGCCCTGGTCTCTTATCACTGTATAATAATGATGCTAATTTATAAACTACAGCTGTGGCAAATTTATGCCCCATGTCAGATCCCTGAGGGTATGAGAATGTTGGTGTCAATTAGAGAGTGGATACTGCTGTGTAGCAATCAAAGGCCTTTCACCCAAAAAAAGCTTTTCAAGCAGGGTCACCTCAACAGCCTAATAATAATAATAATAATATTCCAGGTTGTATCAGGTAATGGTTTAATTTGGATTATAGTTGACTACCTTGCTTTTCCTTTAGACATGCGTTTTTTTTTAAATTCCAATTTTTGCCTCACTTCATTCTTACAATGTGCAACCACAGGCAAAGGCAAGAGGGAAGGAAATGGGGTGTATTAATTTATTTGTTATTTTAAATTCAATGCCTTGCCAACGATACTAAATACAATAATCAATGTATGGATTTTTCCAGTACATCACATATTCAACAACATGTCTGCAGTGCCAAAATGCTAACTTGTTCATTTCTCTTTAAAAGGCAGGTGGTCTCAAAAAAATGAGTATTGGACATTGTCACATTGACACTGCTTCAGATCATGGGAAAGAAAAGGAACTGCATCAAACCTTTACAGAGAATGCTTCCAAGTTGTCCATGGAGTTTAAAAGAAAGTGGATCTGACATGAATTCATGACTTGTGTTGATACCAGGACGTGCCTCAAACCAAAAATTTATCCCATTCTCTTTTATGTACAAATTACCTTATTCAAAGTTTATAGTCTGGAAAGACACAATTTTTCATAAATACTACATTGTTAATATTTTTATATATGCAATGGAACAAAGTCAAAAATACAAAAAGCATAGATTTAACAAAGAAATCTGTGTATTTGAATACCTGTTTTTTTAGCACTGATGTTAATATTTTCACTAGTGTGCTTTTAGCACTAAAAATATTTCAAGAAAGGCCAATTTTAAATTTGTTTTTAAACTAAACTTTTGCATTTTAAAGCCCATTAAAATATTTTTCTCTATTTAGAATTATTGGTTTAATTTCAAGATATACAAATGCTTGTAAAATTAACCCATTAAAGAATTGTGCCCTTTCTGCTCTCCCTCAGAGAAATGTGGGATTTAAAGTGACAGGTAAAATCTGAACCAAAACCTTCAAATAACGCTAAGCAAGCTGTCCTGCTTTTAAAAGTCAGGTGTCTGCCAAGGAAGGCGGGAACCTTCCTGTAATGGAAAATATGACTCGCTTCCCTCCAAATTATTATAACCTTGAAATTACAGGGCTTTCAGGCACAGAATGGGGAAAGGAATAACAGTTCTTTACTAGAATATATATACACACAATTGTACAGATATATATATACACACACATGTACCTATATATACACATGCATGTACATATATATACACACAGACATGTACATATATATACACATACATGTACACACACACACACGTATATATATATATACACACACAAAGCTCCGGTGTGAGCCCTGAGCCTCCCCGGGCATTTCTGGTGTCCCCGGGAAGAGAGAGAAGGCTGGTGATTGAGTTTGCCCTGGTTCACGGTGGTACCCTGGCGATGGCCACCCCGGCCAGGTTCCAGTCCACCAGCAGCTGGGAGGTGGTCTCTCCGGAAAGAGAGGGAGGAGCTGGGTCCTTTCCCTTGGAAACACCCCCGAGATGGCGGGGGTCTCTCCCGGCGAGGGCGGGTGTTGCGGAGGGAGTGCCAGCTCACTGTAAGCAGCGGCCTCACCAATACTCAGCCCAGGACAATTCGAAGGGGATGCCAAGGTATTGTCTCCTAATCGACATCCATTTGCCGTTTCCATGACAACAAATGGGAAGACAATTCCTTGAAGAAACCTAACCCCCAACACTAGCAAATGCCAAAAAAAATTAAATTTTAATTAAGAAGTACCATCACAATAATGACCATAAGAAATTAAAAATGGACACATTTTTAAAATGATATAAAATGTTTTTGTTCCCTTTTGAACATTCCTAAGTCACGAATAGTGTTGAAACTGTACAGCTTGAAGTACATTCTGATATTCTCTGTCCATGGTCACACTGTGCTTATTTCAGTGTTTTACAACACTGCTTATTCAGTCATGCCCATGGACTGTAATGCACCCACAGCTCTATCCACCGGGGCAACTAAGTACAATTTATATGTTGATGCACTTGAAAGTTAAGATAGTTAATAGGAAATGCTACTTCCCTACCTGCATCTCCAGCTTTTGTCAGATAGGCATTCCCCCACTCATTTATTTATTTATTGCTTTATTTATTTTCTCCACAAATTTTTCTTTTAGATCACCTCAGCAAGGCTTCCTAAAGGAACAGTACCTATCAGAGAAAATCGACCAAAAGGTGAGCCTTGGTCCTTCTCTGGGGGAACCATGAGTTACAAATCTTTATGGGGCCTGTCACATATTTTGAGAGCAGCAAGTAAATTTGCTGTGAACAGACTTTCAATCCTTTCTTGCTTGGTCCTTTCTGTAACACACATTGACAAATCAAGTGTTGTCATGTCTGAAGTGTCATGGGCAAGGACTCCAATGTGAAAGCACCAATAAGCAGAGCAGAGCAAGGACAGGAGCACTTTAGACATGTTACTGATTGCACAAAGAGCCAGGCCACTGAGATGCAGGGCTGTGAAATGTGTAAGACTGGTCAGGCACAGGCAGAAATGGGACAGATTATATTTCATATTGATACAACACATAACGTGTAGTTTTCCACAAGCATCCTCTTACTCCGCTGGAAAATAACTAATGGATTTTATGAGATGAGGAGATTCTTTCTGTCAGAGGAGTGAGAGAGTGGAATGGAAGGAAATATGATCGCTATGTACAGCAGGGAGAAATGCTACACCCTCATCTCAGAAGCCCTGGATCTCAGTGGAAGATGCTTAAAACTGCCTCTGAAGAAAGTGGAAGTAGTTCTTATGCTGAGAAAGGGAGCCAAAAACATTACCTAAAAATAAACATCTCAAGTCAATGCCACCTATTTCTACATTCCCTCTTTCAGAGCTGGCTATATCAGAACTATATCAAGAAATACTCGGCTTCAAAGAGTAATAAGGCCTTTCTGCGACTGGAATGGCTTTTACTCTAAAATCCGCTAATTTATCAGCAGTTTTCTGTACTCTGCAATATCATCTCTCTCTGAGTTGAGAAAGGCAAGTCAGTCAGCACAATATGTTAGCAGATTCAGACAGGGACCAGGGTGAGGACAGGGAAATTGCACTCCCTTGTTACCTGGTTTAACTCCTGAGAGCACCCACATGAGACTTACCAGGTTATGTGAACTGATACTGCTGCAATTCTGTTCCCACCAGAAAACACAGAGGGATTTTCAAGATGAATAAGACTGAAAATTACACCCAGCCAAGTTGTGTTCATTCAAGGTTTTCAAAGCACTCTCCAAATCTCTTTTCAGAGTCTCACAAAATTTCTGATTTCTAAGCTATGGAAGCCAACCAGCATCCAGCATGTCCAGAGCCACTGCTGAGTAGATGGAACCAGGAAACTCCCTCAGATCTGTTTGGCTCTCGAGCAGTCTGTGCCTAGAAAGACTGCAGGGTAGAAGAAACAAAACCCCATAAAGAATATACTTTTCTCCTGGTCAGTGTAGATTCAGGAAAGAAATGGCTGACAGTGGGTCATTACTGCAGATCACTTCTGTTCTGGTTTGATTGCAGAGAACTCCCTCCTAAACAGCCGACCTGCCTAGGCTAAGTGTGCCTGATTTGGAGCTTGTTTTCTTTCTCTGAGGAACAGCTGGTCCTCAGTCTCCTCTTCCTTCTCTACCAGTACAATCTCACAGAAATGCAAGATGCCCCTTTCCTTGCAGGTATGTAGTGCCTCATGACTGACCCTTCATTTCTGTAAAGGACTTAATTTCAAGGCTTTTCAAAAGTCCTAATTCCAAAAAGCCATTTCAAAAGGGCTGTCCTTAATAAGGCTGGTAGTGGGAAGACTAGATTTTTAAATGGATTCAGGATTGCCACCTAACCACTTTCAGGCTGAGATTTGCAGTTGTCTCTACTCAGCATGAAGATAAGTGGGTGGATGTTGTGCAGGCAATACACTGCAGAGCTGTGGTCAGAAACCATCTCTGCATCCAATTCCAACTGTTCATAGATATACAAACAATAACTAAATATACTAGCTAAGTAGTATAGTAACAAACTGACTCTGTGTGACAGTCATCTGCTGAACAAAACCACAAATCTCCCTTACCAGCCGGGCATCCTGAGCTCCCGAAGCAGTCATTTCATAGAGTAAAGGAGAAGGCTTCTCCTCAGGAAATTCCAAGAGTTCCCGCGGCAGAAGGCACACACCAGTAGTTCTGGCATACCCCAGCAGAGGGCAATGGCAGATGTACATCTGAGTCTGGCGCTGCAAAGCGCCCCTACAATAGAAAACTAAGTTTTCCCTTGCCTACCAGATCTTGTCACAAGCCTGGGAGTCACTTGGGGCTAACAAAAGGAATAAATCCTATCCAGAGCTGAATCAATGCCCAGTGGAAGATGTGGCAGCATGTAATTAGCCAGCAGCATGCATGAAGCTCTCCAGACCTGTCCTGAGTGACTACAGTTTGTTAAGCAGAGAAAGGCCTCAGCAGCATGTTCACTGTAAGATCAGAAAGCACATGTGGTCTGCCTTTCTTGCTCTGCTCGTTTGGAGAAAAGGGATAAGTGAAGCTGTGTGTCTTTTGGGTGCATCCACAAATGCAAAACAGAAAGACTAAGCTGGAAGTGGTTAGTGTGGAGGAGGAAATGGCAAACAGGAAAAACCCTGGCTGCTTTATCTCTATTCGTGGAAGCGTTTTTGTTTTGAAATCTGAGTGTGAGACCTCAGGCCCTCCTGAAGGTGACAGAAAGTGATTCAGAGCAGACTATTTTAGGTATACACGCACCTAAACACAAGAACCACAATTTGAGGCAGTTAAGCCAGGCTCTCTTACATTGGATTGTTTCACTTCTGAATATAACACCTTGTATAAGCCCCTCCAATTTGGGGCTGAAAAATAGCAGCACTCAGAACCAGGAACCACTTTTAAATACCACCAATGAAATTGCATGTCACATACACTGAAATGAAGCGACCATCCATTAATTATACGGGCATGCTACAAAAGTATAAAATGATGTCTGTTTTGACCAAGGAAGGAAGTGAAGAAATGTTTACAAATCCTTTCACGACAATAACCATAAATAACAAGTAAACAGCGACAGGAGCAACTGCTTCAGTAATATTGCTGTCATTTGTTGTGCCTGCATCAGCAGGCACTGAGAGGAAAAATCACTGTTGGAGGAGAGAGAAATAGGTTGCCAAGCAACATGAGACCCCGTCCAGGGTACCCCCTCCCTTGCTCAGGAGCAGACAAAGCTTTCTGGTACGACTGCTCTGAAAGATGAGCTGGCATCCATCAGGGGAAAGTGGACATGTTGTGGAGTGAGGGAGCAGGAAAGGGGAAGAGGGCAGAGCTTCCAACTGGCAAGGAGAGGCTGCGGAGACCAAGGGAAGAAATGGCCAAAGAGGGGTGGAAAAAAGAGCTGAAGATAGACAGGATAAACAGAAACCAGTCCAGGATGGAGTGGTCAACCTGGCAATGTGGCTGCTTCAATAGCTTGGATCAAACCCTGCTCCAGTGTGGAAGGGTTGAATGTGAGTGGGGCTTTCCTGGCTGGAGAGAGAGACAGAGGAGCATGGTAGAAGGACTCTGAAGAGGTTTTTTCCTTTTTAAAACATGTCCATGCAAATATGCCGCTCACAACATCAGCTACTTGGGTTATTTTTCTCAAGGGAGCTGATAACTAGGCTCTGCAAACTCTGCAGCCTTCGTGATGGGAGAAGGTTGGACTTTGGAATTCAACGCTGAAGGGCACCAGCCAGATACCTGGTCTCTACCATTAACCTCTATCAGCACAGCCAAGTCACACCAGACTTTCAAATGAATCTCAGGGAATCAGGCCACACACCTGATAGAAATCAGGGAGCAGCTGGATATGTAACTGCAGCAGGCACCTTGAAAATGTGTCAGTTTTTCAGTTGCGACAATGACTGGAGCTGCCAAATTCCCCTGGTAGCTGGGGTTAAGCAAGCATCACTGTGCCACCAAAGCCCAACATATACCAATAATGTGTCGAAAAGCTGAAGATGCAAGCCATAAATCATGGCACACAGCTGTGACTGTCTCTAACAGAAGGCAGTTCAAGAGTGGACCCATCTGCAAGCCCTGGCTCACCAGATTCCTGAGCAAATGCTGAGATCTGCCTCATTGCCTAAAGGCATCAGATGAGGCCGAACATGAGCCTGTGCTTCCTAAGCGCAGCTAGTTTCCACAAAGATGAAATTAAACTTTTGTTTGGATGAAAGACTGCCTTGAGCAGAAGCAGTTCACTAATTAAAATAACTGTCCAAGGTTAGGAAGGCAAAACCCAGCAAGTACCATGTAATCACAGATCTGCTAGGTGTTGTGAAGGGAGACAAGATGTACAGCCAACATATCTTCAAATCTCTTGCTGAATCTTCATTAATCCCTCGCATTTCAGATATCAGAGCAGTTACCTTGGCCTGGGGATCTGCTTCCACTTGGTCAATACCAACAGGAGAATCTTTAAACCTCCTTTTGATCCAGACATAAACCGTGCAGGATGCACAGCTGGCAGAGCAGCCTTTGTTTCTCCCAAATTCTCTGCTGCGAATGGGAGACACTACATGCAGAGGCAGTGGGATTGAGGGAGGCAGGAAATACCCTGATGTCTGACAGCACCACTGCTTCCCAGCTGCCATCCCTTATTGATGAGTTGTTTCCCATCACTGAAATACTGCCAGCTTGTGTTATACAGGGAAGGTGATCATGTTGGTCCTCAGCAGCTTTAGCCTGCGAGATGAGGAGTGTAAGCCAAGCCAATCAGCATGGATGGAGAATCTGGGAGACTAGCTTCTGACCTTCAGGCGTCATCCCAGGCATTGACTAAAGAAACAGGACTTTGCCTAACTCTCTCCTCAGACATGTGACTGACTGCAAGGCCTATCACACACTGCCTCCAGGTTCCTAGGTTTTGCAGCACACATTAAATCCCTCACCAGGAAAGTCAAAGGAAAGAGCAGCTTTGTTTACTGCATTTCCTCCTCTGCTGCTAAACAGGAGAGGCAGAGTTTGCAGAATTCACTTCTTGTGTTAGGCTGTACCTCCTCCCTGAAGATTTACTGCTTGTTCCAGAAACATTCAAGTTAGAAGGAGGAGAAGGTCTGAGGTGTGGGAGATGAGGGATATTCAACCTCTACCCAGTTTTCTGCCCCAGCTGTTCCCTGATCACCACATACACACAGCTTTTGTACATCAGTGTAGGTGTTCTTGTATGTGCACCATTTTCCTGAAGGAATTCTCCCAAGCCATTGCACTTTTGAGGCCCTCAGAGCTAAGAACAGGTGGAGATTTTTTTAAAAAACCCAACCTTTTCTTTTAGCAGAATAGCACTGTTTTAGCAAAACACAAGCCCACATTGTAATTACATAAGGTACTTCTCGTAATAACCAAAACTATTTTGAAAACCTGTTGTGATTACAATGGGATATCATGCAAGATTGCCAGAGTTTATGTTCTATGCACATCTGTTAAAATAGATTACTCTCTTTACAGTCCAGAATTGCATCCCAGATATGTTCTTGCAATGACCAAAGTAAAAAAAACAAAATGATCCCCAAAGGCCTTAAAAAGATCCAAGAGGCCTGTGGGCATGCAGGAATTTATGTGCTTAAAGCACATTGATCTTTTGTACATCCAGATGAGAACATCATGAACCAATTCTTTCCTGACTTATATCCAATATTGAAGGAGGTGACACAAGGCTGCAGAAGGTGCAGTTCAGGGAAGAATCCAAACCTCTGTCTACTACTCTGTTTAATCCTTCTGAATCTGCTCTGCTGCTGCCATCATGCATGAGCTCATCCCCACAGGATGGGGATGGCAAATCAGGGTCAGTTGTGGAACACTGCCACAAAGCTGGGACTCTGGACAGCCAGACCTTAAACTGAACTGGATAAAATGGACCATTCGTCCTTCCTCTGAAACCCCACACAAAGCACATATGGAAAGACAACAGACGTGGGTTACAACTGGCATTTAGGAGGCAGAAAGAGGGAGCAATTGAAGGCATAAACATATTTTCTTCCTCTTTCACTTGTCTCATAGCTCTGATAAGTTTAAAGCCTGAATATGATCCAGTGCCACACAAGCACATGTTCTTCGTAATATATCATTGAAAAGCAGAGTAAATTAATAAACTGCAGAGCCCACTACTGTTACTGCTGTAGCTGAACTGATTTTGATCCACAAGCCAGCCTCATACATTGTAATAGCATTGATTTACCCTATAAACATTTCCAGTGAAATATATGACAGTTCAGTACGTTTTCCCTTCCACCCAGAGGAGCCTCTCTGGTCTTCAGAGCCTGTCGTCTAGGAGGTGTTCAAGAATAAAAGATGCTGCACTGCTACTCGGACTGATCTTCAAGAAGTTGTACCCAGCACAGGCTGAGCATTGCCTTCTGCAAAGCTCTTTTCAGCTCTTCCAGAGTCAAAAACTGGGCAGCTCAGGCACTGTAATCCCATTAAAAGTGCTTGTCTGATCAGTCTGGTTTCATGCTTAAAATGCTTGTGGTCCCACTACCCCAACCATCTGCTCTCTCATGACAGTTCTGGTCAAGAGCAGCTTCTCCTGAGAGAGGAGCCAGTCTCTTTGGGATGGTCACCAGGAGGCAGTAAAATACTGCTCTTCCCAAAGAGGAGAGCCTTAGGTCTGGTAAGACACCACCAGCGTCTCTGAACTACATGACATTTCACTGCTCAGAGCCTCTGTTCCTGCCTCCTTTGATGTCAATCTTTGCTGTCAAATCTTTGCAGAAATTTGCATCTTCTGAATATAGTTAGAAAAAATTACAACTTCAGTGTCATCTGGCCTTAAAATGTTTAGCCCTTGTGGTTTAAACTTTTCAAATGACCAGCTCTGTCAGTTTTCCTTCACATTTATCTATCAGCAAGGTGGCAATATGAACACTTCTGTGCCAGCTCCTAAAAACCACAGAGACTATGTGATTGGAAAGTCAGCCCATACTACATCAAGAATTGCAATTAAAGGGGTTAAATCAGCAATTAAAGAGTTACTAAGCACAAACATCAAACTACTGTTATTACAGTATATCTACTCTTCGAATCTTTAGAAAGAACAATATTGACACCCAAGAAAGGAAAATGTGGCAAGATAAAACAAACTCTTTAAAGTCTTTTTTTACATTAGTCCTTGAAATTAGCAAGTTTGATGAAGGGCAATGAAATATCCCACTTTAACATCAGCTGTAGGAAGTCAAAACAAACATTATACTGGTTTTGTTTCAGTGGTCTTATGGGATCGTAAAGGCTAATGACATTAGGCTTTCTGTTAGTTAGGTGATGAAAAAACATCCCTCGAGAGAATCTTTCCCAGTTTGAAGACTAGTCATAAGCTACAGGAAGTGTGTTCCAAGTAGGATGAAGTTCCATGTAGAAGTAGGATGGGGGGAGGTATTCCTTTCTCTCCTTGTCCGTTGTTTTGCCCTTTGAACCAGCCTGAACAGCTCCTTTCTGCAGGCTGACTGCCTGTGTGTGTGGTGCCACCCGTCAGAGCCTGCGTCATGCAGGCTCAGCAAAACCCTTAAATCAAGAGCAGGGGCAGCACAAAGCTCTGCTCCTCCCTCACGTGTCCCACACCAGCTGCTTCTGAGGGGCACTGCTGGTGACGGACACAGACCCTTTACGAAAACAGAACAAAAAGGCTTTGCTCCCAAAGAGGCTGCAACTGAAATCTAAAGATAAAGGAACAGCTGAATCCACAGAGGCAAGAAAGGCTGGTTTTGTTCTTTCCGAGCTTTCAAACAGGCAAGGAGTAGGCAGGGCTGAGCTTTTTCAGGAACAAAACCTGGCTGTAATTTTGCACTCTTGTTTTAAAAAGCCAGTCTGTTTTATTTTCAGGGCAGGCTGAAAATGCTGAAAAGCACTGCAAGTCTCCCACCTTATTTAAGTTTTACCTTATTGCGCTCTGAAGCGCCCTCTCTCATGCACACATCCCGTTGGCACACAGGAACTGCTGGGATCAGGGCTGGTGATGTGATTTTGCTCCTGGCTGGCAGCTTCTTTCTGCCTTCCAGTGATGTAAAAAAGAGCTGTGGGCTGCATGGCTGGGGTTTGGGGAGATTTCCACTGTTCCTGAAGTATGGGAATTATTCTATGATAAATTGGTTGCTCTGCAGTTTTAATTTCTGAGAAGTCCTAAATGTTTTCTCACCAGTTGAGAAATCGTTTACTCTCTCAGCAGTCTGAGAGGGAGCTGGCTCAGTGGGACAGATTACTTTTCCCTGTCGGAGAAACTAATTTGTTTTCTCAATTCTCTTTTGTTTGTTGACCTCTTGGAACCATACTATTATCAGAGCTTCTAACTAGCTGTAAAGTTACCCCAAAGCCATGTTGTGTCTTGATTTGAATCTTATTTCAGCACCTACACAACTGAGAACCTCAAAGATGAGAGTAAATCTGTGAAATCAAATACAATACACCAGTACTGGACTGAAAGTGCAGTTAAAAAAAAAAAGTGTCTCTAGTAACAAAGATACATACTCAGTATCTGAAATGAAATAAGAAAGCAAATCTTTACGTTAGGCAACAAAATTGTCAGATATTGCATGTTATGTTCTCATCATTACATTTCTTTAAGAGATCAATGGATATTTTATGCCCTCCCAATATGCCTCTGAGAATCAAGAAACGGGTTGCCCAGGGAAGTGGTGGGATCACCATCCCTGGAAGTGTTCAAAAGGCATCATCTGGGTGTGGCTCTTGGGGATGTGGCTTAGTGGTGACCATGGCAGTGCTGGGTTAAGGGTTGTCCTTGAGGATCTTGGAGGCCTTTTCCTACCTTAATGATTAGAAGGGGACAGCTCTGAGAGGCTCTTCTTGCTGTGCATCAATCTAAAACTGCAGTATAATTTTTAGTGCTTGTCATTATTTTCTTTGAAACATGTTGATTCATACAGTTGTGTTTACACCAGAGGACAAGACATTTTGAAGGCATTTATGCTATACTAGAGAAAGTTAAAAATAATTACTCTGCCTTTTTTCTGATTATGTATAGCACTGCTAACTTATCTAGCAACCCATCGATGTGGCTTGATTATTTATTTGTTCTCAAAGCCTCAGCTACATTTGTACCATTTGTACAACATTTGTACCCAGCAGAAAGAAAAAGTTTGAGAATGTGACTCTTCCAGTTAAAAAAGCCAACCAAAAGACAACAGAAGGCAAATAAAAAGCACTGAAAATTTACATCCTCTTTTTCTATCATCAGATCAGCTCCAATATACCCAGTGATCTTAATGTTTCTATCTGGTGGCAATGCTTGTCATCAACTTCTGAGAAAGTTCAGCTTGCCTGCCTTGATTGTTAGCCTAAAAGTGTGAAGGATTAAAAACAACCAACCAAAACCCAGACATTATTCGGAAAAGTATCTTGAAAACTCAAGGAGTTCTACAGATATTGACACTGTGAAGGGAGGTGAAAAATACCTATGTTCTTCCTTATGGTGGAAAATTAGTTAATCTTAGTTAAAATCACAGAAAAGATGACATAACCTGGAGTTGCATTACCTGGAGTGGCAATGTGACATCAAGCCCAAAGAGAAACTTGTGCAAGGATCTGACCAGCTGACCTGATTTTAACCATCACAGCTTTGCAGCCTGGGTGACCCAGCACAGATCAGTTCATGGGAGTTCAGATGACTGTTGTGAAACCAGACCCGCAAGCTGGCGTTATAACCGGGTCGTGTGAAGGGAGCAGCCCAAGCTGTGACCTTTGCCTGGGAACTAAATGCAACACGGGGAGCCCTCAGTGCTCTGTTTGCTCTTCTGTTTATTCTTCTGAGCGTCCAGTCCTGACTTAGAAAGGTGCTGATGGGCAATACCACCTCCTCTGAGCAGTGATGGAAGTCAGGCTGCACTTAGCAGCCATCAGAGGTACAAGATTAAGTGTCTCAGAACCAGGAGTTATTCAGAGAATTGGGTCAGTGAAAGATTAAGTTGTGCAAGAAATGCATAATATGCATTAGACAACTTGTCAGATAACATGACTCATTAGACACGGAAGTTTGCCTAACTCCTTAAAAAGAAATGAATTCAGAACCACTGAGAAAAGATACATGAACAGTATATTGGTGGGAAAACTGATGCCCACAAACAAAGGGGTTATGGTCCTTGCCACAAGAAGATCTATGTTGTGCTGTCTGTGCCTTCATAAAGGCAACTGGCCTCAGCAGAGTAATCCAAATTCCTCTGGCAGTCCCAGTAATGCTGACCCACAAAACCTGCATACCAACAAGTGTGGAGATAAGTGATTAACATCACATCAATGAACTGGAATTCCTGCCTGTCTCTGCTGCTCAGGCACTTGATTGAGGATTATTTGTCTTGTTTCCGTGTAGCTGGGATCCAGATCCTTTCCTAAGTTTAAATGCCAGGAAAATATTTTAAACAGCTTATATCAGAGATTTCAAAAATGAGAAATTTCAAGAGTACCTAATGCTAGCTTGACTGTACTCCCACTGGATATGAGAGCATTAACTTTAGTGGCAACAAAACGAGGCCAAAGCCTGACTCTCCTTGAAAATCCCACCCATAGTTCTCTTCCTTTCCAGAGTAATGCTCTTTCAAATTTATTCTGCAGACAAAACTGTGTGGAGTTTTACCCAATATTCCTGACTGGCCTCTGGACTGCAGGATGTGTTTTTTCAATCAAGGTAAATACTTTCTGCTTTTATTTTGAATTGAAAAGTTTTACATAACTTTTAAAAATGTTGGTATTATCAGGAAATAATTGAGTGTAGACATCTTTTTCCATTCTTTGCATTAACACAGCCTTCCTAGAACACTCAGTGACACTGAAATCTCCGTGGCATTTCATAGAGCCCCACCAGCTTTCCCTTCTCTCTGCAAACCAAGGAGCTCTCACAGAGCTAGAAAGTGTGACGGCCTAACTTTGCATTCTCCTTTATTAACCCTTTCCCAGCTAATGTTTTAGAAGCGTGAATCTGCTGTAAATCCAAAGAAGCACCACTTAAGTCAACAAACTGGATATGAAATAATACAGGTGCTCACAGACAGACACTGGAATCAGGGAAGATCAGAGCTGCTAGCCAGCAACACAGGTGCTGCCACAGGTAGTTTTTTCATCTCCTGTAAGACATGAAAGATTATGGTAACCTTCCCTTGAAGTGATGTTTCAGCTGTGTCCCACAGGTATGTTTACAGGAGTTAATCCAGCACACAGTGAAAGCTGTCCTCTGCAATACACACAGAGTTTAAAACCACAAAATTAACAAGCCCTGCTTAGTCCTGGATAATGCAACTGCTATCTGTCAAGTGGAGGTGACTTTATACTCTTCCCTCAGGGAGGTCAGAGAGCTAACTTCACTAAGGCTTCCTTCCTGTCCAAGGATAAAAGCTGCTATATAAGCGCAAAGCAGGTTATTAACAACACAAATAGGATTCTCTTCCCAAAACAAACACTCCCCCTTAGCACAAACTGCCAAAATAATACAAAATAACAGAGCCAGGTCAAGCTACAGTGGTCCAACCCACTATCCTGTTTCTGGGATAATCACCAGTCTAGGGGGGATTAGTATTCCTGTCAGTTCCTGAGATGCCCTTTTGAAGGAATGCTTTTGGATATTTTTGGGCAGTCCTATATCCACCCCTATCGGTAAACCCATATGAAGAGCCTCCTGCAGTGACTGTGTAAGAGCACATGTATCTCTTTTGAATGATTCTTTCCCAAGATAACTTCCCAATTTATGGGTAGCTGTAAAAATTCCTAAAGAAATATTACTAGAAAACATAACTAGAGTGGTTGAGTAACCACTGTTATTGGTGGTTAGTTAGCTAACTAACCACCATAACTGTCTGCAATCCTCATTTTTTAGTTTTCTGACTGTTTTCCCCACCATATTAATCTTTCCTTTCTTAGAACCAGTTTACTTTCTGGGTATGCTGCACATGTTTGCCTGCTACAAATACTTCCATGGTTATGTCCAGTCTGTGAAAGGAAGGTGAGAAGTTACCAACTGGATGCAGGTTAACAGCTCCAGGCTGGCTGAGAGCCAAGGACTGGTAGTGAAAGGTGATTGTAATTGAGTACAACATGTGTAAAGTGTCAGCAGTGGGTGTGCAAACCCTCAGGGAAGAGGGCTGGGTGTCTCAGCAGCAGCCTGGGTTAGGATGTGCATGTGCTGCAGGCCAGGAGAGAGAAGAGTTTTGATGCTCACCTTGTGGGCACGTGCTGTGTACTGAGAGTAATTTACAATGACACCCAAAGAGATCTGGGGACAGAAGCACAGTTTTGCCCCTCAGGACTGCTGTGGGATGGGAAGCTGCTCATGCAAGGCTTGCACCACACCTGCCTGTCTGCTCTCTGCATTTTCCCTCTGTTTGGCACGTTATGACCTTCTCTCCAGCCACACACGTTGTGCTAAAGGAAGCAAGCAAATCTGGCTTTGTAGGCTGACGAACCTTCACCAGGCAGGTAAGAGAACAGGGCTCCAGATAAGCACACATTAATGAATGCTGAGTGCACAGCATCTCCTGATATGAGTCCTGCTTTGACAAACATTGGCAGCATACCCTCCACTATAAACACATGGTTTGCTTCATTTCACCGAAGGCTCTGCACTGTCTTCTGTGTCCAGATTTAAGGCTCTCTTCCACCATGCATCCTCAGTCAGAAGAAGAAAACAGCACAATATATGCTTCTGTTAAAATTACAAGGCTTGCAATGTCCTCTAGAGGAAGGTGCAGAACTATCAGACTATTTTGCAAATAATCCTGCAGCAGCAGGAAGACTATCCTACAGGGCTCTTTTCCATGGCTTGTGTACTGATGTTCCCATTCTCCTTCACTACAGCTCCACCAATCCTTTACACTCTTTGGAAGAGCTGCTGCTGGGGAGAAGGGAGAAGCTTTTTCTCCAGAGCAAGTATGTGGAGATAGTTTTATATCTCCCAGTAAGAGATGCAATAATTCAAATAATGCAATGAAACACCCAGTAGAAGACTTGCAACTGCTAAGGAATTTTGGGGAGCAGAAACACGTAAATAAAGGGACAAGCAGAGCATAATGGAGTTTTCTTTAATCAACAAATGAAAAACTCCTTTGTTCAAGAAATCTTTGCCATACTTTCCTTCAGTATTCTTAAACCAACAGATTGAGCCTCTTAATGAAACTGTGGAAGAGTAGCTGGCTTCACTATTAGACAGAGCATCACACTTTGGTGTAACTGATTTTAAATCAGAGGATGTTGGAAGCCAGCCTGGGAGCCCTAGGAAATGGTTTTGCTCCAAGGCCTGCTAAGTTATAAAGACAAACCTAGTATGCATCCTCAAAGAAGGGCTGAGCTAAAGACTCTTTTCATGCTCTCTTGAAACTGAGAAAATACTTCACCAGTTTGATCTAGACATGGCATGCCTAGAAAGGCCACTTATATCAAGTCTTTAGGCACCTAAATCTTAGGTGAGATTCTCAGGCTCTTCCTTTCTGGTCCAAAAATGCACCTCCAAAGTCAGAGCGATCACCAGCAGCAGATCTCCCAGCTCAGCAGAGGGTACCTGCCCAACAGATGTGTATGGAAGGGATATGCACACCTCTCCCTCAGTTCCTTAAGGCTTCTTTCCCACACTCCTACACCTGGAGTTGCAATTAGGTGCTCAAGATTGTCTGTGGCATTACCTACAGGTCTTCATGTCACAGGATGAGGCAGCCTCATCCTGGAGCCAGTTCTTAACTTCCACATGAAAATTCAGAAATACTGAGGGAAAGTTTTCCTTTACAGAGGGTGTTAGGTACCTCTTGTCTCTTGCAGAAGTCATGCATGGGAGTGGTTTATTACTGAAACCCCTCAAGGCAGTGTTCCAGCCATGGTCCTTTCTGATTCCATAGACTTCAATTGTTTTGGACCAGCAGTTTGACTGGAACATAACATGGACAGCTTATAACTTTCTGCATTCCACTTTGAGGTTAACAGGGTTTTATTTGAGATAATTCTGATTTGCTTCATAACCCTGGGTGCAGCTGCTGAGCTGGGATTGTCAACAGCTTTCCAGATGAATACCTGGACTTCAGCATAATGGACAAAGGCTATAAATTGCTTTGAAGGATTTTTTTTTCATTTTTTTTTAATGTTTTGCCTGAACCCCAGAAAGATGATAACCTACATGTGAATAAAACATCAGAGCTCTTTCCTAACAGCCCATTGCAATGTAAAATGCATGCTTTTCCTGAGATGCTTACACTTGTTCCTTTCCCTACACTCTTGGAAGAGTTACTTGGAAAAGACAGAATGTCATGTCACATCTACATTTGCAATTAAACGTCCTCTTTCCCTGTATAATGTTGCAACCCCACAAACTAATCACATAAGACTAAACCCATTAATCCACTAAGTAATTTAGTTGCAGCTGGCACTGCAAGCACCAGCCCATCTTACCCACTGTCCTTCAGTTTTGCCAATGCTTCTGTATCTTCCTGCACTGCCCTTCGTTTCCCCCAGCCATGCCTCCTGTTTTGTACAAATATAAAAACGCTTCCATGCAATACGCTGCTGCAAGATCCCCATTTTCCAACTATATCGAATCCCACCGCTGTATAAGCATATATGGAAACACTGCTTACTTCAGAAAAATGTTTAAAGCTTCACTTGGCCCCAGGTTTCTACAAAGGACTTTTGGATTTTATATTTTGGAACGTGCTTACAGTTCAACACGTGCTCAAATATTCTTCCTGTAGAAGTGGGGCCCTCCTGTGGGCATATTCCAGTCCTCACAGGAAGGTTCCTGAAGACAAGCTGTGCCCAAAACAGGACACTTGTGAAGGGGAGAGCCAGCCCAGACAAAAAAAAAAGGCACAGACGCTCGTGTTACAATTGGATGCACTGCATAGTCTCCCACCAAGGCACAGATGGCTGGGGTGTGAGAAAGACCAGGCAAACATTCCCGGATTTCCAGAGAATGACCACAGCTCTGGGAATCATAAAGTCACAGTGAAAAGTAAACTGACTTTAAAAACAGTTTTCTGCCAGAAGAAGGGAAAAGTCATGGCTTACCACTGCGAGCTCAAAGTACACCAGTGACCAACTTAAACTATGTAGAAGAACAGAGATGCAAGGCCGTGCCTGTTTTGGCAGCTCCTAATAATTCGAATTATTTAGGCAATGCTGAATATACTCATGAGAGACCCAGCAGGAAGAAACTCACCTTGCCATGCCTCTGGAGACACGATGTGGCCAAAAATGCTGCACATTTATAGTGAGGTTCAGTCAAATCTATATATTGTCTCTCCGTAGTGTACTGAGGTTGATAACCAGACCACAAGATAATTGAGAGGTGGATCAGATTCATAGTAACCTTTGATATTAAATATGAAACCATTCATATTTAAATGTTAACCTTTCATATTTCGTATTAAAAAGGTGGACACATGGCAGTGGGGCTGGAATGAGATTATCTTTAAGGTTCCTTCCAGCCAAAGTCACCCTGTGATTTAAGTTAGCTCACGATAAAAAGACACAACCTAGTGCCTGCAGGTAGCAAAGGCTGAAATTGCATTGAAAACCGTAAGATGAAACGAGTACAAAGATGCAAGACCTGAGTCCAACAACGTTTGCTGAGGGGGAAAGGACAGATCATGATGGTGAACAGTCTGGAGCTGACACAGCTGCACAAAGGATGGCTCTCCATCACCTGCCTTCAGGGAGGAAGTACATCAGGGCCAGATTTAACAACCATCAGAAATTCTTCCACTAATTTTCCTTCCATGGGCTGAATTATGAAAAATCCACCTACCAACCTGCCAGTGATGCCTTCAGTCAGTCAGTGTTGGAGATTAGGATTTTTCCTTTTCTTTTCCTTTCTTTGAGAATTTTCTCCCATTTGTTGTCTAACAGATGACAATGACACTACTTAGGAGACAAAAGATGTAGCTGGTAGGAGGAGGAAGGGGACAGGTGAAGTTTGCTTCCGTGTCTTAAGCTGGGGGACTTTCTCTTTGGAAGTGCAGAGATGCCTTGGGATTTTGGCTGGTGGGTCAGGGGCTAGGCTCAGCCTTTTGTTCTCAGGATGGGAGGGGAAAAGGTCGTGGTTTTGGTGCCAGGCTGCTGCTGCTGCTGCTGCTGCAGGGGGAATTTGCTGCCACTGCCGAGTTCTGTCCTTCACCGCCTCTCGTTACCGTGGGTTGGGCCTTTGCTGCTCAGGGAGGCCACGGACCCTTCCCAACCCTGATCTCACTGAGTAGGGCCCTCTCCATCTGCCTGGGTGCCTCAGGGGAAACCCGGGACCCAACCCCTGACACCCCCTGGGGGGAGCAGCTCCTGGCTGCCTGTGGGAGCCTGGCAGCCCCTGCCCAGCCCTGCTGGTTTCTGTCCCTGCTTTGGGCTTTTTGCTGCACTTTTACCCGAAATCCCGGGTCTGCACATCCCAGGTCTGCTCAACCCCCGCGGCTCCTGGCACGGCTTCAGAGTTTTCACTACACTTTGTCTGCCACCCCAGGAGTGCTTGCTTCTGCTGTTCCTGCCTGCTGCTCCGAGGTTCCTGCTGGAGCCCATGACACGGCCCGGAGGGGCCCTGAGGCCGGCTCCTTCCTGGGTTTGCAAAGCAAAGCCCCTTCTCTCCTCTCCCTGTCCTGCGGCTGAGCCGCCATGACCGTGTGGAGAGGGCTGAGCCCGGCCACAGCGCCCCCTGCAGGCGCGGGGGAATAATCGCACGCGCCCCGCCCGGCCGGGAGCCAACAGCGCCCCTGCTGGCTGTGCCCGGAACTGCACCCAAGGGGAAAGGGCCTGGCAGAGAGAGAGGGATGAAACTGGGGGGCTGCTGCTGCTCGCTCTGCTCTGCTGCTGTTTGTCTGGTAATACACATATCTATTCTAGTAAAGACTGTTATTCCTTTTCTCATATCTTTGCCTGAAAGCCCTGTAATTTCAAAGTTGCAATAATTTGGAGGGTAGGGGGTCATATATTCCATTCCAAGGGAGGTTCTCGCCTTCCTTGGCAGACGCCTGTCTTTCAAACAGACACAGAGGCAGCAGGAAACGCGGCTGCCAGAACCAAAATCAAGACAAAGCTCCAAACTGTGTAACAGACTTGAAATACAGATTATAGGAGATCCAAATTGATGGCTACTGATTCAAATGTCTTTCTTTGCCTCCAAAATGATTCCAAGCTTACCTGTTGTAGTGCTTTGGTCTCTTCTCTCCTTTTCTCTTCTTCTTTCTTCTCTGTCTTGTCCAGCCCCTCCCTTCTCCATGAATGGATGGGCCATACATGTCTGGCATTGTGCACATTCCTAAAGGCTTCTGGCAACACAATTCTCACTCTGTTGTAGCAGTGGCTGATAGAGAATTACTCTTAAGCATGTGCCTTTACCCTTCTCCAGTTTTCTGATTTTCTCCAGCTTCTATGTCCAGCCACACATTTCCCTCCTTCCCCCCTACTTCATCTCCATTTTGTCTCCTCCCCTGAAAGCACCTCCCCACTCCCTGTTTTTGCTCCCAGCACAGAATAAACACAAAAGATTGGCTCTGCCACCTCTAATAGACCCAATTAAGGACCAACTTCCCTACAGCATGTGCCTGAGCACAGGCCTCTCCTCAGAGCACAGGAAGCTTTGGTAGCCTACCTTGCTGGAGAAAGGGACACCGTGGCAAAAGGTGGTGAAACACATCCCATGCAGCAGCTCATCACAGCAGTCCGGGCTCTGCTACACAGAGACGGCTGCTGGGGGTGCCTGGGATGCAGGGATTCACTGGCTGCTGAACCTGCTGGAGCAAGAGGGGCATCCTGGGATGGGCCACGCCCAGCCTGTTACTGCTGAGGTCAAATGCCTGTAACTCCACCAGGTGCCCTGATGCAGCCATACTGAAAATGCAGGGCTGATTCAGACCTGCCTGCATGCAGCTTCCCTCCCTTCCACAGAATATTGTTCATTGAGGCGCAAGACTGGGGCAAGACATGATCCATATACACCAGGTATATGACTCATATAACCATCTTTTATTTGGGTTTCTTTTTTTTTTTTGTTTGTTCTTGTTTTGTTTCTTTTTCTTTAAAAGCAGTGTGTTAACATCAGGTATTTTTCTACGTTTTCAGACTCTGTACAGGTCTTAAAAGGAAATAAGCAATGCTTAATGTACAAAGTAAAACCAGAAAACTAGAAAAATCTGAATAAAATGGAGCAAGTTGCTGTCAGGGATACAGTACAAATTAGTAATTAGATGTCATCTGAAGTGCAATACCACTGCAGTAAGGATGAGTCAAGGAATGAAATAAAAATACTCTATTTTAAACAAACAGTATATATATATATATATATATAATATTCATATGTATATATTTTACAGATAGTAGACCCAGTGATATCTGTAGAATTGTAAAAACATATTTACAAATGACTTTTTTTTTAAACATTACATATACATCAGCACCATAGTAAGAAAGAAAAAAAAAACAAACCCCAATCAACCCAAATCTAATAAAATCTATTCTCTAGTACTTGATCCCAGTATGGAGTATTTGGAGGAAGCTTTACAAAGACAACAGAGACTCGTCTTTGCCACCATTTATCATCAAGACCTGTGTCTCCCCGAAGCACACCAGCTTGCATTGGCTGCTGTGTGGTCAGTGTGTGTTTCTCAGTTCCCCTTTTCCCACCTCTGTGTTGAGAGGTGAGCCCTGATCGCTCTCACCCAAGGCACGGGTGCTGTGCTGTCCCCAGCGCTGTCCCCTGCCCAGCAGGGTGGCTGTCTCCTCACCCTGTCACAGCTCTGTCACACAGGTGTGTGCCCCATGCTCATGCTGACACACACAGAGCCACAGCACCCTGGTCCCTTCAGGGTGCTGCTTCTCCCAATGTTTGCCGATCCCTTCCATTCTGACCAAGAGATGCTGACCCACAGGATGAACCAAAAACTTTGGCTGGTGCTTCCTTCCACTGAATTAGGGCCCAACCTGGCTCCTATTGAAGCAGCAGGCATGCTAACCATGCTCACCATCCTCAGCAGGAGCTGGAATTGGCCCTTGTGCTGTATTTAAAAAAGGGGTCAGCTAAAAGAGACGCGATTAAAGCCAGTTTTAAAAATGTAGCAGTCAGGGCAGGCTGGATTGATGGCTCACCTTGAGCACACTAAAAATGCAGCTTGTCCTGCTGCATTGCAGCATTTAGAACAGGTAATTCCCCCCAAAGGGCAAGCCCAGCAAGGGAAATTGCTCAAAAGGAAGCCTCAGCGGGGCACTGAGATGGTTCCAGACTCATTTGCTCTCCCTCTTTAATGTGATGCATATCTTTGCTCCACAGGGAAAGGCAGGACATGAAACTGCCAAGTTCCAAGGCCCTCAGCCTCCGTGGAATTCAGGGGTTCAGCACTTGGTATCGCTGGGCCCAGGGAGAGCAGCACAAAAGGAGGTGATCAGGAGCTGGGCGATTGGGACTGGCACTAGTACACTGCTGCAGAGCATGACTCATGGCTCACAGAGGCCAGCACTAGGCCAGAGGCTGCTAAAGCTCTGGACTGTGGGTCATGTTAACATTTTTTATATGCACAACTATATAACCTGATAAGCAGCTCTCAGCTGAAAACACTAAAGAGGTAATAGGTTCTAGAAAACAGCCTCCAACTGCAGTTTGGGAACCCTGCTGTATATACTCAGAATGGCTGGTGACTTCAGTGTTGTGTGAGATGTACCACAACTTCACCACAGGGCTGCTCAGCACTGGTCCAAACAGTGGAGATAGTGATACATCCGTGTTACCTAAAACCTTATTTGGGCAGATGCCATGTTTGTAATATCAATTATTTTACCCACTCATGAATGTTCTTTACAGTAGTACTTCACTGACTCCTGTTCTTCAAATACTGCAGTGAATTTTATTCCAGCAAACCAGAGAGATTAGACCAAACATCTGTTTAAAACTGAACATATCACATCAAGAGCCCAGACACCCTGGGGTAATACTAGCTGCCAAACCTGCACTTTTCAGGAGGGGAGGAGAAAGTCTTCCTGTGTGCCAAACTCTCACTGTATGTTTTCTCATGCCTGTTTTCTGCTCCCCTGCCTGGCCCTTTTTTGGCTTGCCCGAAAAGAAAGTGCAGCCAGCTCAGCTTGCTTTACACTGAAGGAACGGGAGGGAAAGGGAGTGAACTGAGAACATCCTGGGGATGAAGGAGAGGGAGGGACCAGCTGAGGAGCTCTGCTAATGTCTCTTGGTACCTCTCAGCCCTTCAACACCCCAGGCAGCTGGGCCATGCCAAGTCCTCTGACTTGGGAAGCACTGTTTCAAGTCCCAAGGGGACTAAGCAATTCATTAAGTTAACCCACCACTGCTGCAATTCATTAAGTTAACCCACCACTGCTGCCTCCAGCAGCAGTCTCATAATCAATCTGCCCCCACAACACTGCCAAATTTATGTTCTTCTATGCTTGTAGTGGGGTTTATCACTCTGCAGTGAAAACAGTGACCTCCCTGTGATGGTTTAGGTTTGTCATGTGAGTGTTCTGCATTCCCTTAGGACAGCCTACAGCCATCGGCCTGGCCATGGCCGTCCCAGACCTGCTTGCCCCCAGGGTTAAGCCCCTTTCTGACCAGGACCTGTGCAATCACCCCTGGATATCTGTAGGCTTTGCTCCCAGCTCTTCCATCTGCTTCCCTGGAAGCTGCAATGTGCACAGTCATAGAAAGTGGGAGATATTGGGACCACCCCACACCACTGTGCAATGAAGCCTTGGAGAGAACAGATTTTCCCAGCCAGACACATCAGCTGGCTTTTCCAGTTTCCCCATTCTGCCTCACACACACAACAGAGATTGCTTGGTGACAGTTTAGGGATGCTGATGTTTTCATCATCCCCTGAATCTTCCAAAGTTGGCTACAGATCAGCTCAGTTTGCACAATCAAAAATAAAAGAAAACAAAATAACCCCAAACCAAACCAACACAAACGAAAACCAGCAATCCAGGGATGGGGAGAACATCTGACTCCCTCTTTGCTTGTTCAAACATAACAAAACGTAACCAAAGCTCCAGACTATACAATCCCATTCACTGGGGGTTTCCAAACAACTCATCAAGTTCTTGAATCCACTCATCCCCTGGTCCGCCCTTAATAATGGAGTCTACAAGGTCTGTGCCCTCTGCCAAACTGGAGAATGACCCCCCTGCTCCTCCATTACTGTAGTTGTAGGATATGTCCTGAGTGGGATTCCTCTCATAGGCCTGACCCTGGCCACTCTGAGCAAAGGTACCACCTGGCATTTGCTGCGTTGGGGGCTGACTGAAGCCTGACATGGCAGGGACCCCTTGGTTTATTGCTGGCATCACCATCGGCCTGGCCTGGCCGGCCGCCTGTTGCCCAGGTAGTGGTTGCAGTAACTGTCTCCCCAGCGCTGGGTTCAGGGCTCTCACTGTCCCACTTGTGTCCATGACTGTCTGATTGAGCCCCTGTGGGAAGTGCTGCTTGGAGAGCCGTGGCTGCCCGGACGGCATGGCGTATGTGGTGCCGTTGTTGAAGGGCCCCATTTCACCACTAGTCCTTCCAGGTACGCCTTGCAAGCCTCGCTGCTGCCAGTTCTGTGTTCCTTGAGGGACAGTCCCCATCAGGTTTTGAAGTCGTGGTGCTTGTGGTCTTGGCAAGACCTGGCCCACGGGTCCTTTCATCTGCTGCTGATGCTGGGGAAGGGCAGAGTTCACCAGCATGTTCTGACCAAAACTGCCAACCATTCCCACCGCTTGTCCAGAGGCAGGCTGCCTTGTTCCCTGGCCTGCGCTGTGCGCCATGTTCATGCCGCTTTGGTTTGGGTGCTGCAACATTTGGCTCATCCCTGTGCTCATGCTGTACATTCCTGGCTGGCTGGAAGAGGCATTGCTGTACGGAGTCATGCCCATATCCGACTGGCCCGCAGTGGTGGGCAGCGTGCTCGGGGTCTGGGAGGGACCCATGGCCATCATGCTGGCGTTCTGGGCCATCATTCGGGATGTCCTCATGCTCTGGAGCGCTACTTGGTTTCTCACAGCCACTATGTCCTGGGGTGAGCCTGCACCAAAGAGGGAGGAAGGTAAGAAAAAGCCTACAACTCTGTAAATCTTAATTAACACACTTTTGCATAACAGAGAACCTGTAGGAGCATCCTCAGCAGAACTTATCTTCTTCAGCTACACCTAATTCAGCTTCTAGCAAGCAAATGAGAAAACTTCCACCGGTCTTCTTCATTAGCAGCAAATCAGCTGAACTTCAGTTTACCATTTGAAGCTCTCTTTTGAATATCCCCGTTGTCTTTCAAAAGTAAGCCTTGAAAATGGAAACGTCAGTCTCAGAAGGCCAATCAATTTTTTTAATAGCTCAGGAGGCATAAATGAATGGATTTTCTATAGCATTGCTACTGATTAATTCTATGGAAAGAAGAAAAATCGGGTTTCTGTGGACAATTAAAGCAGGGAGAGTGTATTAGTGAATCAATACTATAAGCACATTTTACTTCACCTTAGGCCAGTGATGGGAAATCAGAAAATCCTAGCCTTGTTAAATTTCACACTGTGACAGATAAGTTAACCATGCTTGTGTCTTACATTCAGGGGTAGGGGGAGCTATTGATTTCTGGGAAGCCGACATGCTTCTATATGTGCTATCTTTAAATAAAGATGATTACCTGGAGCTCAGATTACACCATGGATTGAATGTGGATTTGAGTCACTACCAAATACAACAGTCAGATTTGAGTCACTAACTAAATAGTCACTTTCTTCAGATTTGAGTCACTGACTAAACACAACACTCGACAGGTGAAGCTCGGAGTGTATGAAGAACACAATTGCTCCAGGCTCAAATGTTATTAAATACCAGGTGTAAATATAAAATCATTGCTTAAGAGTTCAGAGGTGTACAACAGAATCTGAATGTTCTTAAATCAGCCCCCATTTGTTGTCCCTCAGTGGCAGACAACATCCCTGAACATCCGTGGGAGTGGAAAATTCTGGTTTCTGTTATTGATGCTTTCCATGAGAAACGGCTCTGGATAAAGGAAGCAACATTTCTATACATGGCATTCTATTACATAACACAGAGGTTGGCTACAGCTCCATTTTCTGTAGCACCACAAGCTTCTGGTGGGTGCTTTTAGCTCCAGCACAGAGCTAAATGAAACATTTTGTAGAGTGAAGTGAGACAGTCTGGATCTCACTGGAACAGGCCACATGTAGTGGCAGCTTTTACTTTATTCATGCTATCCAACTGCTTTCTTAATGATTGGCACTGGGGTTCCCTTGATTTTTCTTAACTTAGATCAGCTCCTTCCATGATTAGAAACAGTCTTTTTACTCCAGCAAGTGCTTAAGATACAGATAATGTAAAAATCTTAATGCATCTTTAGCTATTTTTTAATTGAAAATGGCAGTTGAAAAGCTCCAAAGCAGTCACTAACAACAAGTGGTTCACATACTACTTTTGTTAACTACTGTACTTGGCACAAGTGACAGGAGATCAGACGAGGAGTAGTAAAAAGAGAGATGCAACAGATTTCAAGGTTTTAGGCCACCTTCTGGTCTCATTTACACATAACCTACTGCATTGGATTACATTTATGTGACTAAAAAGGAAAAAATGGTGAACTATTTAAATTGATTCATTTATGAAAATGAATTCCTTGCTCTGTCAGATTAGCCTAAAGTCTCTTCCCTGTTTCTTTTAAATAACACACACAAAGGCAGTGTTTCAAAGAAGCATGAATGCAGACAGATTGTACATGGGCACCTCAGTGGATGGCTGTGCACACACTTCTTGATTTTGGAAATGAATTATTGGGGAAAAAAGTAGTTTCACACAGAACTTTTGGTTCCAAAAATAAAAATGAGGAGGTGATTAGAAGAAGCCACCCTTATCTATGCCAGTAGAAGATGTGGCTGCCTGTTCACATCCTGGGAACCAGAATGGCAATCTGAAATTTCCAGAATTGCCCCCCTTGTCTCCTGTTGCATCTACATGATATTATCATGAATATACTGCACAGCTGTGTGTTCATTTCATGTCTATATAGAAATCATGGTTAGTGAAGACATCCAGCTGATGCTTTGCACCTAAAAAAGCTCAGAATTGTCTTCTTTTCCTGAGCCAAAATGAGTGCACTTACATTCTTCAGTTACCTGGGAGCACATCAAAATAATACTTGTGCTTTTTTTGAGATCATTAAAAAATTCTCTATTTACATTTCACTGTTTCCCACACCTGACATTTATCAATCCCTTCTCCAGATAAGCATGACCTCTCTGAAATTCTCTGCTCATCAAATTAGATGAAGTGAGGAATGAAGGAGGGGCAAAAGCAAGATACAGTCAGAAATGCTGGGAGGAAAAAAACTCATAAGAGTAGAGTCCAACCAGATAAATCCATGAATGAATCCATAACATCTGGATGTCAAAGAGGAAAAAACAAAGGTTAAAAAAAGAAAGAAAAAAAAAAGAAGCAAACAGTTTTCCCTAAAGGAACCAGAAAGGAAAATATACACTTAACTGAATATGCTAACTTGGGCATTCCCCTTTGGTAAAGTACGTGTTGTGTGCAACAGTCTGTATTCCTCTTCTGGCACACTGCTTAAACCCTAGGAGTCGCAAACTGCACAAGCTTTCACATATTTGCTACCTTAAGGGCATTGACTCCAAAACAGGAAAACCAAATTGACTTTTACCTTGGAATTGATTGACCTGTTGCACTGGATATGGGCTTCGCTGTTGATGCAGGTGCTGCCGAGGCAAATGTGACTGCTGCTGCATCTGCTGAAAATGAAGGACGGAAAGAAAGCAGAAGAGAAAGAGATGATTAATTAATTAATGGGCTGGTGGCAAAACTGCTGAACTTGCAGTGGTTCTTATCTGGTGAGGTGTTCTGGAGAGACAGGCAGAATCACCTGGAGAGTCCTCCTCAGAGCACTCAGCACTCAGACTCTTTTTGGCTCAAAAAGGAACACGCACGGTGGCCAACATCATTGCTCCTTACTTACAGCCATTTCATACTGACCCCTACAGCTTCACTGTCTTCAGGCACAAGGGAGAGAGAGGTATGTGAACTAACTTTGCTCACCTCGCTCTAAGGGCAACTGTAGCCACACACACACCTTCCTTCCCTCAGTCCTGTCAAGGTCCAGAGGTTTGTGTTCCTGGTGCAAGACTTTGCTCCATGTCTGCACTTAAAACACTCAGCTGCAAGAATTACTGCATCCTGAACCAAGCACTGCAGCCTTGGAACATTCCTGAGCCAAAACAGACATGGATTACTAAGGCACATTTCCTTTTGTGCTTCAGATTATGATATTTGGGGAATGGTGACTGCAAAATGCTCCCTTGATCCAGACCACATTGCTCCTCTGTGGTTGTTTTCTATGAATACTTGTGAATGTTTTAAAACAGAATCAAGGGTTGATTATAAAAACAGAGCTTTCAGATGCTAAGGTGTACTCAACTAAGCACTCACTGAAAGGGCATGTCTTGGAGCATCATCTGCAGCTGTACAAACACTGTGTCCCAAACCAATGATGTGTAACAAAGGTATGAGAATGGCAGAGATAGGAAAGAAGGAAGTACTAATCCCTGCATTCATAGGTATGTGTTACACACTATCAAAAAGAAAGAGGGACTCTTGTTAGACACAAACTACCCCAAAGCTAGCAGCCTGAGGACTGTGACTTTACCACTTCTCATCTCTGAAAAGTGTGTCAGCACACTTGACAGCCTCAGTTTGGTGGCTTTTAAACACTTTTTGGCTGGCCTTCAGCATCCAAGTCACTGACTGGTTCTTGGCTTAATGAATGTGAATTGGCCCAATCCATGGGATGCATTACTGCATCCTCTCTCTCACACACTTGTTCACACTTGGATCAGTTCAGGAATCTTTATCCTAAATATTTCTAGGAGCATCCTTCCTGTTCACTGAGAGTAAATCTTTCTGTTTCTCAGGAGCAACAAGACAAAGGCAGGGAGACAACCTGTATTTCTGTGGTTACGTGGCATGCATGTGTTCTAACACAAATTTAACCGTATGGTTTTAAGCTGTTTTTCCTTAGCAAGAGAGGAGAAGCAAAGCTTAAAGCAGCTTTTCACCTACCAAAGCATAATCTAAGTAACATTAGGGGGCTGCAACTTTAAACTTGGGTATGATCTTGTAGGAGCTCAAGAGTGTGACTTTCCACTGGCTTTCTCTTGGGCTGCTTTAGAACTACAGATGAATTAAACATACACCACTGTTCAGACTGCATAGTTTAACATCCATGTTGCAAAGCCCAGGAGCTCAGGAAACCAGGTGATAGCTCCTGCAGCTCTTCCACATTGCCACTGCCAGAGGTGGTTCTACTGTTTTCCCACTTCAGTCTCTGGTTCTCCCCTTGCTGCTGTCTCTCCCTTGTACGGCCTAACTGCTCCTACTGGCACTCAATAAACCAGATTAAGGAATTGGTCCAGGTAAACAGCAACATTTTTCTTTGCTAAGTCTTCTTTTAACCCATGTCCATTCTTTGTCCCAGATCCCTGTGCAGGTGTCCACAGAGTTTTGCCAAAGCAAGACCACAATCAGAGCTAGGGGAGAGGACCTGTGACTGTAACTGCAGCTGAGTCTGCTTCTGCTGGAGTAAATGCACCATTAGATGGCAGGTTAAGAGCTAATTTTTCCAGTGCCTGAAATCCAACGTGACTATCAAGCCCACTATTAGAAAATACTTGCCAAGCTAATGGCAGGACTGATACAGTTGCCTCTTCTTTGACAACCATTGCTGAAATACCCTGGCAGGACCCACAGAGAGAGAATTCCCAAATCCAGAAGGAAGGGCTGGTGCTGCACTATCTGTAGCACTCATACTCATCCGAGCCCGCGTTGGAGACAGACGGATACTGTACCTGCTCCGCCAAGATCTGCTGCTGCTGCTGCCTCTGCTCTCGGAGAAACTGTTGTTTCTGCTGCTCCATCACATGGAGCTGCGCCCTCTGCTCGATCAGCATCTGCTTCATGATGGCAGCCTGGGGCTGGCTCCCGAGGAAGGGGCCCCCGGAGCTGGTGCCTGTGCCTGTGCTGCCGGAGCCTGCCGGGACAGACGGCTGCATGGGCCCCGTGGGCCGCGACAATCCCACCTGGTGCTCCTGTGCAGAGAGAGGAAATGCCTGGTTAATGGGTACTCCACAGGGGAGGGGAAGCACAGCTCATCCAGCTGAGGAGGCACAGAGGCTGTGGGTGAAGCCTGGAGAAAGTGAGTCCTCAGAAAGATGCTCATGGCTTGTGAGCAAGCCACGGACTGCTCCCCACAGAGAATAGGTTCCTCTTTTCTCCTGGAATTCAAAGGCCCCCAGGTAAAGCAGGAGCACTTTATAGTTAATTAATAGTGAAATAATGACGTTATGAGCTAAGTTCTTTTTCACGCTTCAGAGTCACGTCTTTCTAAATTTTTGTCCCTTCTCAAGGAGACAAGTTTCCCACTCTTCATAACAGCAATTTAACATAGCCCCCTGGATTGAGGAGCCAAGGTGTTAGGTGCACAAAACGAATAGTGGGAGCTGGCAGCACTAATTCTTCTGCAGAACCTCAGGATTTAACTCCATTATGTGTTTATTCAAGATGTATATGCTGTAGCACTGGACCAGTGTGTGTGGCTGGAAAGAATCAGGGCACGCGCCTTCCCTGCACACACCCCCCTCTCCCTTCATGTTCTAAATCCAATTTGCTGCCTTTTAGCAAAGCAAAAGCACCGACGGAAGGTCGGGAGGGAAATCCCAACCCGCGTCCCGGCGGAGAGGCGGGAGCCGGGCCGGGATCAGCGGAGCCCGGTGCCAGCAGGTGGCGCTGCTGCCCCGCAGCCGTGCCCGAGCGGGGCCGGTGAATTCCCGGATCATTCCCGGGAGGAGCTGCGCCTTCCGAGCCGCCCCCGCCCGGCCTGAGGCTGTCCCGCGGCCGGGGCAAACGGGACTCCCGGCACCGCCAGCCCTTCCCTAGGGGCCCGGCCCGGCACCGCGCCGCCCTTGATGCCGTATTTGAAAACTAGCGACTGCCGGCCCTGTCCCTGTCTCGGGTGTTAAGAGCCCGTAGGACCTTTTAAACTGATGAGTAGAGACGACAGGTACTTATTCAAAGCCCCCGATTTGATGGAAAGGACCTGTATCACTTTAGCATCCTTTCTGCAAAACCTGGCAAGGTGAGGTTCAGGTTCACCTGGCTCACTGGGCATTTGAGTTATGTCAGTCACTGTGGGATCTGGGCGTACGGAAAGGTGATCTTACAGCACAGCACCCACCCCAGCCCTGTCAGGGAAGGGGTTAAGTTCAATGCTGGACCGTAGCTTGGGGAATGAGGATCAGCCTTTCCACATGAAGGTCAGGTTTTCAAGGTCCCTCCTGAGGAAATAACAAAATAACAAATTGTCCACATTTCTGCTTTGCACAGATATTCCCAGAAGAGTTCTCTGCTGAAAGGCAGCTCTCCGATATTTAGGTTCTGTCTCCTTTTAACATCCGTCTTGGTTTGAAAGTTCTCTCCCTGTTCCTCTTTCCACTTCTTCCATCACCTACTGCACCTTACAACCTGGTCCAGCCCAGTCCCTGCACCATCCTATGGACCAGGGCTGCAGCAGTGGCTGGGTCTCCCCCAAGCTGGGGTCAGGGAATCGCTAAGGATCCCTCAGCTGCTCCTGCACCGAACCCTTCACCCACCCCTGTCGCTGAGCTCCTGCTTCCTTTGCTTTGGGGGGACACACACATTTATTGCCTGTCTCCAGCAGAGCTGATGGCAAAGGCTTTTTCCTACCACCCCCCGGCCCTCCCCCAGCTTCTGATGAAGTCATCAAGCTACCAATTGCATAACTGATGCACAGGACTATCCTGTGTTATACTGGGATATGGGCCAACTGCTTCCATTTATAGACAAAAGCATGGCCACGCTGCCAAATAGTGGAGCCTTTGCTGCAGCCACTACAAGGCAAAGAAAAAGAAGGGGAAAAACCCCGGGAGCCAAAGGGCATGCTGTGAAGTGACATCCCGTGGAGCTTCCTCTGCAAGCTTCAGTGCACAGCTGCCTTTGGGGCTGCAGCCCAAGTCCTCATTGAATTGCTTTCAAAAAAAATCTTCCTATAGAACTCCTGTCCTGGCTCTTACTGCACACACAGGTATAGCTGAGGGACATGCTCACCCCAAGCAGAAAGCACTCCATTCTCTGATGGATTATGTTATAAATTAATTCTGGAGTTTAAAAGGAAGACAATTTTGAAAGGAGCCCCACCAGCTGATGTGAGCCTGGTGCACTGTGCAGCAGCTGAAGGAAATAGAGGATTAGCACACGGGTGTCACTTCCAGTGTTGTGTGTTTTGTCATTTCAAGGTACATCATGAAAACTTCCTGTTTCTGTTAAAGCCAGGCCTTCTTCATCTAGACCACCCTCCTGCCCAGAACATTTCTTCTCCTTTGCTTTTTTTTCTTGGCAAAAGCTCTTCCCAACTGATGATGAAAGGCCCTTCTGAAATCACTGGGAACAGCCCTGGGTTGTGTGTCCTGAAAATAAGAGCACAGCCCAGGCAAAGGGTCTCTGCAGGCAGGAAAATGCCCCCAGTACCTGGGAGCAGAGCGTTTTCCCCAGAGCTTTAGCTCTGCAGCCTGGCACTGCTGCTGTTATCCTTCAGGGGAATGTGTGGAGATGACACCTGGCAATGGGCTATGTGGCAGGGAACTGGGGATGGAGGAAGCAACACTGGGCTCTTACAAGCCATGGCAGCTCCAGACCCAGATGCTGTCTCACCACAGGAGCAGAACACCAAGCCAAGCAACTCAGGCTAAGTGCAGCACATTCACACTTCACAGAGCTTAAAAAACAAACTAATGCAAGCTTCACTGACAACCCTCTTTGCTCCTGCTCTCTCATCCTCCTACTGAACCCTGAGCCTTCCTGCCCCTAGACTTCCTGCTCCCCCTCCTCATTCCCTGCTATCCCTTTCTCCTTCCTACACCCTCTGCCCAGCCTCTGCATTTTCCTTTCTCCACTAACAGGCACTGCTGCCTCTCGCTTCACTCCTCAGACACCTCCATCAGCACCCAGCCTGTAGCTGCATGTCACCCCTGCTGGTCTCCCCAGTGGCCCACGCTCCCAGCTTGGCTCACCCTGCAACTCCCAGGGATGTGCAGCAGCAAGGGGACTCCCAGCTCTTTCCCCCAGGGCCCTGTGCCCATGGGTGCATGTGGGCACCTGTGTATGGGGGTGGCCCGTGGGCAGGTGGTCCCTGAAGAGAGTGACAAGATGCCTCGGAAGGGAAAACACAGATTGTATTCTCAGGATGGGATATCTAGGAAAATGGTACAATGTGATTTCTCATTTTTCACTCTGGCTCTTTTTAACACCACCTAAAGCCACTGTGTGCTGCTCTCAGGCTGCAAACAGCTGTCTCCTGCTAACAGTGGCTCGAGCACAGTCACAGTGTCACTGTTCCAGTCGGGAACAGTGCTGCTGCAGCTCTGCTGCAGGGGCCTCACGGAGGGACAGGTGAAGCCAAGAGCTGGTTACATAAAGGCAGGATGGTGCCAAGACCCCTCAGCTGTGACACAGAGCGAGTTCAAACACAGGCTGGTCCTGCCTCAGCCTCCTGGAGCCCTCCTGCCCCTGCAGCCTCAGCTGTCCACTTTTAAGGCAGCCCAGGACAGAATTAAGAGCTTGGCCCCTGGGAGCAAAAGCAGCTATTGAAGGAATCCAAGAGCTGCCTGTTCACAGAGCCAAAAAGCAGTCACTGTTTCCAAATGGTCAGCAGAACACACCTGGACAGGTTTGTAGAGCTGCAGGGCACCGGGTAAGATGAACTTGTGTAGGGATCTGACTGCTTACCTAATGCCTCCACGGGAGTTGTGCCCTGTGGGATAATCCAACCCTTAGTTAAGCAACAGGAAGATAAATCCTGTGTCCTCCCAGTGTACTTCCAGGGCTCTACTGGAGTGATGGAATACGCTGCAGGAGCTCAGAGTAATGTGTGATATGTACAGTTAAAGGATAACAAAGGGGAGTGGAAAGGAGATTTTTCCTCTTTGTCTCAAATCTTACATGCCTCTTCCTTATCATGCAGTAATTTATTCCTTCTGCATGTCATTCAATCCCCCAACTGCAGCTAAAAGCAATCACACAATTTCCTTTCAGAACAAGCAGAACGAGCTTCAGCTGAAGCCCCAAGAACCAGGCAGGGACACCCAAGCCTGCCCATTATCCCTCTGTGCACAGCCTGATTTATGTGGAGGAGCCAGCTCTGCTCCTGCTGAAGGCCAGGGCGCCAAAGTGGCACCTCAGGGAAAAGGGGGCTGTTCCAGGCAACTACTGGCAGAAATCAACAGAGAATGGGTATTCCACATCTGGGAACAAAAAGCTGAGAGACACATAGACTGGGAAGCAGGGTGTGAATGTGTGAAAGGGACAAACAGACATAATTTCTTGTGCCGTTCTATGTCATGTGAGCAAATGCATATTGAGTATAAAAAGCAAATAGAAGCCAGGAGGTAGTTTATCCTGCACACTGCATCAGAAGAATGACACTAGAAAAAATGTATACAATCAGACATCTACATTTTAGAGTCAAGAGCAGAAGAAGTAGGCAAAAAAAATGATTTGTGGCAGAAAATGCCTGCCAGCAAGTGACTTAAAGAGCTCAATCCATTTAGCTTACCACCACAAAAAGCACGGAGAGATGCTTTGACCATCGTGGATAAAAATACCTTAATGAGGGAAGAAATTCCATAAAGAGCTCTTTTATCCAGCAAAGAAGGCAAAACCAGATACAAGGACTGGAAGCTGAAGACAGATTCAAATCAGAAAGAAGAATCACATTTTTACCCTCTGATTCCATTACCCATCAGAAATGTCAGATCTCCACAATTTGCTGTCTTCAAGGATGAATGCCTTTCTGGATAAACACAGCACTAGAGCAATGGAATGGGTGTGATGTACAAGGTAGAACAGCACTGTCTGCCCTCACCTGTGCACAGTCCTGAGCTGCTGCTGGGGACACCGGCACTGTCTGCATGTCTGTGTCTGTGTGTTAACAAGGGGGATCTCCAACCTGTTACTGGGATGAAAAATATTACTCCATTTCCATACACTAGGTCACAGCAAAATATCATCTCTAACCCAGTGTTTTCAGAGCAGCCTGAAAGCACATTCCTATATACTCCCTCAGAAATATTTCTATTGAATTCCTTGTAATGTTGTGACTTACTGTGTCTCGCAGGGATCTTAATCCTCTCTCTAAATCAGACTGCCCACAGCAAAGCCACCTTTCTCAGAATGGTACCATCTGACAGAGCAAGGGAATTACAAATCCATTCATTTCAGACTACTGGGGTGCTTTTTCCCTCAGAAAAAAACAGTGCCTAGGATGAAGGGATGGAATACGCTGGTTCACAACTCCAGCTCCAGCAGCAGGCTCAGCAGAGCAGATTGCTTCACCTATTTCCTCTGTCATCCAGCCTCAGGGAGGGGCTGCAAACCTCTCCTCTCCCCCCAGGCCCCCCGGTTGCCATGGTCTTTCATACAGTATCTGAGCAAACAAGATCCCTCTGATGTTTGACACCAGACCTCTGCATGCAGCCAATTTGTTTTCCTTTCACCTCTCCTCGCCTGCATCTCTCCTCCCTGTGTTTTCCATACAGTTTATTCTGCCCACAGAACAAACAGGATCTGACAGACTTTGGTGTATTTTTGTTTTCTGCTAGGAATTTTCCAATGTCTTCATTTCTGGTGATGAAGTAGGTAACAAAGGGCTCTAAAAGGGGCAGCTGTTTTTCTAGTACTGTTTAAGAGCTAAAGGCCAGCAGAAGCTTTTCTAAAAGCCTGTGAGGAGAAGGGGCTTTGCTGGCACCTCCTCACACACCCACTTCTGCTCCGACCCAGGGGTTTAACTCCACAAACCCTGAACACAACCGATGGAATTCAGGAATGACGGGATTCGGGAATGTAGCATTTCAACAGAATGCCACTGAACTTCAACCAGCCTAATAAAACCAGACTCATTTCCTCTTTTACAAATAATAGCTCTGGTGATTTCTCTTTTCCCTCAAGAAAGAAACCTTTGCAAGGGAAATCGCTCCTGCTTTTAGTTTTGTTTATCCCCAGTTTCACCAGCATACCATAAGACCATGGTATGGAGTGTAAGGATGTAATGGTTGGGTTTGTGCACTGAGAAGTACTCATTTATCTCAAATAACTACTTTCCTTGTAATTGCAATTTTAATTGGTCTTATTATTTTTAGGAGAGAGAGAAAAAAAAA